>CAUYUJ010015755.1:189955-222455 GCA_963575745.1 Prorocentrum cordatum
CTCCTCCTCATCATCATCATCATCATCATCAGCATCATCATCAGCATCATCCCCCTGACCATCCCCCCCTCTTCTTCCTTCATAGCTTGGGAACCCCTAGCGGGGAAACATGGTTGCGCCAAAACAGCAACAGCGTTTGCGGTGCTTGCGATCTGGTCAAGGTGCATCGTCGTTGTTTGCACCCTCTAATTTGTCGCGCCTGCGGTGCCTGCGCCGAGCCACGCGCAGCGCCCGCATTGAAAACGAGCAGTGCCTTCGGTGCCTGCGCTGATACAGTGGCGCACAGGCGGCGCATGCACATTTCTCATCAACAGGTCGAATGGGACTCCGCTTGTAGTAGGGATGTCATGGCCAGGACCGTGATATCTCCCCAGGATGTCGGGCCCCTTCTGTTATCCATAGTTGTTTCGCCCCCCCCCCCCCCCCTTCGTCCGCGCGCACATACTTCCGAATGATCGCTGCTGCGCTGTACCATGACAGCGGCAGCAACTACAGTGCTGAAGCTACTTCTGGGAAACGTGCTACAATCGCAAGACGACGTTGGCAGAAAGGGCTGGCCGTTTCGACAATGTGGAGAGTGTCATGGCAAAGGGCAGTTAGCCGCCGAAATAGAGTTAAGAGAGGGTGCTAGCACTTCCACAGCTGCTGCAATCGGGCTTCTTCAAGTTCGCGGCTGATGCGTGGGGCATTGCCGTTGGCGCTAGTTGCCGCGTGGGGCGCTGCAAATGGCGTTAGAATCGGCTTTGTTGCGTGGGCAATTGCGTCGGGGCTGCTGCGCCAGCCGTTGGTATTGCAGTTGTGAGTTTTATGCATGCTGCATGGACCGTTGCCGTTGCCGTTGACATTTTCGGGGGTGATGCATGGGCCGTTGCCACGTTCGCTGGCAAGTTCGGGCTTCCAGCCAGAAGCAGCTAACGCCAACGATAATGAACCCCTGCAGCAGCCCAGAAAATTCGGACGACAATGGCGTAACGCAGACCCGAAACTTCCAAGGACAATGCCAACGGCCCACGCATCAGCTCTGAATCTCTCAACGAGGATGGCAACACCACGCAGCAGCCGGGAACTTGTCAACGCCAATACTACCCAGGCCACAGCCCCGAAATTGTCCATGCGAATGGAAACCGCACACGCATCCCCGCCGACATCAGCCACGCAATTTGCCACAGAGGAGTCCTTGCCTGTCCTGGGAGGTGCTGGTGGGGGGTGCGTCCATGGTGCTGGGGGTCGCGGCAGCGGGGGCGGGTGCTGTGGGGACCTGGCGGGCGTTGGGGGGTGTTGGGAGGCGCTGGGTGGTCCTTGGCCTCGCGGGGTCATGGGTTATGGGGCGTCCTGCGGCATATTTCAAGGGAAGGTCCTCCTCCTCCTCCTCCTCCTCCTCCTCTTCTCTTTCCTCCTCCTCCTCCTCCTCCTCCTCCTCCTCCTCCTCTCTTTCCTCCCGGACCCGGACCCGATAAGTGGCGTTTACTAAACAACCTTGGGCGTTTACCAGACAGCCCTGCCCTGTTCGATTCCCTCTTTGGGTGCGTTTACTGAGTGGCTTCGCGTGTCAGGTGGTTATTATGGGGGTGTTTTTTCTCTCCTCTAGTACTGGGGGCTCCTGTGAAGTGCTGGAGGGCCCCGGGAAGGTTTAGAGGAACTCGCTGGATTCTCGGGAGCGCCGGGTGTTCTGCAGGGGGCAGCGGGGCGGCTCCTCGATGCAAGAGTCATTGTAAGGAAAACCCACGCAGCGCCGCAACGGCGATATTCAATGCCACTGCCATGGCATACCTCCTCCTCCTCCTCCTCCTCCTCCTCCTCCTCCTCCTCGTCCTTATACTCCTCCTCATCCTGCTCCTCCTCCTCCTCTCCTCCTCTCATCCTCCTCCTCCTCCTCTCCTCCCCCTCCTCCTCCTCCGCCTCCTCCTCGTCCTCCTCCTCCTCCTCCTCCTGCTCCTTGGCAACTGGCGCGGCCCTGCTCGGACCCCCTCCCGGCCTCCCCCCCCTGCCGGCCCAGCTCAAGCCGGCCCCATACTTTGCCCTTGTGATGAGAAGGAGGGCGGGCCTCCGCCAACATCGCACGGGGGTAAGAGGGTGCTTGACCGAGGGCTCCCACGAGGGCGCGCAGTTCTGCGCGCTTCGCGGTCCTCGTCCCTTCTCCCGGGTCTCCCCCTCCTCCTCGTGCTCCTTTTCCCCCTTTGGGGGGACGGCGCGAGAGCGCGAAGTTCTTCGCTTTGCGGAGCGCGAAGCGAAGCTGGAAGCCCTCGTTGACGAACATCTGGGCACGAAGCACCCCTCGTCGCGCGCCAAAGATTGGCCCCCTTCTGGATGCTCTTCTGTGCAGTGCAATGCACCTGCCGGCAAGTGCCGGGAACAGCTGTGCGTATCCCCCCCACCGCCCCCGGGAGCAGTTGTGGGGTATTACCCCCCCCCCGCCTCAGGAGGGATGTAGGACATGCGGTGAGAACAACCCCTGCGTTCGGCTCTCCTCCACCTTCCCCCCCTCCCTCCTCCCGGCCCCGTCCTCCATTCCTTCCACGCCAACATGGATACCATGTCGTGGGCCTTCTGAGGCGTCCTGAAGTCGTTGGGCCATTTGGGGCCTCTGGGTCGTCGTGCAGCCTCCTGGGGTATGCAGACGCCCCGGAATATTTTGTGTATCTTGTGGCTTCCTGGGGTTTTGTGGGCTCTCTTGGAGCTCTCTTGGGCCTCTCTTAGGAGTCTTCGGAGCCCTCTTGGGTCTTGTCCAGGCTGCACTTGGAGCCCCATTGGGTGACCACGGAGCCATCTTGAGGCTCGAGAAGCCCATCGGAAGCAAAGCACGAGAACGCCACACTTATTGAACACTTCATGCTGTTAAATTATGTTGGCATCCTCGGGTCGTTGGGGAGCTGCCTGGGAACATTTGTGTCCACCTCGGGGCCATGTTGGGGCCTGCAGCCCATTCATCCCTGTTCCATGGTCGCCTGGGGCCCTTTGGGGGCCATGGGGAGATCCTGGGCCGTCTTGGGGGGTCCTGAGGGCCGCGCCCAAGTATCTGAGGACTGTCTGGCGGATCTCTGATCCAGGCTACGTGGGACCGTGCCGAAGTACGTTTCGTGCGGGGTCCCCTCGGAATCGCCATGCCCGTGCAGGGCCTCCATGGGCCTCAGGGTGGCATAACTATATCGTCTCCTGGCCTCGGCCTGGAGGGCGTGTGCATCATCGTGGGGCCCAGGACGGCCATGTGCAGGCGCAATGTGGTGTGTGTGTGTGTTTGTGTGTGTGTGCGTGTGCGTGTGCGTGTGTGTGTGTGTGTGTGTGTGAATGCCTTGTGCGTGTGTTGGCAAGGCCTTCCAACAAACCGCGAGGCCCGAGCTTGCGACGCCAGAGATGAGGATGCAACTCCTAGGAGGTTGTATTCAGCATCGGCGCTGGTATGTACGTGGTCGGAAAGCGGGTCAATCCTATTCAATCCCGTCTAATGTGGCCCAATCTGCCTAATCCCGATCAGTCCCGCTTAATATTGTGTCTAATGCTGCTAATCTGTCCGAATGGCCCCTTCATCGGGCTTAATAGCCCTTACGTTGGCGCACTTGACTTCCCATTTTGAGTTCTATTGTCTTACCAATCGTCTGTCCCAGGCATACGATGTCTTGTTTGCTATGTGTTGCCAAACGTAGCTCCACAGAGGTCTGGACCCCTTCCTGGGCACCAGCTCGTCATCCCGAGACGTTTTTGGTGTTCCCACGGCCTGGTGACGGCCCCACAAGAGGCATGCTCCAAAAGTTGTCCGTCTTGTTTCTTCCCAACCCTCCTCCGATTCGGCACTCTTTGTCAATGCAGCACTGCTATCGCGTCTCCTCCTCCTCCTCCCGCCTCCCTCCTTCGGCGGCGAAATCCGACCCTACCCCCGCCGATCAACGACTCGGGCAACTCGATGAGCGGATGGGGGCAGGGTTCGGAATTCGTCGAATACGCGGCGAAATTCGAGCCCTGCTCCCGTCTCCCATCGATTCAGGAGAATCGATGGTTGCTGGGGGTAGGGTCAGAATGACGCCACCTGCTCCTCCCGCCGTCCGGCTCTTCTCTCCACTCTGCGCTCCTCCTCCTCCTCCTCCGTAACCCCGGCATCCGTCCAATCTTGGGACACATGTCCACCGGGATTAGGCGTGTCGGCCAGGAGTCCAAGACAAGCACGACAGGAGTGTGTCCATCCAGAAGGTTTCTCTCGGTGCGCAGGTGGAGTGCGAACGTCCACCTGGGCACCGGCGACAGAACACACCGCCTCCGAACAAAAATCCTCCTCCTCCTCCTCCTCCTCCTCCTCCTCCTCCTCCTCCTCCTCCTCCCCCTCCTCCTCCTCCTCCTCCTCCTCCCCCTCCTCCTCTCGCCCTGGCGAGGCATGCAATGTTCCTCATCCGCACCAGAGTGCGATTGCATGTTCTCCTCGGCCACTTCACTCTACGAGCCCTGCCTGCGATTTTCCCGGTGGGTCCCGTCGCTCTGCAACATGTCCCCTCGCGAGGGCGCTCCTGGCGCGCCCTCGGACCTCCTCCGTCCGCCCCCCTCTTGGCGAGCGCGCCGGTTCCTGCTTCCCGATGGCTGCAAGCTCCGTCCAAGGCAGCCCCCCCCCCACCCAGAGCTGGTCGCCCCCCCCCCCCAGAGCTCCTCCCCCTTTTCATCCCCGTCCACCTCCACCTCCTGCTCCCCCTCCTCCTCCTCCTGCTCCCCCTCCTCCTCCTCCTCCTCCTCCTCCTCCTCCTCCTCCTCTTCCTCCTCCTCTTCCCCCTCCTCTTCCTGCTCCTCTATTTTGTATCAGAATTTGGGCCAGGTCACCCCTGGAGCACCGCTCCAGGGTCGCCGGCGGTCAACGCACGGGACGACGAACCGACGGACGCCGAAGAGGAGGAGGAGGAGAGGAGGAGGAGGAGGAGGAAGGAGGAGGAGGAGGAGGAGAGCGAGAGGGAGGGAGAGGAGGGAGGCCTCGCAGCAGCGCCGAGGGAGCGCGCTTCGCCTCCCCTCGCCCGCTCGTCCCGCCCCTCCTCCTCCTCCTCCTCATCCTCCTCCTCCTCCTCCTCCTCCTCCGCCTACTGCGAGGCCCGCCCCTCCTCCTCCTCCTCCTCCTCCTCCTCCTCCTCCTCCTGCGAGGACCCCCCGGGGGCTGCCCTCCCAGCAGCGGTGTGGGGGGGGGGGCCCGCCGCCGCCCGCCGAGGCCGCGCGGCCCCAGTGCTTCGCGCCGGCGGCGGCCGCGTGCCCCAGCGTCCCGAGCCACTTCCGCGGCAGCGTCGTCGTGGCCTCCGAGCCACGAGGCCGGGCCTGCGCCCCGAGAGCAGGGGCGGAGGAGGGCGAGGGAGGAGGCCTCCTCGGAGAGCGGCGGAGCTCCTCGGGGGGGCCCCCGGCCTTCCGGAGGGGCCTCCTGCGTCCTCGGGGGAGGCTCCGCGGAGCACTCCTCGGGAGGCCGGGGGGGCTTCCGAGCCTTCTACGAAGGTCGGGCCGGACGAAAGGGGGGGATTGGGAAAGGGGGGGTTACGAAATTTGCTGCAGGCAGCCGGTTTCGGCCTCAAACAAGGGGCCCATTCCTCGATACATAGCCGCCTCCGGCGCCGGAACCGCCGGGAAAATCAGCTACGTCTGAGCTGATTCTCAACCCCCCCTTTGCTATCCCCCCCTTTCGCCCGACCCGGGAAGGCCTGCCCCTTCTCACTTCCTTCCCTCGCTCGCCTCCGAGAAAAGGTACCGATACCGCTGCCCCTCTCTTGTTTTTCCTTTGTGGGCCTCCAGGGAGGCCCTCATCGCCACGGCTGGATTCACCCTCCTAATCTCTGTCAGAACTCACTCTGGGAGAGGTCCAGGGAGTAGCGGTATATTGGTATTTTTGGGTTCCCCCAGTGCCTCTTGGAGGCCGCTGAGAAATTATCTCTTGGGCTCGAGGTTCGATCGGCTACGATCGAAATTGTACGGACAAGAGTGAGCACGACGACCGGCAGAATGTTTTGCTCATTCGGAACAGGATTCGTTGTCGTTGTCACCGCGGGCGTTGTGCATTTGAGGCAAGAGCTCGCCTGCCCAACAGCGGCCGCTGCCGGTGTCGGACAGCGTATGGTGTTAGGCAGCGTGACCATGTTCTCTGTACCCATTTCGGGTGTGTCATAAGGATGTCGAGGAAGAGGAGGAGGAGGAGGAGGAGGAGGAGGAGGATAATATCGAGGACAGCGGGGATGATATCGAGAAGGGCATCGAAGAGGAGGAGGAGATCGAGGATCTCGAAGAGCAGGGCATCGAGGAGGACAACGAGGAGGGTCAGCTGGCAGAGGGAGGGGTGGGGATCGAGGTTCGAGGATCGAGCTTCGAGTTTTTTTTGTCTACCCTTTTTTGGTGGCCCCTGTCTGGGTGGCCCCTGGACGAGCCTCTCATGGCTCCAGCTGGCCTCCGAGCGCAGGGCCCAGCGCCGTGCCTCTGCTCAAGACGGCGCGCCCGGTCCAGAGGAGAAGGTACCACTACCGACTCCAGTTCTATGAGAGCCCCTCGCCTCGGGCGCCTGGTCATGGGAGGTGACTTACAGGGGGTGTCCTTTGGGGCCCCTGCTGGCGCCAAGAGTTGTCCCCAAAGGGCACCTTTTGGGCGCCTCTCTTCACCCCCACCACTGGTCCCGCCCGAGGCGAGCCGCTGCCGCCACGGCTGGATGTTCCGCGAAATGCGGCTCACAGTGTGTCCCCGGGGAGGTCTGGGGAGCACTCAGCTCAGCTGGTGACGCTCATTTACCGGCGCCAGAGAGCGGATCCGTTGTCGCCGGCGCGTTGCTACAGCGTCGTTTGTTTGTTGTTGGCTGCTGCCCCTCGCTCTCTCAATTCCTTTGCTTCTCTCTCTCTCTATCTCTCGCTCTCTTTCTCTCTCTCTCTCTGTCTCTCCCTCTCTCTCGCTCTCTTTCTCTCTCTCTCTCTCACTCCCTTTCTTCTCTCTGCTCCCTGAGCGTTGGAGCATGAGGTCCCCTCACAAAGTAAAGGCGCACTTGTCGCTCGCTGTTTGGACTTCTCATCATCATAAGATGAGCCGTTTTGGCAACCACTGCGCCGATGTACGCAGATAACTAATGCGGCAGTGCTGGCGAAGGGCATTTGAGCCATCCCCAACCATCAAAGGAGCAAATCGCCATTTTCGGCTTGGATGTCAAGCTTTCGAGGACAGTGGCACATGTTGCGGCGAAGGTGATGCCGTTCTGGCCCCGCCTGTACTTACAGTACGTACACTTGGTAAAGCCTGCCAGCCAGCCAGTCTATCTCAGTGGCTAGTGCTAACCCGCGATGCTGAGGGGCCGCAATCTGGAGCATCTTTCTTGGGTCGGGTCGTGGTTTCTGGCAGTGCGCCTTTTGTTGCATGGTCAGCTGGCTGACCACTCACGGTCCTCCTCCTTCTCCTCTTCCTCCTCCTCTCGTTCCTTCTAAGCTTGTCTCGGGTCTCACGCCGAGTTGTCCGGAGGGCAGGGGACATACGTGTATCAGTATGCCGTGTTCGGACCAGGCTTCATTGGTTGTTTGTGCAATCTGTTATTTTGTCCGTCACATGGACGAGTGTGTGGACCTGGTGTTGATTGGGCAGGGACTCGTGGGCCAGAACCGTCGTCCCTAGCGATCGGGTGTCACGGTGGACGTCGGACCTTGGGCCAAGTCAGGTTCATGTGTGGTAGCACCTTGATGTCGATCTCGAAAATCCTCTCCCTTCCCTCCCCGACTCCTCCCTCGCGCTCTTCTCCCTCTGCGAGCCCCCTCGGCGCAGCAGCGCTGCGGTGCCCCCGCACGGAGGCCCGCGCGGCGGAGCTCGGCTGTCCAGCAGTGCGGAGTCCACGCCGTCCGACGCGCACCAGGCGCGGGGAGGATGGGGGAGGAGGAGGAGGAGGAGGAGGAGGAGGAGGAGGAGGAAGAGGAAGACGAGGACGAGGACGAGGAGGAGGCGGAGGATGAGGAGGAGAACGAATAATAGGAGGAGGAAGAGGAGGAGGAAGACGAGCACGAGGAGGAGGAGGAGGAGGAGGAGGAGAAGGAGACAGAGGAGGAGGAGGAGGAGGAGGAGGAGGAGGAGGAGGAGGAGGAGGAGGAATACGAGCAGGAGGAGGAGGAGAAGGAGGCGGCGGAGGTGGAGATGGAGGAGGAGGAGGAGGAGGAGGAGGAGAAGGAGGAGGGGTTCAGTGTTTCGCGCGGCGCGGTGTATAGATGGCTCCTGAGGCCACGGCCTCCTCCACCCGGCCTCCGGCAGGCCCGGACGGCTGCCCGCACCGGTGGCCGCTCGCCTGCCCGGATGGCCTCGGGCCGCCTTCGTGGAAGTCTTCCGCGCCTCCCCCGAAGGCGCGAGGGCCCCGAGAAGACCCGCCGCCCCCCGAGGAGGCCTGCCCCACCTCGCTTCCCCAGCCCGGAACATATCCCTATCCCTATGCTGGGCACCTCCTCACCACGATGCCGATCTTGGGGACTCCCATCTTTTTTGAGGGCGGATCCCTAAGATTGCCACCGCCTTCTGGCGTGCCAATCTTAGGGGATAGGGATACGTTCGAGGCTGGTAATCGCTTCCCCCCCCCGTCGGCACGCCGCGGGGCGGCAGCGCACGAGCTCCTGCGGAGCTCCGCGCGCGGAGCTCCCGCGTCGGCGCCCAGCGCCTCCGGGCGCCGCCTCCAGTGCTGCCCCCTGGCGCGCTCCGCGCGCCAGGCACGGGGGGCCCCGGCGCAGAACGAGAAGGAGGAGAACGAGGAGGAGGAGGAGGAGGAGAAGGAGGAGGAGGAGGAGGAGGAGGAGGAAGACGAACAGGAGGAGGAGGAGGAGGAGGAGGAGAAGGAGAAGGAGACAGAGGAGGAGGAGGAGGAATACGAGCAGGAGGAGTCCGTGCCGACCTCCGAAAAACATGGACTGACGCAGTCTTCCTGCCCGCAAAAAAGCACGGTGTTGAGCCTCGAGGTGGCTCCCGTCGAGAGGGTGGCCCCGTCAAGAGCTCGGCGGGCTCGGGGGCGCTCCCGGCCTCGTGGAAGACTGCCTGATGGCTCGAGGGCCTGCCCGCTTGTCCCTGCTCTTGCCGCTGGCTGGTTTGCCTCGGGCGCTGTGCGGGGTGGAACTTCATGCCCTCGTGGATCGAGTACAGTGGAGACCCATGCCAAGAAACACCCTGCTCGCCTCCAGGGTGCCCTGGGTTTCTTAGATGTCGATGGTTCTGCCATGGAGAGCGTGACGTTCCCATCCCAAAAACTGATGGACGTCCTGTGGTCTCAGGGTTGGGTTTCTTGTGGAAGGTTTCTTGTGCACTGGCACCCACCGTAAGCAGGGAGCTCTCGGGAGCGTTTGAGCATGCCGGGGTTCTCGGGAGCCTCCAGGGTGCTTCAGAGCCCTTCCGGAGCCTCGAGTGGGGAGGCCTGGGCCTCCTGCAAGTTCCATTCCGGGAGCCCCGGCAGCCTTTCGGGATCCTTCTGGGGCCTCGGTGGGCTTCACAGCTAGCCTTCTGGCAGAGCGCCCCCCCCCTCCCCCCTGGGCCAAAAGGCCTCCGTGGCGCTTCAGGAGGGAGAAAATCACACAGACATAATGAATCGTCGATCTCCCAGAAAATACGGGAAAATATGGGAAGTGGGGGGGAAGACACAAACCCCAAATATTAAAAAAGCCAAAAAAAAAATGGGGAATCCTGTTGTGTATTTGTGTGTATTTATTTGTGTGTCCCAGGACCCCTTCAGTGTTGCTCCACAGGGGTCCGCACTAGCCGCCCTGGGGGCCTCCAGAGGCCTCCTCACGAGGCATGCGCGGGGCCCACTCAGACATTCTTTCTGTCCCTCGGGGTGGCGGTTCGTCGCCATGCCTGGCGTGGCTCGAAGACACATTTCTAGGGCAGTGCCTAGAAGTGAACGTGAGACTTATGATGTTCCAACCTACTTTAGCCTTGACCACCAGAAGGAATTTCGAGCGCCAGAACAGTACCAAAAAAATCTAGGGTTTTCTCGTGTCGGGCCCTAGGAGACACTGCTTCGACACTGTTTCGACACTATTTCGACACTTTTCCAGGTGCTCGAAATTATTTTTGGGATGCGGTCCTTAAGCACGATGGGAGCAACATGACGTGAGACCACGGCTTGAGTGGAACCTGGCCAGGAGGACACATCCACATGCGTTCCCGTGCTTTTCCGCCACCGCCCTGGGCTATAAAGAGACTGATGCGGCGACAGAAGCAAGCCTCCCGTGCTCACAGACATCTGTTCTCAGGAACGCCTGCTCCTGCTTCTCTCCTTCGTCCCGCCCGTCAAACGTCCAGCCCCCCCGCGCCCGAGCCCCGATCCGTGCGCGGGACCCTCAATCCCAGGCTCCCCACTGCCGCGCTCCCCTGACCCCGCCAAGAAGAAACCCCGCCTTGATCCTGAGGATTTTTCCCGCCACTGCTCTGCGACCAGACGCGCACGGGGAGTCCTCCATGCCCGGTGGTTTTCCCCGTGGTGGGGCGGTGGCCGCTGCGGCGAAGACGTGCGGTCCTCCACCTGCGCGTCGGCTCTCGTGGCCTCGCGGCGCGTCTTGCAGCCAAAACATTATCCTCGGCATTTTTTTGGCGTTTCTCGCCAAGTTGTGTGTGTTGTGTGTATGTGTGTGTGTGTGGGTGTTATTGTCTTCCCCTGTCCCATACCCGTGCATCCGCCTCTTTCCGGTCGTCGTGTAGGGCTCGGTCGATTCCGCGCGTTCTTGGAAGAGCAGCTTCCTGGGCAACTCGACCAGCAAGAACAAGCACCATCGCAGCATGTCGCAAGGCTATTTTCGCGTCCTTATCAGGTCGGACCTGATTTTTGAATCCGGGGGCCCAAAGCGATTGTAGCACTCAACTCCCCTATGGCAGCATCTCGGGGATATTCGCCTAGATGTTGTATCACTCGCGCGACCCGCGAGGGAATGCATTATTTCTTTCAGAAGCCCCATGCCCTAATGGTGGGCTTCTTGGTGTTACGCTGACGCCTCCGACTCATCACGTTTCCTCCCTCCTCCCTCGCATTCAGACATCAATTTACATTAAGGCTCACTCATATTCACTCACACTCGGACCCCCACCCACTCATACTCAGGCTCAACACTCAGGATCACTCATACTCAGATGCATTCAAACTAAGGTACGCTCAGATCCAGACGCACTCACACTGAGACACACCTCTCACACTCAGACGCATACACACTCAGAGTCACTCACACTCAGACTCAGGCACACTAAGACCCACTCACACAGCTCACTCGCACTCAGGCTCACCTTACACCCTACCTGTGAGGACGTCTCGAGCGAGGAGCGGGAACCGCTAGGGAGGGGGTCTTTCACGGCCCGTTCGCGCCCCGGCGGTTTGCCTGCTTGGTGGCTTGGGCGCTCCTTTGCAAGTTCGTCGACTTCGACACCGCCTGGTTCCGAGGCTTTGCCTCCTCCCGGCCTCGTTCTGAGGCTGCGCCCCCCTTCTCCTCCCACCTTCTCTGCGTAATTTAAGCTTCGCGCGGCCCGCTTAGCTTCGACCGGAAGAGGTGCGCTCTCGACCCGCGGATCAGAAAAATTGGTTGGTGGTTTGGACTTCCCTGCTTTCAGAGATGCGAGGGTGTCTCGAGCGAGGCGCCGGTGTGAGCACCCAAGGCGGCCAGATCGTGGGGATGCATTGAGCTAGGTCTAGGTGCTCGATTTCGAACCTCCGGCTCCTGTCCAGTCAGACCCCCATGAACATTTCGACGTAGGGAGAAGGGCGGCGTCCAGGACGGAGGACCAAGGATGAAGGAGGAAGGAGGAAGACGCAGGAAGAGGGAGAATAGAGGAGGTAGGACGAGAAGGCAGGGGGCACGAAGGACTAGCTCTCACGCCTAGACATCCCCAGACACTCACAGAGGGACATGCCAGGAAATGAGATGCTTATCTGGGGATCTGCTCGTCGAGTAGTTGGTTCCTGACGGAGCAGACCTGCCCCCAGCGGAGCAATACATAGGGCACCACAGGTGCTGACGTGGGTAAAAGCCTTCCGCCTTTAGGAAACTGTTTCGATAACATTTCGGGAGCGACCAACATGGATTGCCGTCTACTCGCCTGGCAGACCAGCAACCTTGCGGAATCCTTGGGTCCGGGCATTGGTCACTTGTTGTCCACGTATTCCCTTGCCAGGCCGGCAATATCGCGGAATTGCTGACGCCAATCACAAGATTGCTCGCTGTTTGCGCCCCACCTCCAGCGCAAACGGCGAGCACACATCCGGCGCAGCCTTGTGAAAGCCACCAACGCGGCGCGCCAAGGGTTACGCGATCCATGAGTCGCTCCATGGGTTGCGTCATTCATTTGTTCTGCTGTCCATGTATTGCTCGTGCCGTGCGGTGCGCCATGGGTTGCAGCATTCATCGGTTGCACCACGTTCAATACGTGGGTTGCGCCATCCATGGGTTGCCCGATCCATAGGTTGCGCCGTTTGGCTCATGGGCTGCGCCATTCAGGGGTTGTGTCATCCATTTGTTTCTTTGTAGGTTGCGAGATCCGTGGGATTCGCCATGGGTTGTGCGAGCCATGGGTTGCGCCATGGATTGCGCCGTAGGCTTCGCCATCCGCGGGCTGCGAAGCACGTTGCGCCATAGGTTGCACATTTGGAGGCCGAAACATGCATTCGCTGTAGTTGCATCCACTCAGCGTTTGGCTCTCCGTTTTGTCTCCACCCTTTCTCTGCTGTCGGCCCTCCATGTCCTTGTACTTTCCAGCGTGATGGGGATTTGGCAGTTGTTCCAGCACCCGCTGGTCTCAACGTCGATTCTAGAGGCTTGCGCCACATCCGCCGACCCCTTGTTTGCTTCGGGGCACGGGTCTTGCGGGGTTTGGTCCGTGTCCTCGACGGGATGACGACGGGAGTCATGCAACAAGCGAGCGGATATTGGTGGTGTTGGCTCCGTGGGCTCCTCGCTGTCTCCTGAAACGCGGAAGGTTCGACCTCGCGGGCGGCGCGATGGGGGGGGCAAGCCGCGCCCGCCAGGAGGCCCCAAGGGGTTGGTGGATTCCGGGCCAGAGGCCGCGCATCTGGGTGCCTTGATGCGTTTGCTGATGGAGTCGTTGCGTGTTTTAGTGTATGTCGCAACGTCGGCCCCCAGAGGTCTGGGGATCGTCCGTGAGGCTCATTTTTCGGTCGGAGTTGATGTTTGACGGTCGGCAGGCCTACCTCTTGGGGGCGTGTTGGGGGCCTTTTGGGAGCTAGTGGGGCCTCTTCGAGGCCACTTGGGGGCGTCTCGGGGCTTTTCTGGGAACCTCCTCGGCCGTCATGGAGCGATCTTGATTGCCTCTCGGGCTGTCTCCGACTCAAAAGGTGAATGTGCTAAACTTAGCAGTTCCCCGACGCAGCGTGCCAACTGTTGTATATTGAGGGGCTCTTTGGGGGGCATCTTGGGGCTCGCTTGGGCAATATTGAGGCGAGATTGGGTTTTCTGGAGGCTTCTCGGGATCGTTCCGGATTATATTGAGGCTCGCAATAGAAGGATCCCGATTTCAGGGCCTTCTTGGAGACCCCTTGGTGTGTTTTGGGGCGCTCCTGGGGCGCTCCTGAGGGCTTGGAAGACCGCTCCCCTTGGAGTCCTGTCCGTGGTGGCCATCGCCGTGGGCTCGTCCTTCGGCCGCGTCTCGGTGCCGCTGCTCGAGCTGCTGGGGGCGCTCGCGGGGTTCTTCTCCCTCGTGGCGTGCGGCCTGGTACTGCTCTGGCCGCAGGTGTGCGCCGTCGTGCCGAGGGCCGTGGAGAGCGTGGTGGGGCAGGCGGAGGTGCACGGCGAGGATAGCGCCGACCTGCCGAAGGAGAGCGAGGCGGAGCCGTCGGAGGCCTACGTCGAGGAGTTCGTGGAGGCGCCGACGTCCGAGGGCGTCGACGAGTGTGTCCACGACCACGTGCAGAAGGTGTCGTTCATGGAGGTCGCCGCCGAGGAGTTCGTGGAGGTGCCGGCGTCCGGGGGCATCGAGAGGAGCGCCTACGTTCCGCAGAGCCGGTGGGCGTCGCGGTGCTGACGGCGGAGCACGTCGAGGAGGTCTTGGAGGGGCCGTCGTTCGAGGGCGTCGTGGCGAACGCTCACGTGCCGAAGGTGCCGATCCCGTCGGAGGATTACGTCGAGGAGTTCGTGGAGGCGCCGACGTCCGAGGGCGTCGACGAGTGTGTCCACGTCCACGTGCAGAAGGGGTCGTTCATGGAGGTCGCCGCCGAGGAGTTCGTGGAGGTGCCCGTGGCCGCGGGCATCGAGAGGAGCGCCTACGTGCCGCAGAACCACTCCGAGGGGGAGCTTGTCGGCGAGGTGAGCGTGGCGGTGCCAGCGGCGGACTACGTCGAGAAGGTCGTGGAGGTGGCTTCGTCCGAGGACGTCGAGGTCAGCGCCCACGTGCCGAATGTGCCGTTCAAGATCGTGGAGGGGCGGCCAGGGGGGCCGCCCGAGGCCGCCGCCGGGGCTGCCGGCCGCGCCGAGGGGCGGCCAGGGGTGCCGACGGGCATCGAGGGGAGCGTCCACGCGCCGAGGAGCGACGCCGTCGCCGAGGAGGAGCTCGTCGGCGAGGTGAGCGTGGTGCCGCCGAGGCCCGTGGAGCAGAGGCCCCGCTGGGCCGATGCAGGGGACGAGGACTGTGACGTGCTGGTCGAGCTGCCGACGGCCTCCCTGGAGCAGGCGCGGGCGGGCGGCTCGCGGCCGCGGCGCAGGCGCAGGCGCAAGGGGACCAACTGGCAGATAGTGCAGTTCGCCGTTGATGTGCTCGAGCGGTTTGGCTCCCTCCGAGAGTCGCTGGCGGCCACGCTCGGGCCCAGGGCGGTGAATGTGGCTTTCGAGGGGCTGTTCGACGAGGCGTCAACAGCCGCGGAGTGGGGCTGCGACGTGTCGATCGGCTCCGAGACGGGGAACACCTTGGTTCAGATGTTCCTCGGTGGCGAGTTCGCGGAGTGCGCCGACTCGTGGCTCCAGGTCGTCGCGGCCGGGGAGAATGAGTTCTCCGAGGTGAGCCGCGCGCGGGGGCGAGGGGCGAAAGCGGGCGGGGAGGGGCCTCGGAGCGAGGCCCCGCTCTCCCCGTCCGTGCTGGATCCCCCTCGGAATCTTGCGAGGGCGGCCCCGTGAGGCCTGCCTGGGGCTCCTCCTGGGGTCGTGCCGCCTGGCCCGCGGGCCTGTGCGGGGTGGGCGCGCCCTCCTTGGATCCCCCCCCGGGGTTCCAAGGCGGTCGCGCGGGCGTCGGGCTCCGTCCTCGTCGCCACGGCCCGCGCGTCGGGGCGCGAGGCCGCGAGGGGTGCGCAGTGGATCGACTCTGCCCCCCATGTCGCGCCGATCCTCCTCCTCCTCCTCGTCCTCCTCCTCCTCCTCCTGGCCACGCCCGGGATACTTTTCGGTCGGGGAGGTCCCACGGGCCGCCCCCCGCGCGCGCCAGTGCGATAGAACACTCGCCTGCTACTGGGGCCATCCGCACGCCTCTGGCCCGTCCAGCCGGCGCGCAGGATCCACACTGGTGGTTGGGCGTTGCGTAATGGGGGGGTCATAAATGGGGGGTTGGTGAGGGTGGTCCGAAAAGGTACCCAAACAGTACCTAAACGAGCCCCCATGGGGGTCCAGAGGGGCCCGAAAGGGGCACGAAAGGGGACCGTTTCTGACCCCCCCATTTGTGACCCCCCCATTAAGCAATGCCCAAGGTGGACGCGGTGGGGGCGTTCGTTGAGGAATGTGCCCAGGATCGGGGGCGGAAAAGAGGGGGGTGATGACCAGGGGGGGGTGGACATCATGGAAGGGGGGCCATGAGATTTCCCCAGATGTCATGGCGCCCCTTCCTATTCCATTACGTCCCTGGCCCCCCCGCTGGGCCGCGCACATGCCGCCGGTCATGATTTGCACCCCCCCCTCTTGGACACCCCCCTCTTGGCCGCTCCCGACAGGAGGCTGCAGGCCCTGGAGGATTCCTCAGCTGAGGAGGGCGGTGGCGATGTCCGTGGCCGCTCCACTGTTGGATGTCCACGGGCTTCCAGACCCTGGATTCCTTACCGAAAGGGCTCCTTGTCCAATGCCCCCACCGGCGCCTCGGTCGCGACCGCGGGCCCCCGCGCGCCTGCGGGGGCCCTCATCCCGCCGCCCCTCGCCGCGGTCGTGCAGGTGCACAGGCCGGCCCCCGCCAAGGGGCGGTGCGGGAGGCGAGCGCGGCCGCAGGCGGGCGCCTGGGCAGCGACGGCCCATGAGGGCGGCTAGCGTCAGACACGCAGACTTGCGTGAATTCACTCACGGGCCTCGCGGCCCTTGATCGGGGGTGGACAGAACCCCCAACAGTGACACGTCGATTAGTGAATTGTCCGTTTTCGGTTTTCGAGAGGGCGCCGTGGCCGTTATTTTCCACGCTTGCGCCCGCCAGGTTTGGGCCCGAAGTCGTTTTCACTAAACCACGTTTTACTAAAGGGAGGCTTGTCCATCCCCGACTTGAAGAACCGCACAAGACGTCCCCACCGGATAAGAGGCAATCTCCGTCCAGCGCTGCACCTCGAGACGAGTCCTCGCGCTGCGCCGATCGACCGCTCCTTCTCCCGCCCCTGCCCCTTTCCATCCTCCTGCTTCTCCAAAAAGGGAAGGGAAGAGCCGCGCGCGGGCCCACCAACACTGAATCCGCCACTCGGCGTCTCGGGAGCTGGCACTGGTCGGCAGCTTCGTTTCGTAGGACGCGCTTCCAGGGTTCAGGGGTCCGCCCATCATTTCCAGAGGTCCTTTTTGGCACTGGCGTGTCTTTGGTGGACGCCTTTTCTCCTTCCGCTCCTGCTTCCCCGTCCTCCTCCGTCCGCCCCTGCTTCTCCCTCCTCCTTCTGTTCCCCCCCCTTTCTCCTTCCGTCTCCCACAAGGGGGGGGGCGCGAGTGTCGGTGTCGCTGTGAATGAAGCCGTGAAGTGTAACTCTTGTGAATGAGACCCGTTCGGGTGACCGTTCGGGGGATGGCTTCGCCAATGGCGGTGGCAGTGCCGAAGTCCGTGGAAGGAGGACCAGGGCGGGAGAGAGCGAAAGGGAGGACGAGCATTAGGATAATGAAAGGACGAGGAGTATAACAATGAGACTGTTGAGGAGGAGGAGGAGGAGGAGGAGGAGGAGGAGGAGGAGGAGGAGGAGGAGGAGGAGAGGGAGGAGGAGGAGGAGGAGGAGGGGGGGCGAGGAGGAAGAGGAGGACCAGTGTATACCCCAGATGCATCGACGATCTTGGAGTAGACCCTCTCTAAAAATTAGTTTTTTCTTCATAGACCCCTTTTACACGGGTTCAATTCCAATGGGGGAATGGCCTCGTTGCGGGGCAACGGTTTGAAGACCCTGCAGCGTGCCAAAACACAATTAGCGGGACTTTAACGCTACGAACCAACTTGATTTTTGTGTCGTTACAATCCACAGCCGTGCCAGAACCCCATGTTTGGGACTGCAGCCCCGAGAAGCAACGTAACTATTGCGCCCTCATAATCTTGAGCCCTTCCGAAGCACATTTCTTGTACGCTGATCATGCGAGCCTGGCGAGTGTTTAACACCTGTGTGTGCCGCGGTAATTCGAAAACCACATTTTGAAATGGAGCCGCCCCAATCCATCCAACTCTTGCACTATTTTTTCAAACGAGTGCGCGCGGCGCTAAGGCGAACCGCTGGTCACAATGCCGATGTCCTAGATATGATGCTTCATGTTTGGGCTGCCGCTGTTTCTTTTGAACCTTGCAGTGTACGTGCCAGCCGGTTTTGGTAACCATGCTGCTCACTCATCACCTTTCCTCCTCCTGCCGGTTCGCCCTCTCTATCTTCCGGTCGCCGCTATCGAGCCTGGGTGGACGGGCCCTTGGGCTTGCATGCGAACCCACGTCGAGCCCCAGCCTTCCCAGATCATGCGTCCATTTCCGTTTCTGGCGATGAAATGCTCCGGGAAAGCGCCTTGGCACCGATTTGGGCGACATGTGACTGGACTTGGGCTTCACCGATTGCCATTATTTGTCAAAGTTGGTTTGCTGAGTGGAAAGCAGCAAACAAACAGTTGCTGCAATTGGCTGCGCAATAGGTTGCCCACTCGGCGATCAAGAATTAGACGGTCGGCTATTGGTTGCGTGTGCACCTGGCGGCCAAGTATACAACGGCTTGGTCAGAGTTGCGCAGCCGTTTGCGTTTCGGTTGCCGAAGCTAGAACTGGCTGCTATTGGCTGCACCATATGTACGCACGCACTCGGCCGCAGACGAGAACGTTGCCTGCAATTGGTTGCGCCATAGGTTGCGACCTCGACGGGCCAGAAGACAATGTTTTGGTTTAGGCTGTGCAACAAGATGCGCACTCGGCGGTCGAGAATACAACAAGCTGTTTATGGTCGCGCCATATTGATTGTTCCATATGTTGAGCACTCGGCGGCCAAACACAACGGCCTGCTAGAGGTCGCACCATAGGTTGCGCACTCGGCCGCTGGGAGCACAACGGCTTACCAAGGGTTGCGCCATACGTTGTGCACTCGGGCGCCCATGCTACAACAGCTTGCCACAGCTTGCGCCACAGCTTGCGCCACAGCTTGCGCCCTCGTCCGCCGAGAGTAGAACGGACTGTAATGAGCTGCGCCCCTTCTCTCCCGTGCACCTCGGGGGCAGCTTCCCCAGTGCTGCCCACGCCCGCCAACCGCATGCAGGCCTCCCGACTGCCCCTGCTGCCGCGCTCGCACGCCCACGCCGTGTCGATCAAGAACGTGCTCGTGGACGCGGAGGAGCCGACACCGAGGGCGAAGATTGGATCCGTGTTTGCGGCCCCGCGGGCCAGGCCCCTGGGCCGCGACCCTGCGGTCACGGGTTGCATCCGCCGCGCGAAACGTATCCGTTCGACCGCGTACTCGCGGGATCGCTCGCCAGAATCTAGACCGCGAGGGCACAGATACGGACAAATCCGGCGCTCGTGACGACCTGGGGGGGAAACATGATGGCTCGTCGGCGCCAGTAGGATACGTCCCGCGCCGCAGTGGAGCGATGCGGCGTGATGGGACGCCCGAGTTTTTCCTCGCCGACGTCATACATGCATCGCCGACGTTGCCGAGGCATCGGCGATGCATCGGCGATGCGTCGCGGTCTTTCGACCCCATCTACTCGGATCCCATGTGGGAGTCCAACAGTTATGCTGTCAAGGATGCCCCGGGGGATTCGCAAGGGAGGTGGGGCAGTGGTAGGACTGCGGCGGAAAACAAGGAGTCTCTGAGACCCATGAGCAGGAGCAGGAGCAAGAGAGGGAGGAGGGCGAGGGTGCGCGAGCGTCCTGACCGCAACGGCAGTTCAAGAAAGAGGACGATCACGAGGATTGCGAAAGTCATTCAACACCCTGTTTTTTTGTGTCAACGGTTTGGGTGATTGGAGAACGTAGGATGTTTGGACTACCGACGGCGCGTCCGAGGTCTCCGGAAAGTCAAGAGGCGAGTCCCGGCGTCGAGCACAAGTGCACAGGATTTGGGGTCTGAGGTTTTTAGAGCATTCATGCCGAGAAACACCCTGCTGACCTCCAGTGCCCTGGGTTTCTTGGGCTTCGATGGTTTTGCTGTGGAAAGGGTGACGCCCCCACGCCAAGAATCAAGGGACGTCCTGGGGTCTCAGGGTTGGGTTTCGTATGGAAAGTGTCTTGTGGTAGGGCCTCCACTGTATCCGGTTTTGTTGCTTGCGTTAAGTCGGTCCTGTCCCTCTACAGGAGGAATATTGAAAAATAGTAAAAAATAACAGCTTGGGGACGATTGTTGGATATGTTGGGGGGTATTGTTTGGCTATTTCATTTCGTCCAAAATCCGCCTGTATGGGGACACGCCCGACCTACTGCTTGCGGCAGGTTCCGCCACCATGCGAGCGCAGCACTCCGCATGCGGACGCTTCGGGCACCGCACAGGAGGCCATAACATGTGACACCTGTCGTCTGTACAATCTGAGGGGTTTTCATGGGACTCGCCTGGGCCGTCTTTGGGCTGTCCTTGGCTCATATGGGGCCGTCTTGTGCCCGCATTTTGCCTCTCGAGCCGTCTTGGTCTTGGTGCAGTATTGAGCCGGAGCGCGTTGGGCTGCTTCGATTGCGCTTTTGAAGTTTCTGGGGCTGTTTTGAAGATGGTTTCGAGACCGCGCCGTCCCTGCATAGCTTCTCAGTTTCTCTCTGCTGCTTCTCTTGTCAACGGCATCTTAGCATCATGTGGTGAGGTTGCCTTCCACCCGGACCTGTCGTGCCGTGTGTGATCGTGCTTTGTATCATTTGCGCTATTCTTATTGACCCTAGTTGCGCTGTCCTGAGCGGGATGCGGAGGCGCCAGGGGAAACGTCTGCGCAAAGAACGTGTTCTTTGCAGAACCTCGCCCCCCTGCCTCACCAGCTCCGTTGAGACTATTTGAATCATGGTCTGTACTGCACATCGGTGCAACTTTGCCGTTTTTCAGGGCAGATCGGCGCAACTCGTTGTAAGGTCCCCCTCGGTGTAGGTATAACTCGATGCAGTTGGAGGCGCTGTTCTAGTGCTTGCTGCGACGCTCTTGGCTTGCACACTGGCTGGTGATGATCGTTGTTGTTTGTGCTTTGTCACATACTCCTCCTCCATGCGGCACGCAAGCTCCTTACTCCAGATTTCGTAATAAAGGGAGGGGGGTCTCATTTCGGGGGGGGTCTCTTCCATGCTATCTTGGAGGGCCTCGGGGGGTCTGGGGACGATGTTTTGGAGGGTTCTCCCACGGGGGAGGTCTGAAATTGCTTGTCTTGGAGGGTCCAGAGACCCCCTCCCTTTTATTACGAAATCTGGAGTATCCTCCTCGTTGTCCTCCTCGTCCTCCTCTCTCTCTCTCCTGGGTTTGACTTGTGGCCAATGCTGTTGTTCATCGTGTTTTTCTTGTGCCTCCGCCGCTCAGGAGGCGCCGTGTTCGTCTGCCGAGGCGTCCTTCAAGGTCCTCTGCGAAGGGGGCGACGAGCGCATCGCGGTCCTGCGCATGGTGACCGCCGGTGGTCGGACGGGGGCCAGTCAAGTCAACGGCAGCTGCAGTTCAGGGGGGGCCCTCGGGGGCTTCTATGGGCGTCTAAAGGGACCTTTTGGCGGTCCCCGAAGCCCCCGAGCTCGCCATTGTCCTCCTCCTCCTCCTCCGATTTTTGACGCCACGCGAGGTCATCCGTTCTGTCCGCATCGTCCCCTCAGCTTTCCTCCTCCTTCAAAACAAAATTCAGGGGGTGGCCCTCGTCGCCATGGCTGGACGCAGCTGGGAAAGGATGTGCGCTTGGATTTTGGGAGGGTGGTCTGGGGATGGAGCTGGAGCTGCCGCTGCCTCGGCCTGCCCTGCTCCGAGAAGGCGAGAGGACAACAGAGGGGAACCAAAGGGGAACAGAAGCCGGGAGGAGGAGGAGCTGGACAGGGGATGGGGGAGGAGGGGGGAATGGGGGGAGGAGAGGAGGAGGAGGAGGAGGAGGAGGAGGAGGAGGAGGAGGAGGCCCCGCGCCGCGGCGACCACGCGCGGGGAGGGCTCCCCGCCTCGAGCAGCAGGCACGACACGAGGAGCCCGGGGGGCGGCGCGACTTGAGGAGACGAGCAAGAGGGGAACAAAAGCCAGGAGGGCGAGGGACCAGCAGGAGCCTGTTTTTTTATCGGGCCGGGCGAAAGGGGGGGATTGGGAAAGGGGGGGTTACGAAATTTGCTGCATGCAGCTGGTTTCGGCCTCACCGAGGGGCCCATTCCTCGATACATAGCCGCCTTCTGGCGCCGGGAGGCGCCGGGAAAGTCAGCTACGTGAGCTGATTCTCAAACCCCCCCTTTCGCCCGACCCGATTTTAGACTCTGGCAAGTTTACTTGCATGGACGGGGGGGGGGGGGCTGAGCCTGAAGCAAGCCCGGGGGGTGGGGGGGGGGCGCGGAAATCACGCAGGTCGAGAGGCACTTGCACGCTGGTATTCGCTTGAAGAGGGGCGAGGGGGGGGGCGGGGGGGGCGAACGCCATGCAAGTAAACTTGCCTGAATCCAAAAAAAACAGGCTCTAGGAGGATGTATTGGGCGCCGCGGCCGCTCCAGAGCGTTCCGGAACGCTCTGAGAGCGCTGCGGATTGCTCTGGAGCGATTTATCCCGATCCTAGCCCTGTTTTTCAGGAGGGGTGGGGGGGGGGCGAACGCCATGCAAGTAAACTTGCCTGACAAAAAAAAATCAGGCTCTAGGAGGGGGCACGGGACGGGCAGGTCGGTCGGCCGGCCGCGCGCCGACTGATCCCGACCACTCAGGAGGGAAAGAAGCACACAGGCACAATTCATCGTCGACTCCCAGGAAAAGATGGGAACATATGGGAAGTGGGGGGGAGGACAACGACCCAGAAAATGTGCGAAGATATGGGGAATATGGTTATTTGTGTGTATCTATTTGTGTGTCCCAGGGCCCCTTCAATCATGCCAGTGCGTGCGCATACGATGGATCGGCGTGCGCGACTGCCGCACGCTCGCGACCCGCGCTGTCAAAACCCGGGAGGGTGCCCCACACACTCGCTCTGAAGGCGGGGGGACACCGGGGCGAGCTGGGTCGGAACGCCAGCCTTAAGTCGGGCGTGTCCCCCATACAGGGGGATTTTCGACGAAAAATAAATAATACTCAAGAAATGCCCCCAAGAAGGTCAAAAAATGTCCAAAAAATAGTCCCCAGACTATTTTTGCACTCTTTTTTGATTTTTTTGTTTTTTGTGTATTATTTTTCGTCGAAAATCCCCCTGTAGGGGGACACGCCTGACTGAACGCCAGTCAATTGCGGCAAATCGTTCAGGAGGGGGGAACGCAGGAGGAAGAGGGCGGGGAACAGCTGCGGCAGCAGGAGCGGTGTGAGGGGGGCGGAGAGCGGGGAGGAACGGGAGCAGCAGGGCTCGTTTCAGTTCCTCGGATTCGATTCGAGTCGATTTCGATGGTTTCCGATTCCCACTCGATTCGATTTGGCTTTCCATTGGAGGCATATTAGCCTGCCGATTTCTGCCGATTCAATGTTTTTCGACTCGGCTACCGATTTCCGGCGATCCGATTCATTTCGATCGCCGAGGCGATTCATCGATTCGATTTTGGGCTCTCCTGGAGCAATGGAAGGAGAGGGTGGTGGGAGGTGGAGAAGGGGAATCGGGGTGAGTAGGAGGATGTGGACGCAGAGGGCGCAGATACCGATGATGATGATGATGATGATGATGATGATGATGATGATGATGATGATGATGATGATGATGATGATGATGCTGATGACGATGCTGATGATGATGATGATGTTGGTGATGGTGATGGTGATGGTGATGGTGATGGTTATGTTGTTGATGATGATGGTGATGATGATTGTGATGATGATGGTAATGACAATGCTGATGACGATGATGATGACAATGATGATGATGATGATGATGATGATGATGATGATGATGCTGATGATGATGATGATGATGAGGATGACGATGATGATGATCATCATCATGATCATGATGATGATGATGATTGTGATGCTGATGGTGATGATGATGCTGCTGATGTGGGTAATGGTGGTTGTGCCGACGGTTGTTGAGGTGATGGTGGTTGTGATGACGATGTTGGTGATGATGCCGATGGCGAGGATGATGATGTGATGACGATGGTACTTGCGCTGAAGATGATCATAAGGATGCGTCTGAGGATATTGATGATGATGATGATGATGATGACGAGGAGGGCGATGGTGACGACGACGATGATGTTGATGGTGATGCTGATGATGGTGGTGACGACGATTGTGGTGTTGATGGTGGTTGTGATGATGCTGGTGTTCAGGATGAAAATGACCATGAGGAGAACGCGGAGGATGGTGATGGTTGTGATTCTGATGATGTTGATAATCATGATGATGAGGATGATGCTGATTGTGATCATGTCGATGATGGCAACGCCTGAGGGTGATGATGATGGTCATGGTTATGGTGAGTATGATGATGACGGTGGTGATGGGGATGAACATTATAATGATGGTAATGTGATGATGCTGAGTTTGATGATGATGATGATGCTGATAAGGTGATGCTGAGGATGAGGCCGATGCTGCTGCTGATGATGATGCTGATGATGATGAGGGCACGCCCACAACGCTGTCCCCGATGCCTCAACTCCCCTGCCAAATCACTTGTCGTGAATTTCGTATTTTCCGCAACGAGCTACAAGGCTAAACGCTTCGCGTGCCATCATTAGCCCAACTGGCCAGTGTATCGCGTACATGTTGCGTAGGTTCACGTTCAATCAAGACTGGAGTGGTCGGGTGTCGTCCGTTCGCTCGCGGTGGGATCCGCTTAGTTTTTGGCGTATTGTCATGCGTGCCGATTCGGTGTTGTTGATATTCGTCGACGTGTGACCTTGCCACACAGGATCGCAGACTCTGGGTGCGCAAAGTTGGTAATGCGAAACAGTGCGGCTCTTAATGCAGGTTCTTCGTTTCTTATTCACACCCTCCGGGCGCTCGTTCTCACGTGCCTCCATCGCCATCGAGGGCGTTACCATCACCATGTGGTATTTTTGCCTCTGCTTTCACATTCCCCCTTATCCCACACACACACACACACATTTGTTATATCGTGCGCCCCTTCTTTGCGCTGGTGAGCTCACCTATGCCACCTAAATGTCCGCAGCCCGCGGCGGGCAGACTTCCGCACACGCCGGTGGTGCAGACTCGTCTGGTTTGATGTGTCTGGTATTCCCCTTTTTCGGTTGGGCCTGTTCGTGTGTGGTCTTGCCCGGTTTGGTCGGTTATTTTGCGGTCCCGCTCGTTACGACACTTTCCAGTGTGACGCCGTATTGTTGTGTGTCGTGTGATGTGGTCCGCCATTGGCGAGCAGTGGCAGGACGAGCGGGGAGAGCAGCGGCGGATCGATCGGGCAAAAGAGCTCACTCCGTTACCAGAGAGTAATGGCACCAGAACTGAGAGGTGCCCGCCGACCTCGCGGGGCCCCTTTTCCAGACGTCTTGCGCTTGGGACCTCTTTGTGCGGCCTTCTTCGTTTTTCCCTTGTGGCGCGGGCTCGTCCTGAGCTCTTTCAGGGGCCGCTGGGGTCTCATCTTAGGAAGCCCTTCGGGTCCCTCAGCTGCCGTCTTCGCGGCTATTGTGGGCTCTTTTGGATTATTACGGGGATTTGTGTTCCTTTCAGGCTGTCCCTGGAGAGCGTTTTCTGGCGGCCTCTTGGAGGCACCTCCTGGCTTCTCAGGAACCTCTTAAACCATCATAGGAGTCTCTGGGAGCCCCGTCATGGATGTCTTGGGGGCATCTCGAGGGCTTTCTGAGACGTCGGATGGGCCTCTGAGACTTTTCTGGGGCGCTTCTTGAACGCTTCCTGTGGACATTCGGATGTGTTTGGGGCCTTCTGAGCCTTCTCGGGAGTCCGGCTCGGAATTTCTCCGAGAAGAAGGCAGAAGTGATGGCGGAAACCGTCGCCTTTTCGGCATTTGTCTTGGTGTCCTAAAAGAGCCAGCAACACGGTGATTAGTTTTGCCTTTGCACTTCGCCGTCTGCAGCCTCAGAGGCGGAAGCTGAGGCCTTTCATTACCTGCCCTACCTCCCTATCTGCATACTCACGATCTCCCTGTCTTCCTCCTCCGTCTCGAAGTCACGGCACAGGCAGTGTGCATGCTGAAGTGTCTTTGATCCCTTGGCTCTAGCCATTGCTAGACTGATCCACCCGTGATGCTTTCTCAGTCAGCCCATTGTTTTAGTTGAATTTCGCTGAACGCGATCGATTGTATTATAGCACCCCGCAGTTTCTGATAAGGATGAGGGGGGCGGGCGCGGGATGGGTCGCGGGTGGGTCACTGGTGGGTCGCGGCGATCGCGGGGTGGGTCGTGAGGTGGGTCGGGAGTTGGCTCGCGGGGTGGGTCGCGGGTGGGTCGCGGGCGGGTCTCGGCCGAGGACGACGACAACAACGCAACAGCAACTCAACAACAATCCCCACCGCGGAAACCCACTTCAGCCACGCGCCCAGGGACAGTGAATGACCGTTCGGCCCCCTCACTCTGATCTCGAGTCCCCCTCTCCGCTCCCCGTCGTTGGGACTGGGTGGTCTTCCGCATGGGGGGCGCGAAGACAGCCGCGCACTGTTCGGCATTGCTCCCGAACAGCCGAGCCGGTACGGCGGTGTAAGAAGAGCTCGAAGGCTTTTCCGTGACTCGCGCCTCTCGGGCCGCGAGATTATACAGTCAAGACGCAGACATTAGGACAGCCTTGGGCTCTTGATGGGCTCTGGTTCTTGGGCCCGTCCTTGTACCTAGACCCAGGTCGGGGAACGTACAGTCAAAGCGCGTAATGAGCATGAGCGTGTTTCCAAGGTTGCCCTTGCATCCTTGCCCCTTCGCCCCATCCTTGATGACAACTTTCGTTGGCCGACCCCGTTCGAACAACTTCCACATGGCCTTCCAGGGCCCTGGCATCCGTACGCACCGCGCATCCTCATGTGTAGGTTTGACTGGAGTCTTGGCCGAGGCTTGCCGAGGCCAGGCAAGCCCGTTCGCTGCACGTCTGGCTGCCAGCTGCAGTGCCGGGCGAGCGCAGTGCGGGCAGGATGGGTGTTCGGTGCGGGACTTGACTGCCGCATGGGCCGGGTGCCCGTGGAGTTCCTCCTCCCTCCGTCCTGCCTCTCCCCACCACCCTTCGCGCGGCAATGAGGTGAGGAGGTCCCGGCTGAACCGCCAGGCGAGCGCCCCTTCTGCCTTTCGAGATCGTTGCCCTCCTCTGCATTCCTCTTCCTGGCTCGTCATCGCCCTCATCCACCTCGTCGCCTGCATCGTCGTTCCCCGTTATCGTCCTTCGTCCTCCTTCCCCAAGAAATCCCTTCTTCTCATCCTCTGCTCCCCCCCCCCCCCGGCTCCCCCCTCCTCCCCTTCTTTCCTTCTCCTCCCCCCTGCCTCACCCGCGTCATCCTTCTCCCCATCTTGCCGTATCCTCCCCCTGCTCGTCATCCTCTTTGTCCTGGCGCCATCCCCTCATACGTGACTGCTCCCTCGTCCCGTCGTTCACCTCCCCTTCACACACCACATGTCCCTTCCCTCCTCTTGTTCGTTTTGGTCAACAAGGTGCTCCATCTCATCTTGAGGGCTTGTAGAGGAGATCGGCAGTAGTCATGCCGGCAATCTGAATACCTTCACCCCTTCTCCTCGGATTATGTCCAGCGTTGCCGCCGCCTCTGCCGCGCAGTGTAATTGTCCCAATCGGTTTTGTTATACGGCGTGGTGAACGACGCGAGCTTCCTCAATTCGACCTTCAAGATGGTGTCCCCAATGCAGGTTTGACCGCAGTTCATGATCGGTGCATGGCCCCCCTCCCGGTCAGAGTGGAGATCTCGCCCAAGCGCGGGCCAGTCTTCCAGAGACATTCGAATGGCGGGAGTCGGCGGTTCAAAGAGGGGGTCCTGAGGGATAGGGTCCTGAGGATAGGAAGGGATCCGAGGGTGAGCTCACGGTGTTTCAGGAACCTCGTCCGCAGGACCCCATCCCTCAGGACCCCATCTTTGAGCCACCGAGGGAAGGGGCCGGACCTCAGGCGTGGCGCGAGCGCACCCGGCCACTGCTCTGTCTCCCTTCCAGTCTCCCCACGCCCTCCTCCCAATCGGCCTCCTTTCCCCCCTCGCGCCTCTCGTCTCCCACCCCCTCTCCCGCCCTCCTTCTCCTGCTCCCCCCAGAGCCCCATGCCCCCCCCTCGTCCTGCTCCCCCCCCACCCCAGAGCCCCAGAGGCCCATGCCCCATGCCCCCCCAGGGCCCCATGCCCCACCAGAGCCGCTTTTGGCCCAAGCCTTGAGCCTTCAGCTCTCTTCAGCGATGGCGCGCGCCCGTCGACGGGATTTCGGAGTCCACAGGGAGCTTCCCGCAGGCTTACTTGCATGAGATGTCCAGCGAGGGCATACCACGACTGGAGCCGAGGCGAGGGTGTACCCTCAACCTGGTGATGGTTCATGCCTGTTCCACTCGTTGAGCTTCGGCCTGCCTGGCAGGCCATCTGCGGAGGCGCTGCCCCGCGACATCTGCAGCTACATCGTGAGGAACCCGACGGTGACCATCGCGGGCGCGGCCATCCAGGATTAGATCAAGTATGAGTTCGGCGAGACAGTCGAAGCGTACGATGATCGTATGCGCGGTGGTTTCGGAGGTGGCGGCATCGAGATGACCATGCTGAGTCAGACGTGCAGCGTGGACGTCCATGGTTACGCGCGTTGCCGCGCGGGGTTCAAGAGGTCGTGCATGTTCTGATTCTTGTTCCCCGCGCTCTTCAAGCTGACATGGAAGCTAGTTGGAGCTGACGTCTTTTTTTACTCGAGCACAGAAAGCGCGTAATGTGCCCTCTTACCCACCTACCCACCCACCCAGTAAATTGCATAACGCCCTCCACTTCACCCACCCCCGTTGCAGCAGCGCCTGCTGCTCGGCGCGCAGGTGTACTGTCCGGAGTGCGCGCAACGTGTTATGTTATGTGCCAGCGGACCCACCCACCCACCCAGCCGCACAACACGCGTTATGTGTTTATTTATGTATATATATATATAATAAATAAATAAATAAATAAATAAATAAATAAATAAAAAATAAAGAGCTCTTGTCAGGTGGTTGACACGCTCTTTCCCCAACTCAAAAAACAATCCTCATCCCCCCTGCCCGCCGCCGTCGCCAGGCGCAGGCGTGGGCCCTGCCGCCAGCGGCCGCCGGCGCGCTTGGAGGCCCCCCCCCCCTTTGGCCCCCCCCCCCCCTCTGTCGGTGGTTCAACGAGGGGGTCCTGAGGACTCCTCCTCCACCTCCTCCTCCTCCTCCTCCACCTCCTCCGCCTCCTCCTCCTCCTCCTCCTCCTCCTACTCCTCCTCCTCCTCCTCCTTTTCCTCCTTACCCCCTATCGTGCGCTTTGGCGTTGCAACGCACGTGCGCATCTCAGCGTGCACCGTTCCAATGGTAGATTTACGAATTCTTGAGTCTCCTCGTCCTCTCCTCGGTGATTCAATCCTGGGGTCCTGAGGGATAGGGTCCTAAAGGATAGGAGGGGAGGGGATCCAAGGCTGGATTTGCGCATGTTTGAGGCTCCTCGTCCTTCAGGGCCCCATCTTGGAACCGCCGACCCCGGGCCGGGCGGCGGGGGAGCCCCGACCGTGCTGCACAGGTGCGCCGCGCAGACAGGGGAGGAGGGGGAAGAGGGGCGGGGCAGGGCCAGAGGAGGAGGAGGAGGAGGAGGAGGAGGAGGGCCAGAGGAGGAGGAGGAGGAGGAGGAGGAGGAGGAGGAGGTTTATGTTGTTCCCATCGCACTTACGGGCCACATCCCAGAAATGACCTCGAGCACCCAGAAAGGTGTCGAAACAGCGCCGAAAGAGCATCGCCCCCAAAGGTCCCACACGTGGACACCCTCCAGTGTGGGTGCTCTCTCGGTGGTCGAAAGTCTTTCTGGCGATCAAGGCTAACGTATGCTGGAACATCCTAAGAGGAGGTGCCGATGCCGCTGCCCGTTCTTCGGCACCGCGGCCGGAGTCTCCTCGAAGTCCCTGGTCCGAGCACGACCTGGGAGGACGTCCGGGGAGCAGCGGTGATTATATATCGGTGTCGTCTCTCTTCCCCGCAGGAGGGGAGTGCACACATCTCAGCACGAACGTAATACGTATAGAAAAATGGGTACAATGCCCAACAGCAGTTCCTTTTGATTTTGAACAGGGGTCGCTGTCCGCGCCGCCTCGGCCTGTGTCCATTTGATACAAACGGCCGCCTGTCCAACAGCGGCCGCTGTTGGTTTGGGACAACATTTGTTGTTGGGCATTGCACCCATTTCTTCAGTACCCTTTCCGGGCGTCCAAGCATTGATGGTGGCATGTGTTCACTCGTCCCATTCTCCGGGGAGCCTCGCCTCAGCAAGCAGACAGAGGTGCAGCTTCCCATCGGTGGAACTATCGGCGGGGAGCTTTTCAGGATGAGTATGCGCGTCGCTGGGGCGAGGGAGGCCACGAGTGGGAAAGGCAGCGCCCTCCATCCGCGCAAGTGTTGTCAAGGCGCATGCGTGCGGTGCTAATGCCTAAGGCGCAAACCAGGCTTTTAAACGCCCCGCGGTCCGCCCGTGTCAATTTTGGCAGATTCGAAGATGAACGGGCGCGGCACCAAAGCGAGAGTTTCGGTTAAAAACTGTACCGCCCTGCACCAGTGGAAGTGCCATACGACCATACGATTCTAAGACGAATGTGCACGGTGCTAAGGCGAGGCGACACTTTGAGAGCGACACGCCTTCCATCGTTGTTGCAGCTGGCTGCTTCTCTTCAGAGTATGCGCGTCTTGGAGGCGAGAGCCTGATTATGAAATTCGCGCGCTCGTCATACCTTTATTTCACCTCTGGAACGTGAGGGATTTTGGGTGAGGCCAATGCGAAGCGGAACGCCCAACGAATGGGACATCGGAGTTGGGTTTCGCTTGCTGTTGTGCGCGCGGGGTGGGTGGGCGGGGGGTGGGGGGCGCAGGTCCGTGAGAGGGGTGGGTGCCGCTTTGCTTCGCACCCCCCGATCCAGTGGCTGCCACATGGGCGAGCGGAAGATGTGCGCCGCGCCCGAGCGGGCGCGTCACGTTCCGGATAGGTCTGCTTGGCGCGCGGGGCCAGGGCGAGAAGGCGCCCACTCGCGCGTGATGTGTGCAGCGTCGTATTCCCCACGCGCAGTTTGTAACGTCGACGCGAACACATCCATGCGGCGCAGCAACACGTACAACATGAGTTGGGTGTTGTTTGGTAGAGCGCCCCGCGTGGGGCCGCTGCTGCACCGCGAGGAAAGGGAGCGGGAGCACATACGAACACGAGATTAATCAGGAGTAATCGGAAAACGGGTAACAGCAGGATCAGCAGCAGGGCCAAGCCCACGAGGCCCCAGAAATCAGTTCAAGACGGGGGCCAATAGGCACCCAAAGAGTGCGCCACGACGGCGCAAGAGAGTCAGAAGGCGGCCCAAAAGTGCCCCAAGACGGCCCAACAGACGCCCAAGATCGCCCAAGAGGGCCCAAGACGGCCCCAAGAGGGGGAACACGAACCGACAATTCGAACCAGGCCCCCAACAGAGTACAAGAGGCCACCTGAAGGCCCCACGAGGCCCCAAAGGGTTCCAAACACACGCCCCACGAACACCCCAAACGGCCCCCCGGAGGCCTCCAAAACTGCCTTCAAGAGGCCCCGAGGAATCTTCCCACGAATTCCAAGCGGACTTCCAAGAGGCCTCTGACCGTCTGACCTCTGGGGAGGCCTCTTGGGCCTTCTAGGGCCGTCTCGGGGCCGTCCTGGGAGCTTCTTAGGCTGACTTGGGGCGATCTTGGAGGCCTCTTGGGCCGTCTTGGGAGGTCGGAAGAGTGAAAAGGTGGTAACGCTATTTTTTCTAAAACCAAGAGAGATCAATGAGCGTCTCTGGGGCCGTCTTGAGACCAACTTGGGCCATCTTGGAACGCTTTTGGCCTGAGGCCATGGGGCTTGGCAACTATTTGGCGCTCCCTGGGGTGCTCCTGGGCCCCTCTGGAGACCCCCAGGGCCGCGCCCATGAGTTCTGGCATCCCTAGCCCGACCCTGCGGGGAGCCGACAGGAGTAGTTTTCGTCCAGGGATTCCCAGGGGCCGCCACGCGCGCGCGAATTGGGGCTCCAATCATCTGCGCTTTTTTGCATGTTCCTACATATCGCTACCAGATGTTGCCCCTCGACTGGGGCTCGAATCTCATTTGTGTTTGATTCATGTTCCTAGTTTGCCCCTCAACTTGGGCTCGAATCCTTGTGCCGTATTAGATATATGAGGATTCCTATATATTGCCCTTCCCATGGGGCTCGAAGCCTTCGTGTTTCGAATCCTCACCGCTCTCCGGAGATCCGGGTGTAGGCATGTTGGTCCCTTTGTCATAGATTTCCCTTGATATGGCGTGGCATCATGATGGGTAGATGTGGTCATGTGGAAGCATTGCGCGTGAGGGCAACATGATTGAACTCTCACGTCTAAAGAGTCATTGATGTTCATCTCCACTGCTCGGTGCACCTGTTGTTTTTCAATGAAAGTGTTCCTCCCGGGGCTCGGCTTTTTTTATGTTGCTTATAGTTTATTGTATATACAGGTATATACCTATATATATATATATATATATATATAACAAAATGGGAAAGTCTTGGGCGTCAGACTAGGCGCTCTTGGCCCACTGACTTACAAAAACAACGGCTCCCGCTTGTTCCTTCCGCACAGTGTACTCCAAAGCGCGCTCTCGCGCGGGACTTCCTGACAATGTGTCCAGGAAATCGCGCTCTCGCGTGGTCTTTCCTAGCGATTTTGTTGAACCGCCGCGCCCAACGACCCCGCCGAAGTCACGTCCTCGCTGCGAGCTGTCTCACGACACTCTTGGACATCGCGCGATCGTCCGAGACTCCTTCGCGGCTCCTGCAGGCCTGACGCTTCAGCGATCCGCCGCTCGGGCCCGCCGTCGGGGCCCGCCTGCCCGACCCGCCCCGCCCGACCAGCCCGTCTGTCACTGCCATTGGTTTTCTGCTCCGAACCCCCTGCCTGCTAGTCCTAAGTCGGGCCTGTCCCCCTACGGGGGGGTTGTCGACGAACAACTAAAACATGCCCCACACAT
>CAUYUJ010015755.1:227455-309955 GCA_963575745.1 Prorocentrum cordatum
CAAGGCGCACAACTAAAAGCACTCGTGGGAATGACACCACCGCGGATCCATAAGCACGAAAACACTGGCGATAACAGGGAGAGAGAATGAATTGGAGGAGAGGGTGGAAGGAAGGAATAGTGGAACTCGTGGCCCGCAGCCCGGGATGCAAACGTGCCCCGAGAGGATGGCTCACACCACTCGTTGGAGGTGGTACAAAGCCCCCTTACCTAACAGCGAAGACTGATAGGTTTCTAGTAGTGTCAAAAGAGAGCATCATGACTCCCGAGGGGGGTCTGGGCGGGATCCGGACAGGGTGCCCCGGGAAACCGGGGAAATCGGGGGACTCTTTTTTTAGCCAACTGTAACGCACTTCGTGGTCTTCGAGTTCCCAGAACTCCATTCCTGGGCATGATTTTGAATGCCCGGAGCCAACTGTAGGCCACTTCGTGCTCTTCGAGTTCCCAGAACTCCATTCCTGGGCATGATTTTGAATGCCCGGAGCCAACTGTATGCCACTTCGTGGTCTTCGAGTTCCCAGAACTCCATTCCAAGGCATGATTTTGAATGCCCGGAACCAACTGTAGGCCACTTCGTGGTCTTCGAGTTCCCAGAACTCCATTCCTGGGCATCATTTTGAATGCCCAGAGCTTCCATTCCCGGGCCACGTTTTGAATGCTGAGGCAGGCTGATGCTGAGGCTGAGGCAGGCCGAGGCTGAGGCAGGCTGAGGCTGAGGCCGAGGCTGAAGGCAGACTGAGGCTGAGGCTGAAGCAGGCTGAGGCTGAGGCTGAGGCTGAGGCTGAGGCTGAGGCAGAGGCTGAGGCTGAGGCTGAGGCAGGCTGAGGCTGAGGCAGGCTGAGGCTGAGGCAGGCTGAGGCTGAGGCTGAGGCTGAGGCTGAGGCTGAGGCTGAGGCTGAGGCTGAGGCTGAGGCTGAGGCTGAGGCTGCTGAGGCTGAGGCTGAGGCTGAGGCTGAGGCTGAGGCTGAGGCTGAGGCTGAAGGCTGGCTGAGGCTGAGGCTGAGGCTGAGGCTGAGCAGCAGCTGAGGCTGAGGCAGGCTGAGGCTGAGGCTGAGGCAGGCTGAGGCTGAGGCTGAGGCTGAGGCTGAGGCTGAGGGCTGAGGCTGAGGCAGGCTGAGGCTGAGGCCGAGGCTGAAGGCAGACTGAGGCTGAGGCTGAAGCAGGCTGAGGCTGAGGCTGAGGCAGGCTGAGGCTGAGGCTGAGGCAGGCTGATGCTGAGGCAGGCTGAGGCTGAGGCTGAGGCTGATGCAGGCTGAGGCTGAGGCAGGCTGAGGCTGAGGCCGAGGCTGAAGGCAGACTGAGGCTGAGGCTGAAGCAGGCTGAGGCTGAGGCTGAGGCAGGCTGAGGCTGAGGCTGAGGCTGAGGCTGAGGCTGATGCTGAGGCAGGCTGAGGCTGAGGCTGAGGCTGATGCAGGCTGAGGCTGAGGCAGGCTGAGGCTGAGGCCGAGGCTGAAGGCAGACTGAGGCTGAGGCTGAAGCAGGCTGAGGCTGAGGCTGAGGCAGGCTGAGGCTGAGGCTGAGGCAGGCTGATGCTGAGGCAGGCTGAGGCTGAGGCTGAGGCTGATGCAGGCTGAGGCTGAGGCAGGCTGAGGCTGAGGCCGAGGCTGAAGGCAGACTGAGGCTGAGGCTGAAGCAGGCTGAGGCTGAGGCTGAGGCAGGCTGAGGCTGAGGCTGAGGCAGGCTGAGGCTGAGGCAGGCTGAGGCTGAGGCTGAGGCTGATGCAGGCTGAGGCTGAGGCAGGCTGAGGCTGAGGCCGAGGCTGAAGGCAGACTGAGGCTGAGGCTGAAGCAGGCTGAGGCTGAGGCTGAGGCAGGCTGAGGCTGAGGCTGAGGCAGGCTGATGCTGAGGCAGGCTGAGGCTGAGGCTGAGGCTGATGCAGGCTGAGGCTGAGGCAGGCTGAGGCTGAGGCCGAGGCTGAAGGCAGACTGAGGCTGAGGCTGAAGCAGGCTGAGGCTGAGGCTGAGGCAGGCTGAGGCTGAGGCAGGCTGAGGCGGAGGCTGAGGCAGGCCGAGGCTTAGGCTGTGACTGCGACTGCCTTTGCCATTGCGACTGCCATCGCGAATGCGACTATGACTGCGAGAACAGCAGAATTCTACATCTGGATTCTCATCTGAATCTTAAGGGAAATGCTTCCAGATATGCTCCTACACATCGCTGTTCGGTTGCTTTGCCGGGATTTTTTTTCTTTGTTTTTGGCTCCAGCCCGTTCGAGCCAGCGCGGGGAGGGGCGAAAGGGCGACGGGGGGCGAGGGGGCGCGGCGCGCGCGGCGACAGGGCCTTGGCGCCTGGGCGTCCCGGCGTCCAGGCGCAGGCACCTTGCGCTCCTGGCGTCCGCGGGCGTCTGGTCCTCCAGGCGCCCCGGCGTCCGCGGGTGCAGGCGCCGGGGCGTCTGGGCGCTCTGGGCGCCCGGCGTTTGGGCGCGGGCGCCCTGGGCGCTCCCAGCGTCCGGGCGTTTCCCGGGCGTCCGCGCGTCCGGTCGCGGGCGCCCTGGGCGCTTCTGGCGCCTGGGCCTGGCTCGCCAGGCGCCCGGGCGTCCGGGCGTCCGGGCGTGTCCGGGCGTGTCCGGGCGTCCGGGCGCTGGGCGCCCAGGCGCCCGGGCGTCTGGGCGCCCGGGCGCCCGGGCGCTTCCGGCGTCCTGGCGCGGGCGCCCTCTCCCAGCGTCCGAGCGTTTCCCGCGCGCTCGGGCGCCCAGGCGCGGGGGCGCGGGCGTTCCGGGCGCTTTCTGGCGCCCGGGCGCCCGGGCGCCCGCGCGTCCAGGCGCCCGGGCGCTCGGGCGCCCGAGCGTCTAGGCGCTTCAGGCGCACGGGCGTCTGGGCGATTCAGGCGCCCGATCGTTTCTCGGGCGCCCGGGGCGTCCGGGCGTTTCCTGGGCGTGGCCCGCCGAGCGCCCGGGTGTCTGGGCGCCCGGGTGTCCAGGCGATTGGGCGCCCAGGGCTTCCATGCGTGCCCGGGCCTGGCCCGTCGGGCGCCCGGGCGTCCGGGCGCCCGGGCGCCCGGACGTCTGGGCGTGTCTGGGCGTGTCTGGGCGTCCAGGCGCCTGGGCGCCCAGGCGTCCGGGCGTCTGGGCGCTTCAAGCGCCGGGGCGTGCGGGCGCCCCCGCATCCGGGCGCCCCGGCACCCGGGCTCCCGGGCGTCCGGACGTCCGGGCGTCCGGGCGTCCTGGCGCCCGCGCGTCTTGGCGTTTCAGGCGCCCGGGCGTTCAGGCGCCCGGGCTTCCGGGCGCCCGGGCGCCCGGGTGCCCGGGCGCGCGGGCGGTTCGCGCGTCCAGGCGCCCAGGCGCCCAGGTGCCCAGGCGTCTGGGCACCCGGGCGCCCGGGCGTCCGGGCGTCTGTGCGTCCGGGCGCGGGCGTTCCGGGCGCTTCTGGCGCCCGCGCGCCTGGGCGCATGGGCGTCTGGGCGCTTCAGGCGCGCGGGCATCTGGGCGCGTCTGGGCGCGTCCGGGCGCCCGGCCGGGTGCCCGGGCGTTTGGGCGGTTCGCGCGTCCGGACGCCCGCGGAGTCCGGGCGCTCCGGCGTCCGGGCGTCCGGGCGCCCGGGCGCCCGGGCGTCCGGGCGTCTGGGCGCTGCGCCTGGGCGTCCGGGCGTCCGGGCGTCCGGGCGCCTGGGCGCATGCGCGCGCGTCCGGGCGCCCGGGCGTCCGCGCGCCGGGGCGCCCGTGCGTCTGGGCGTCCGGGCGTCCGGGCGCCAGGGCGCCCTGGGCGCTAGCACCCACGTCCGGGCGTTTCCTGGGCGTGGCCTGCCGGGCGCCCAGGGCGTCTGTGGTCTGGGCGTCCGGACTTGCGCCCGGGCGCCCGGGCGTCTGTCCGGGCGTCCGGGCGCCCAGCTGGGCCCTGGTAAAATTGCGCCATCCCTCTCCGTGTTCCTTAATTGTTTCGCAGTTTGCCTTAGGTTTTCCTTAGGTTTTCGACAGGAAATCGAAGTTTAACGAATGGAAAAAAAGGGGCCTCGTTCCTTATTTAGGGTTCCTTAGGTCAACGCCCCGACTGTAGCGGAACTTGCCGCGCCGAAGCACTTGTCAGCGCCCTTTCCTCGTCTCGTCTTGAAAAATATCCAGCGGCCCACAGCACCTGCTCTGGAAGCCGCGAGGCCGTGCGGGAAGGCGCTGGCGCCGCCGGTGCCCAGCAGTCTGCCGGGCGTCCCGAAGTTCGGGTTGGCCATGCTCCAGGGGGTCAAGGCCTCGCTTCTCTCGCACTGTGTTCTTCAGAGCGTGAATTACCTACCCCGCTTTCGCTTCCAGGCAAAACCAAGTCATACCACGCGCCTCCTCGTCAAGCGGCCTGACCAGTACAGGCCGCAGTTTGGCATCGTTTGGTCTCTCTTGGAAGCGAGGGTGGTCAGAAGCGAGGTAGATTTGTTCTCCCCCTAGTTCTGGTCGTTGTGACCGTTCTTGGCAGAGGCGGGATTGTGTTTGTAAAGCGTCGAGTGCTTCAGAGTTGCTGGCGTTGTCCCACCTCTGTTTTGTGCACGAGGGCTTTGGATGTTGTCGGCCCACCTTGGGTTGACCCCCCACCCGAGTTGTTGTCATGTGCAGGCGCCGTACCACGATTTCAGTTAGTATGTCTGTCCGCACGATGCAGGGGAATGTTGCGTGTGTGTATGTAGCACAAATACCTACAGCACAATCCTTAATGTGAAAGGGGGGCGGGGGAAGGGGGGCTGTTTGTGGTATCCTCTTCTCTGTAGCGGGTTAGCCATATACGTTCCCAGTTGCACATGTAAGTTTCTGCATGCACAGCTGATGACCGATGCGGCAAGCCCCGCCAACATGCCAGCCAAGCACTCAGGGCGGCGACTGTTCGGGGGGGCGCGCAAGATGCTGTAGCGTGTGACACCTCGTGTCTCGAGGCTTGGGAAAGTCGTATTATGTGACACGCTCTCCAACATCGTGTTGATGTGTCTCTTCTCGCCCTCGGCGTCGGCCTCGTCCAGTCCCCTCGTTTCCTTCTCGTCGCGTCCTCCTGCTTCATCTCTTGTTTCTCCTCCTCCTCCTCCTGCCTCATCCTATGTATGGTGACCCTTGGAGCAACGCCCAGCCGGCCGTCACTTGCGACGCTTCGGCCGTCTGAAGGTTGTCTTGAGCGGGTCGCTGCAAACCCGCGCTCTTGCGGAGTAGGATGATCAGAGGAATGATGATGATATTGATGCGGAGGCGTCGGAGGAAGAGGAATGACGTAACATGTGAGATGTTGACGTTTTTGGGGGGGTTCTGAAGGTTTTATTGGGTCGTATTGGTGCTCTCTTGAGGCTGTCCTGGGCTCATGCGGGGCAGACTTGTGGGTCCCGTGGGGCCTTCCAAGACCGTCTTGGGGCCCTGTCGGGTCGTCTAAGGGCTCTCTTTGGATGTCCTCCTCCTCCTCCTCCTCCTCCTCCTGATCATCATGCTCTGTCTTGGGGCCCACTTGTTGGGTAGTCTCTTGGGCGTGTCGTGAAGCGGGGTTGGGGTCCATCCGGAGGCCCTCTTGGGCCAGCAGCAGCCTTTGGATACCTGTGGGGCGCTTCTGGACAGATTCTCTGATGCCCCGCGGCAGCCTCCCAGAAGCCGCCCTTCCGAAGCCTGCTGGAAGCCTTTCAGACGCCTCTTAGTTTGGCGGTTGGTGGTTCGGCGTTGGCATATGGCGATGCGGGTTTGGTGTTTGTGGTTGGTGTTTGGTTTTGAGGATTAGGGGTAAGGAGGTGGTATTAATGCTTGAGGGTGAAGTCCATGAATGCAGCCCTGATCGAGTCGGTTCGTTGGGATTGGATAGTAGAGTTAGTTTTAGTTTGGTCTTGTTCGCCAGGATTGGCACGTACTGGTATCGGGGTTGCCCCCCCTCCCCCCCTCCTTGGGCCCTCAGCGTCCTGAACGGAAGCGGTGCGTTGGACGAGCAGCAGCAGCAGCAGCAGCAGCAGCAGCAGCAGCAGCAGCAGCAGCACGAGACGCATCACCAGCTGCCGCGGCAGCAACACCAGCGGCGGCGGCAGGCGCGGCGGCGGCGGCGGCAGCAAACAGCGGCAGCGGCGGCTGCAGCGTGCGCAGCCGGCGCTCGGCGGCCTCCCGCGGGGCCAGCCTCGGACGGCGCCTGGCGCGCTTCCGAGGAGGCCTTGCGGAGGAACGTGTTCGTGGCAGGGGCGTCCGCCTCGGCCGTCGGGGGGGGGAGGGGGTCGCCGCCTGCGGGCGTCCGGTGGCGACGGGGGGAGAACCCTGACCTTCCAGAGAGCGATTTTTTAGCACGGGAGGCCTAGAAACCTAAAAAGCGAAACGAAACAGCCTAAAACCAAGACACATAATCGCTCTGGGATAGGTTTTTAAGTCGCGTGCTATTCTTTAGCCCTCCTGGAAGGTCAGGGAAGGGGGGGGGCAGGGCAGGGACGCGGGGCAGGGCGCCTTAATTAGAGAGGTGCTGGCCGTCGCGGGCCCTGTCCGGTGCCCGGGAGGACGAGGACGAGGGGAGAGGCTGGTGGCGGCTGCGGGTGATGGCTGCTGGCCGGGGCGGGGGGGAGAGGGGCAGAGGGAGGGGAAGGAGGCGGCGCAGGACGATCGAGAAGGAGGCGGAGGAGGAGAGGGGTATTGACGGGATGGCGAAGAGGAGAGTGGTGGTGGTGGTGGCGATGATGAAAGTGGCGACAGTGATGGGAGTGATGATGATGATGATGATGATGATGATGATGCTGATGATGATGATGATGATGATGTTGATGATGATGATGATGATGATGATGATGATGATGGTGGTGATTGGTGATGATGGTGATGGTGATGGTGATGATGATGATGATGATGGTGGTGATTGGTGATGATGGTGATGGTGATGGTGATGATGATGATGATGATGATGATGATGCTGATGCTGGTGATGGTGATGATGATGATGATGATGATGATGATGATGATGATGATGATGATTGTAGTGATGGTGATGATGGTGATGGTGATGATGATGATGCTGACGCTGGAAGTGATGATGGTGGTGATGCTAATGGTTACAGTGCTGATGATGGTGATACTGATGATGGTGGTGGTGATGTGATGACGATGATGGTGATGATGCTGATGGTGGTGATGATGACGAATATACTGATGATGCTGATGATGGTGATGCTGATGATGTTGAGGATTGCGATGATGACGACGATTATGATGATGCTCATGGTGGTGGTGACGATGATGATGACCATGATTATGATTTTACGATGATGGCGACGACGAGGATGATAAGGATGATCAGGATGAGGAGGATGATTGGATGATGAGGATGAGCATGAGGATGAGGATGAAGCTGTGAATGGGGGCGGGGATGATGTTGATTAGTAAAATGATGAGTATTATGATGATGGTGATGGGGGATGAGGATGATGACGACAAGGGCGACGATGATGGCGATAAGGATGAGGATGATGGTGGTGGTGGTGGTGGTGACCGTGGTAATGTGGTGGTGGTGATGGTGATGGCGTTGATGGCGGTGGTAATGCCGGTGATGGCGATGATGACGTTCAAAAAGTGTTGGAGCAGGTAAGGGAGGAGGGGGAGTAGCAGGAGGAGGAAGACCAGGCGGAGGGCCAGATGGGCCAAGAAGAGAGGGAGGAGGATCACGAGAGGGACGATCAGGATGAGGGGCAGGAAAACGGGGAGGGGGCGGAGGAAGTGGAGGAGGCGGAAGAGGAATACGATGACGCCAAGCATGGGGCTTGGCTCGTATTCGTTCCGCTCGTTTTGCCCTCTCTTGCTTCTGCAGCCTGGCGGCGTCTCCCTTACAGGCGGCATCACCTCACGGGGCGTACCGTATTTGCTCTCGCGAACATGTCCTAGGATGCACTAGCTCTCGCGAGCGTGTCTGAGTTCTCCAAACTGTTTGCCTGCAGGGGTTCTACATGATGCTTCTGAGAAGCGAGTGAGTGGTCTGCCGGACTGGGAGTCGGCGCGGCGTGGTTTCACGTACGGAATCCCGCACGGAAAGTTCGCCAGGTCCGGAATCGGCGGGACGTGGTCTCCAGTATGGTCTCAGGTATTGTCTCCCGTATGGTTTCCCGTATGGTCTTCCGTCTGTGCAGCACACTGCACTGCGATATGTGTTGTGTTAGGTGTCTTGTTTCATTCGCAGGCCTAGAGGTTGACACCAACACCAACATCGGCGGTGTGCCTCCACCGAGGTAAGCAGATCCCGTCCTCGGTGATGGTGATAATCTTCTGGCCTCCAAGGTGGCACGTGGCCCAGCATGGAGGCGGGTTTCGCCTTCCAGGGGGTGCGGCATCCAGGAGGAGCGTCCAGGGGCTCCAGGGGCCTGCTGGGTGTCTTCGCGGCTCCGTGGGGCCTCCTCGGCAGCTCAACGCCCCTCCGTGGAGCCACGGGGCTCCGGAGCGAGGGGGCCTCCGCCTACGGGAGGTCCACAGCGGTGCATCGAGAGGCAGTCGCTGCTGTGCAAGCCCTCTCAAAAAGCCTCGAAGAGGCCCCGCGACGCTCTGCAAGGCCCCATCGAGGCCCCGCGAGGCGCGCGAGGCTTCTGAACGAGGGGGGAGACGTGGCGCGATGGGATCTCGAAGCTCTGCGAGGCCGTGGGAGGCTCCACGCGTGGCGACGGCCTCTCGAGGAGGTTCCGCAGTGGGACGTCGAGGCGCGGCGATGGAGGCGCAGGCGCCCTCCCCCCCATGGCGTCAGCGCTCTGCGCAGTTGGCTGCAAGCATAGATTGAGATGAGCTTCGTGTTGAGCAATGCTTCGCCGCCAACAGTACCCAACGGTCGTTGAAAGTATGTGTTTCTGGATTCCCAGGACCCAAGCTACTTCAAGCGCCTTCCTGCTCGGAGAATCGATCTGCTCTTGCTGCGCTGTGTCAGTTCTGGGCGGGCCCGAAGCCAACCTACTCTACCCGCCTTCCTGCCCCATGTTTCTGCCTACTTCTTCCGACCGATGGGCAACTGGACGTGTGCAGGTTGATAGAAAGAACTTGCTCCGACCGAGCAGGTCCGTCCGCGAGGTGCTCGTCCGGAGCCCACGTGGCCGCTCCCTGGCTGTGGTGAGCAGCGGGGGTGGACGGAGCCCCCAGCAGTGACGCGTCGATTAGTGAATTGTCCGTTTTCGGTTCTCGAGAGGGCGCCGCGGCCGTTATTTTCCAGGCTTGCGCCCGCCAGGTTTGGGCCCCAGGTCGTTTTCACTAAACCACGTTTTACTACAGGGGGGCCTGTCCATCCCCGATAAGCAGCGGGGTGGACGGAGATGGGCTGATCCAGGCCGGCAGCTGCTTCTCTCGGGATCCTTCGTGCTCCCCGAGCGGGGACCGCCAACGCGGGGCACGCCTGCGGCCGCTTCGGCAGGGAGTTGCCGAGCGGACTGCCACACGAGGCCAGGAAGGGCAAGAGCTGCCGAGAAGGACGAGATGCCAAATGCCTCCTCCTTTTCAACCGTGCAACGCGCGGGTGAACAGTTTTGGTCGGGCCAACGAGGGCGTGCCACTCTGGGCAGTCTTGTTCCCAGCGTGACGCCGAGCTGGCCAAACTGCCAAAGGACGTGCAGATCCCGCCCCAAGACGCTTGGCAGGGCCCAGGGAGGTTCGAAGAATAGAAACTTCACAAACATTCATGTTCGCAGGTCCGCGTAGATGGTAGGATCGTCGATGCCCCCCCCCTCCCTGGCGCGCTCCGCGCGCCAGGGAGCGGCGCCGGAGGCGTCGCCAGGTGGGTCCAGAGAAATCCGGAGGCGTCGCCAGGTGGGTCCAGGTGGCGTCGCCGGAGGCGTGGCCAGGCCGCGAAATCCGCCTGGATCTCCGAAAGTTTATGCTTACGGCTGGCGTCGCAGAGATAGCTTGTGATGTGGTGCCGCCGACCCGCTAATTACACGCGCTATCCGCAACCGTGGGATAGCGTGCGCCGAAGAGGCCCTGGCACGGGGATGGTGTGGACAGGAGGGGCCTTCGCAAGGGGATCGCATCACAGGGACACCGCTCTTTTCGGAGGACGATGTTGCACGCTATCTTGCCGTCGCCAACCGTACGCCACTTTTTGCTCCTCGAACCCGCACCTGCCCCCTCGCCTCAGGAAGGAATTCCTGGAAGTCTAATTCAGAATCGGCGCTGGTTAAATTTTCCCTGGTCGAAAACTGGCCTGATCTGGCTTAATCCCGCTGAGCTGGGTTTCATCCCGTTTAGGTTTAGCGGGACTCATCTCAGGCTGATTGCAGCTTGGCTCAAATCCCGCTCGGTCCGGCTGAACCCCAGGCTGATTACAGCCCGAACTGGTCCAATGGTACTTGTCGGGGATTCAATGTATTGGCTTCCATGGTTCTCATCTGAGTGGCCGCGGCGCGCCAGGAAGTGGCAACGTGCTTGGGTTCTTTGCGCGGGGGGGGGCAGGGCCTCGTGCGGGCACGCCTCTGCCGCGCCGCTCCGCCGGGCTCCTCTCCAGGGTCCGAGGAGCTTGCGGCATACCTGCGATCGTCAGCCACGCGCAGAAGGGGGGTAGGGAGATGGGGGAAGGCTTGTTAAAAGGAGGTTGCTTCTCAGAAGGTGCGGGCCTTGTCTATAGGTATAGGGCCGGCGCCTTCTCAGAAGCAGCCTCCTTCTGAGAAAAGAGTAGCCTGCCCACCTTGTGCGCGCCGCCAAGATCTGCGCGGCCAGCGAAGGCGAGCGAGGTCTCGCGAGCGATGTCTCGTCTCGCGTCGCGAAACAATCACGACATGCACTTGTTGTATGTTTTCTGCATCCTGGGGCCCTCGCTGGGCCACGGGACCTCCAAGAAACGACTCGGGATGAAACGCGGCGTTCGGAACAGTGTCGGGACTTCCTGGGACCCCGTGTTGGAAACATCGAGGCATCAGATGTTCTGAGGTTGGGTATCCGTTCGAGTGCTGCTCTGCTGGGTCTTTAGCTGACCAGGTGGTGGCAACAGTTCTACGTCTTGCAAGTCCCAGGGGGACGGCTAACGAGGGCGAATCGTGCTGAAGGGGAGCGCAGGAGGAAAGAACGGAAGGAGCGCAGAGACCATTGTAGTAGTCGATTCGACCTGCAACAGTTGCAACAGCTGCAAGGCTCTTAAAATGCGTTACAAGGACCCTAACTGCTCTCAGTCTGGGTATGTAAGTCGCGGACTCAACTTGAAGCAGCTCGGCTTAAGTCGGGCTTGTCCCTCTACAGGAGGAATCTTCAAAAATAGACAAAAAATAGTGTGGGGACTAGTCTTTGAATATTTTTGACCATTTTGGAATATTTTGGAGTATTTTTATTTTTCGTCGAAAATCCCCTGTAGGGGGGCACGCCCGACCTAAAGCTAGGCGGATTTGCAAATGTTGCAAAATCACAGCGGCAATGAAGTACAGGGAGGCGGAACGTGTGCTCTACGTTCAACGGATGGCCTGGACTTGATGATTTCTCAAACTTGTGAACATATAACAACCAGTGCATGTTGCCTTCGCCAGGTGGTGATCCGAATTTGGATATTCGCGATCGGTTGTGGCACTCACCATCGAAGTGGGGTTGCCATGGAAGAGGGGGAGGGCCAGGATGAGGAGGAGGATCATTGACGGGGGCAGGATGCTGATCGAAATCGGAGGACGCAGAAAAAAGACGGAGGTGTGCAGAAAGAGCAGGACGCGGAGCTTTGCCCCGATCGCGTGTGCTGAGGTCGACATCGGCGCGAGCGCCAAGGGTGGCTGGTTTGTGCAGATCGGTGTGCACAGACGCCACTTCTTCATGAAGGACAGTAAAGCTTCTGGTGACGATGAAAGTTGGCACGATGAGGAAACGAAAGAGGAGGGGGAGGAGAAGATCAGTGCGCACCCAAGATGGGCGCATCAACAATGTCATACACCCTCCCTCCACGTTCCCTTCCCGTAGATACCTGCAATATTTGTTTGTATTGCGGGGATCACTCCATTGAAAATCAACCCTCATCGAATCCTCAATCTTGCCACCACAATTCCTGGAGCTACCGCTCCGCGAATCAACATGACTGCGGCGCCCTCACCATCCAAGGTCATGTCATAAAGCCGTTCTGGGGACTTCAGCACAGCGAATATACGTGACCGTTGCGCCCTGCTGATGTTAAGCCGTGCCAGAGCATCACTCCTGAGGCTTCAACTCTACGCGTACCTTATCTGCTGGAGAATTTAAAGACGATTGCGCGCGGCGCTAAGGCGAACGGCACATTGTGAATAGGAGCCACCCTCCATCGATGGAGATGTGCCAAACTTTCCAGACGAGTGCGTGCGGCGCTCAAGTTAGAGTTTTTGCTCCAAAACCACCCGCCCTCCATCTTTGACACTGTTGTAAAGCTTCCAGAGGATTGTGCCTGGCGCTGCAGCGCGAGCGTGTGTTTCAAAACTCATTCGCCCTCCATCCTTGAAACTGGTGCGAACTTTTAATGCAAATGCGCGTGGCGCAGAGGTGAGCGCCACAGTTTGAAAGCCACCCGCACTCCATATTTGCACTTGTTCCGAACTTGTCGGACGTCTGCGCGCGGAGCTAATGCGAGAACATGTCTTTCAACATCATCCGCCCTCCGTGCGTGACGTTGTTGCAGATCTGCAATTGCAAATGGACCTGGCACTCATGAGAGAACCACATGTGGAGAACAGCCCGCCCTGAATCTGAAGCAACTGTCAGACTTCAGGATCACGCACGGAGAGGGAGTCTCAGGCGAAACGCCCGCCCCACCCTGCGGAGACGACTTGGTGAGCGACAGGTGGGAGTCAGATATACAGTAAGACAACTCGCACGAGCATAGTCTCGATCTCGGCTGCCCAGGCCGACAGAATACAGTGCGAGTGTCAAGTGCGGCTGTACGGGCGCGCGCAAGCACTCGATACCATAAGGTCGGGGATGAGATGGGTAGGAGGAGCGTTCAGAGGATGCTTTGTGGATCTTGCGATGTGGACAACAACTAGAGAGCTCAGTGGGCAGTTCGAGCGAACTGACGGACCCCGGCCCGTTCCGACGCGTCCACCACGCAGACTCGAGGTGGTCCAGTCCGCCCCCCTTTTCCTCTGGGCGCGCCCCCGAGTTCGACTCCACCGTGCCTTGATGCGCCACCGTTCTTCTTCATTGAGGCTTGCGTGCCTCTGGTCATGGAAGCCGCAAATTCGGAGAGAGGCCCTACATAAGTTGGTCGAGGAGGGGAGCACAGGGCGGCTGCCGTCCGATTCGCACGGGGCGACGCTGATGCGTGAATTGCTACACGCGGTGAGCACGTGGCTGATTCGGCGCTGAGGTTTTTCGTGCATCTCTGAAGAAACTTCACGTCCTCCGGCCATGGCGACGCTTGAACTCCCACACAATGCGAATACCACTTGGCCAGCTGCCAACTACCCGAAGGCATGCGCGAATTCCAGCGCAGAGTGACCGCGGTGTGTAGCGAGCCCGAGCGTGCGACAAAGGCGATACGACCGCTGCACCCCGGATCCTAAGCCCATTGTTATTTCCAAGCGACGGCATGGAGGCGGCATGACGTTCAACCCGCATCGGAATCAGCACTCGACTTGAGCGGCTTCCCCTTTGCCTCAAACGCCCAGCGGCGTTGGCATCCCGCTCTGGCTCACAGCCGTGGTGCTTCCCGGCGGTTCCTGGTGGCCTTCGCCCCCCTCTCGATGTACTCGGGGGCGGCCAAGAAGGGGGGGATGACTCCTCCCTCCTCCTACTCCTCCTCCTCCTCCTCCTCCTCATCCTCATCCTCCTCCTCCTCCTCCTCCTCCTCCTCTTTCCATCTCATCTTGAGCCCTCGGCACACCCCATCGAAGTTGATCCCTAGAACACCTCCTGCCTCCTCCTTACCTCCTCTCTGCTCCTTCCTCCCCTCCCGCCACGGACGAGGGGGGAGGAGGTTGGATGAAGATGAGGGAGGGGGGTATACGTGTCATGCCATGACAGCTCCCAGATCGCAAGGCTGCCCCCGGGGACGCTGCGCCCAGGACGCCGCGGGACGCCCTGCCCGGGACGCCCGGGCACACCTGCCCGGGGACACCTGCCCGGGGACGCCCGGGGGCGCCCGGGGGGCACGCTGTCGCCCGAGGACAGCGCCCTAGTCGCTGGGGGAAGCCCGGGGCGCCCGGGGGACACCCGACCGGGGACGAGCGGGGACGCCCGCCGGGGGCGCCCAGGAGGCCGCCCAGAGCCTGTTTTTTTTTAGACTCTGGCAAGTTTACTTGCATGGACGGGGGGGGGTGGGGCTGAGCCTGAAGCAAGCCGGGGGGGTGGGGGGCGCGGAAATCACGCAAGTCGAAAGGCACTTGCACGCTAGTATTCGCTTGAAGAGGGGCGGGGGGGGGGGGGGGGGCGAACGCCATGCAAGTAAACTTGCCTGAATCCAAAAAAACAGGCTCCCAGGAAAACCCTGGGCAGCGTCGTCGTTGTCGTCCACCGCGATCCGTTGCCCGAGGCATCTGTCGCTCTCCCTGCGCTGGGTCGCTTCGATTCCGATTCGATTCCCATCCGATTCGAAACCAACTGTTCCGATTCGATTCCGATCCGGTTTGCAGTTTCCGAATTCCGAGCCGATGCGGCGATCGCTGATTTGAGCATCGATTCCTAAACATTCGACGCGATTCCGATTCCGATCCGGCTTCGCGATTGGATGTTGGTTCGTAAGTACTGTCCGTGGCCCGTAGAAAGGCCTAATTTTGTCAATAGCAGTCCGAATACATCTAGATACATCCACCCCTCGCTTGACCCTTCATTGGACGGCGGCAAAGCTTGGCTCTGCGACCACTTGCGAACCCGATGGGTTTCTTTGGCTGCAGGCGCCCCTCGAATTCTGAACTCCAGCTGGCGTTTCAGAAATCTGACCTGCAGGAGTAGAATTCACATGCGACTGCTGGTCGGATTCGCATGCGTCCTGGTCTGCGCCCAATAGCCGAAGAGGAGTCCGAAACTTGCCTCGAGCAGTCCGAAGCGTCTGCAAACGGCCCGAACTGGCACAGAAAACTCAACGATTCCTGTAGACATTCTCCCCCTCACTTGATCCTCTCCAGTGGTCGGCGGCGAAGCTTGGCGCCACCCCGAGGAGCACGTCCTGGCCTGCGCCCAGGAGGCAGTGCTCGACGCCTTGGACGGGCTGGAGGCGTTGCGCGCCCGCGGGCCAGGCATCCGCGACCGCCGTGGCCGCCGCCGCTGCCTTCGGCAGCCCAGGGGCACAGCGGCACGGGTGCGGCGGACAAGGAGGAGGAGGAGGAAGAGGAGGAAGAAGAGGACATCGGCCGCGTCGCGGGAGCGACTTGGGGCCGTGCTCGAAAGGCTCGAAAGGAAGAAGAGGAGGCGCAGGAGGAGGAGGTGGAGGAGGTCCGTAAAGCCATGTTGGCCTAAGTTTGACACCCCGTGTCGCGGGGGCCTCCATGCTTGACCTCCGCTGCGTGCGACCGCCAGCAAGTGGGCGCCCAGACACATTGCTTCACACCCCTGTCGGGGACTCTTTCCTGCTCTCAATTGAGCCCCCGTTCCGCTCGCGAGGACCGCACCATGTCTCCCGCCAGCATCGAGCGCTGCAACTTCGCGAACAACTTCACCTGGCGCAAGACCTACTACTGCTGTGACGCGCCCAAGCCACCCATGCCCGCCGACAAGGAGCCCGAGCCCCCACCTAAGGCATGGGCGTGTGGCCCTGTAGGTCATGTTGCTGGTGCTGTTGAAAAGCTGGATGGTGCTCAACAGCAGGCCTTCTTTTCCATGGACGACGACCAGTTCGCCGCTGTCGCCAGTTTGATTGGCCAAGCAGCGTTCTCGTCTGCTGGCTGTTTTCAAGCAGGCGAATCGGGAGCATAATCAGCTCAAGGCCAAGGTCTAGAAGGCTGCGAATGCCTTAGAGAAGGCGCGCCAGCTGCTCGCGCAACACGTGCTACATGTGCGCAAGCTTCTGGAAGAGCATTCTAATCTTCAGTTTCAGGAGCAGGAAACAGCTAAGAGTGCAGTTGAGGCCTTCACCCAGCTCGGCAGTAGGGACGGCGACAACGGCGAAACTGGTGGAGGAGTTCGCGCGGTCCAACCTCAATCTCAACCCCAAGGTGACCCCACCGCCGCCCTTCGCGCGCAGCCCGCGGCGCTTGGCTGGGAGAGGTGCTCACCGACTCCGACAACCTCATCACCCAACGGGGCGCCCACACTGCGGCGAGCAAGACGGCGTCACAGGCTGCTGCGGTCAGTGCTGCTGCTGCTGCTCCTCCTGCTGAACCTCATCCTCAAGCTGCTCAGTCCCCAGCCCCCGCACGTCAGCCTGAGCAGCCCGACGCCAACATGCTGGACCGTCCCCGAACGCTCGCAGAGCGTTCCGGAGCGCATTTGGATGGGCGGAGCGCCCGGAGGCGCCCGATATATCTTCCCGACCCGCGGGATCTCGGAGAGGCCGTTTGTCTTCGCCCGATGTTCCTTTTGTCCTGCCGTCGGCGTCATCAGGGGGATGATGAGCACGACAGCAAGGACGACGAGGGAGAGTACGAGGAGGACGAGGGGGGACGAGAGCGACGGGGGAGGGTGGGGAAGGAGAATAGCAGGAGGAGGACGGGAGACTTCCACGCTTCCACATTGCTGTTTTGACATGCGTCAATCCTGTCGTCCCCACTGCCCTGTCTTCGCCTTCTCTCCTCACCATGCTCCTCTCATTCGTCCAGGCCCCTACCAGATCGAAGCAGCAATCAAGCACATCACAAGCTAGACAACATTTACCTTGTGTCTTATCAGCACCGGCGGGGAATCGTGCATCCAAGAACCGCGTGCCAAGCTTGGGAATCAACAGTTGTGCGGAGTTGTCCTGCTTCGAGCCGTCCCCAAGCAAGAACGGGATCCGGGGGCGGAAAAGAGGGGGGTTATGACTAGGGGGGGATATCATGTCGGGGGCCATGATATTTCCCCGGATGTCGTGCCGCCTCTTCTTCTTTCATTGCGACCCTGGCCTCCCCGCTGGGCCGCGCACGTGCCGCCGGTAATGACTTGCACCCACCCCTCTTTGGACACCCCCCTCTTGGCCGCTCCCGAGGAGCGCCGGATGCCCAGGGAGCTCCGAGACGCTCAGGGCCTGGTGGCTCCGCGGTGTGCGGTCGCCTCTCCGTGCAGGGCGCGGGGCGCGCGGCGCCCGGGGGACACGCCCAGGGCAGGCGTCGTGCCCGGCGGCCGCAGTCATATGCAGGAGGGGAAAAAACACACACACAGACACAATGAATCGTCGATCCCCCAGAAAATGTATGCAAATGTGGGAAGTGGGGGGGAGGGCAGGAGCCCATAAAATATGGGAGAATACTGGGAACATTTTTACTTGTGCGTATCTATTTGTATGTCCCAGGGCCCCTTCGGTTGTGCAGGGAGGGTCGAGGCTTAAGTCGGGCGTGTCCCTCCACAGGAGGAATATTCAATGGTCAAAAATGGTCAGAAAATAATATGGGGACTATGTTTCGGGCATTTGTTGGCCATTCTGGGGCATTGTTGGGCTATTTGTTATGTTTCGTCGCAAATCCCCCTGTAGGGGGACACGCCCGACTTAAGTCGAGGCGGGTCGGGCGCTCTTCTCTCTGTGCGCGGATTGGTGCGCACGGCAGCGAGTGAGGAGCTGGGGCGCAAGCCCAGGGTCGGGGGCCGGCAAAGAGGGGGGTGATGACTAGGGGGGGGGGATTTCATGGCGCGGGCCGTGATTTTTCCTCAGATTTCATGGCGCCTCTTCTTATTTCATTACGTCCCTGGCCTTCCCCTTGGGCCGCGCACATGCCGCTGGCCATGATTTGCACCCCCCCCTCTTGGACCCCCCCCGCTTGGCCGCCCCCGACAGGGGGGGAGGGGCAGTGCGAAGCGTGGGCGTCGGCCCTCTCAACCTCCCACAGGGCCGTGGCGCCTCAGTCTCCACTCTTTGAGAGTGGCTGTGTCCCCAGGCAGCGGGCGCGGCATCCCCGAGACGGCCTTCCACTTCAAGGTGGGCTTTCCATGGCGTCCTGTCGTGCGTCGACCTGTGTGATGCGCGGCGATCGCTACCATTTTTGGTCAACGCGTTTGTTCGATTTGCACGGGGTTGATATCAGACAGCTTGCTGCCGATCTTGCAGGTCAGTCTGAGCATGGCAGGGTAGATGCGAGAAGGGGAGGTAGATGTGGAGGACGATACATATTTACATATAGTAATATTTGTGTTCGTGATACTGATCCGAGCAGTTAACTAGTACTATTGATAGTGATGCTCGCTTTTTCAACTATAACCATAATAGTAGTATGCTTTAACATCTTACATGTATTCCCTACCTAGGCTCTGCCTAGAAGGGTTCTTACTCTCTTAGCTTAAAGGGGCCGGGCAATGGAAAGCGCCCCGGACGGTTCCCCCGGTCCCCTGGTAGCAGTTCCCCCCAGTCCCCTGGGAGCTTTAGCTTTAGCTTTAGCTTAGCTTTAGCTTGGCTGTAGCTTAGCTTTAGCTTAGCGTTTCGCTTAGCTGTTCGCTTAGCGTTTAGCTTAGCTTTAGCTTAGCTTTAGTTTAGCTTTAGCTTAGCTGTAGCTTAGCTGTAGCTTAGCTTTAGCTTAGCTTTAGCTTAGCTTTAGCTTAGCTGCATCTTAGCTTTAGCTTAGCTTTAGCTCAGGTTTAGCTTAGCTTTAGCTTAGCTTTAGCTCAGCTTTAGCTTAGCTTTAGCTTAGCTTTAGCTTAGCTGTGGCTTAGCTTTAGCTTAGCTTTAGCTTAGCTTTAGCTTAGCTTTAGCTTAGCTTTAGCTTAGCTTTAGCTTAGCGTTACTGTTACTACTAATGCTGCTTTCCTAGGGGTTCCAACTCCTAGGTAGGGTCGCACTGGGATAATATACATACCGTTCGAACCACGATAATATTCATAATAATGATACGACTTCTTCTCCTGGCGATTCTTATTGTTATTCTGTGTTAGTATTGGCAGTCGACCCTCCCGCTGGCCTGGGGATGCCCACACCGAAGCAAGCGTTTTGCTACCCCCTCCCCGGGGCCTCGCGGGGTCCAAGGCGGCCCAAGAGGCCTCACATACGGCTCCTGGAGGCCCCCAAGATGCTCCAAGAGGGCCCCGAGACGGCCAAATATCGCTCCAAGACGCCCAAGATGGCCCCAAGACGGCCCAAGATGCTCCAAAGGAGCCCCAAGAGCGCTCCAAGAGGACCCCCAAGAGGGTCCCAAGGGGCAAGCATCAATGGTTGTCCTTGTTTGTTTGTATGTTCTTCGCGTTCTCGCGTTCTGGGCTTCCGACGCTCCAAGATGGCCCCAGAGGCCTCCAAGACCGCCCCAAGACGGCCCAAGAGGGCCCCAAGACGGCCCAAGAGGGCCTCAAAACGGCCCAAGAGGCGCCCGAGATCGCCTAAGAGGGCCCCTAGAGGGGCCCAAGAGGGGGAACACGAACCGACAATTCGAGCCTTCCGCCCCAAGAGGCTCCCTGGAGGCCCCAAGAGGCTCCAACGAGAGCCCAAGAGGCTCTCTGGAGACCCCCGAGAGGCCCGATAAGAAGCCCCAAGAGGCCCCCCAACGGTCCCCAAGAGACTTCCAACATTGCCTGCAAGGGGCCCCCGGGAGGCCTCCCGCGATATTCAAACGAACTTCCAGGAAGCCTTTAACCCACTACCCAGGCATGGTGGCGGGATGGGCCGAAGGTCACTAGACGGCCAAGACGCCCAAGACGGCCTCCAGACGGCCGAAGAGGCCCCCAAGATACCCAAGAGGCCTCGAAGAGCTCTCCCAAAAGAGCTCGAAGAGGCCAACAAACATTGAGATCCCTAAGGTGTTTGATCAATGTTGGCGTTTCCGCCTGTTCCGCTTCCCGACGCTGCAAGACGCCCAAAGAGGCCCCGAGGATCGCCCCAACACGGCCCAAAGGCTTCAAAAGCGCACCAAGATGGCTCCAGAACGGCCGAAGAGACGTCCTCCTCCTCCTCCTCCTCCTCCTCCTCCTCCTCCTCCTCCTCACTTCCTCCTCCTCCTCCCCCTCCTCTCTTCCTCTCTCCTCCTCCTCCTCCTCCTCCTCCTCCTCCTCCTCCTCCTCCTCCTCCTCCTCCTCCTCCTCCTCCTCCTCCTCCTCCTCCCCCTCCTGACGGCCCGAGAGGGCCACAACCGTGGCCCGGGATCGGGAACGCGAGCCGAAGACCCGAGACGTTCGCCCAAAGGAGACCCCCAGAGGGCCTCAAAGAGGTCCCCAAGAAGCCCCAAAGAGGCCCACAAAAGCCCCAAAGAGGCCCAAAAGGGCCCCAAAGAGGCCCAAAAGAAGCCCCAAAATAGCCCCAAGAAGCCCCAAGGAGGCCCCAAAGAGCCCCAAGAGCCCCAAGAAGCCTCAACAGAGCCTCAAGAAGCCCAAAAAGTGGGTCCCCAAGAAGCCCCAAAGAGGCCCAAACAGAGCCCCAACAGAGGCCCTGAGGGCACTTGAGACAAAAAAGAATTGCAGCTTTTCCTGTTTCGAAGTTCGCCTGGCAGCTTGGCTACACTTGCAAAAAGAACATATCATGGTTCCTCCTCCTCCTCTTCCTCCTCTTTCGTCTGTTTCTCCTCCTCCTCTGCGGCCTCCTCCTCCTCCTCTTCCCCCTTTTCCCCAAGGGAACCCCATGCACCTCCCCTTGGCCTCCCTCTCCCTCCGGCACGTCCAGCCACGGCGAAGAGAAGGGCACCCGAAGTGCCTCTTGGGCCTGTCTTAGACCCCCTTGGGTGGATCGTAGGCAGCCTTGGAAGCCGCTTGGGCCTTCTTCGTGCTTCCTGGAGTGGAAGTATCGTAAAGTAGATGTCCCCGAGAGTTCGACCATCCAGCCTAGCTAGAACTTGCCGCGCGCGAAGCGCGTGTGATGGTTCTAATCGTTGTTTGTATAGATGTACGTGCTTTTCTAGTGGATACGTGGCATCCCGCAGTTGCAGATCAGACAGATGGGCGGGGCACGTCAGCTGTCCGCGAGGTGCTGAAGAAGCCCGCCGCAGGCGCCAATTTGTCCCAACTATCCTGTGTTGGGTCCTCGTTTTGAAGAGACAGCTAGCTCCCCGCGTCTCCTCTCCCCCTTCCTCCTTCCTCCTCCCCCTGCGTGCCTCTGAGCCTCTGACCTCCGCATGCCCATTTCGGCACACCCCTCACACGGTTCGTGGCCCCATAGGGAGCTCCACCAAAGACCCAAGTGGCTGCGTTCGCATGGCACCACCGTAGTCATTTCGGCACACCCTCATACTCTTCGTGGCCCCATGGGGAGCTCCACCGATGGCCCACGTGGCTGCGTTCGCATGGCATCACCGTGCCCAGTTCGGCACACGCCTCACACTCTTCGTGGCCTCATAGGAAGCTCCACCGAAGGCCCGAATGGCTGCGTTTGCACGGCGCCACCGCACCCACTTCGGAACACCCCTCACCGTTTCGTGGCCCCATAGGGATCTCCGTCGAAGGCCACATGAGCTGCGTTCGCACGCGGTCACTGCACCCATTTGGCACACCCCTCACACGTTCCGTGGCCCCATAGGAAGCCCCACCGAAGGGCGTTCGCATGCGGTCACAGCACCCATTTTGGCACACCCCGCACACGTTCCGTGGCCCCATAGGAAGCCCCACCGGCGGCCCAAATGCCAGCGTTCGCATGCGGTCACCGCACCCATTTCGGCACACCCCTCACACGTTTCCTGACTCCACAGGAAGCCCTACCGAAGGTCCACATGCCAGCGCTTGCATGCGGTCACCACAGCCATTTTGGCACACCCAAGGCCCAAATGCCAGCTTTCGCATGGCACCACCCCACCCATTTCGGCACACCCCTCGCACGTTTCGTGACCCTATAGGGAGCTCCATCGAAGGCCCCAGTGCCACCGCCTGCATGCGTCACACTCTTCGCTGCCCCGTAGTGCTTTCCGCCTAAAGCACCAGTGGCAGCGCCCACATGGCGGCCCCGCCCCACATCGGCACACCCTTCGCATGTTTCATGGCCCCATGAGGAGATCCCCCGAAGGCGGTACCCGCAAGGACGGTACTCACAACTGCATATAGTTGGGTCCTTCGCCAGGATAGTTTTTCAAAGTAGTGTTTGTGGAGCGCGGGTGGATCACGCGGTGGGTCGCGGGCGAGGACGACGACAACAACAACGCAACCACGCAACAGCAATCCGCACCGCGGAGCCCCACTTCAGCCACGCTCCTAGGGACAATGAATGATCGTTCGGCCCCTCACCCTGATATATACACACGCAGAGAGAGAGGGAGAGAGAGAGAGAGAGAGAGAGAGAGATGTAGAGAGAGAGAGAGAGAGAGAGACAGAGAGACAGAGAGATGTAGAGAGAGAGAGAGAGAGAGAGACAAAGAGTGAGAGAGAGAGGGGTGGTGGAGCCGAGGGAGGGGTCCTCAGTGGTACACCGGGGGTGGAGGGACCCGCAGATGCGGAGAGGCTGGGGACGGCAGAAGGGGCGAGAGAGAGGGAGAGACAGATAGAGAGAGAGAGAGAGAAAGATACAGATAGAGAGAGAGAGAGAGACAGATAGAAAGAGAGAGGGAGAGACAGAGGGAGAGAGAGAGTGTGGCATGTTTGCCGCGGAGCCCCGTCGTCGGTCCGCCGCACCTTCCGCTGCCTGCCCCGGCGCCGGCCCGCGCCCGCCGCCTCGCTCCCACCGCAGGTGGAGTGCTCCGGCTCGGACGGCGGGCGCTAGTGGCCGGGCGTGGCCTGCCAGCCCGACCCTGGACGAACGAACAGCACACACCCATACCCATACGGTAGGTTCGTGTCGTGTCGACCAGCGGCGACCCCGCCGCCGGAGTTCAACTTTGAACGCCGACGGCGACCCAGAATCGATCGATGTTCAACGATGTGGCGTTTCGGAAACGGCCGATCGTTCAAGGTTGAACAATTCCCGCCGTGTCAAAAACCAACGCCGGGGTCGACACGACACGAACCTGCCGTAGGGAGGTCGTAGGGAGAAGGACTGGCTATGGGTATGGGTATGGGTGCGGGTGGTCGGGCCCCTGGGAAGGCTCCCGTTCGAGCGGGGACCCCCATCCGACGGCACGCACCCACAGCTCATTCCGTCCCCCCATATGGGTATGGGTGCGTGTTGATCGTTCGTCAACCCTCACCCCGTCTCAGCGGAGCCGGTCCGAACCAGCCGAGTAGTGAGTTGAGCCCAGCCTAAGAGACGGGGGTCAATGCAGGCGGGGGTCAGCCAGGGCACGGGGTCCTGCAGGATCCTGCAGGGCCAGGGTCGCATTGACCCGGGCTTGGGTGCAGGATCCTGCAGGATCTTGCAGGGTCCTTCGCATTGACCCGGGTTTGGGTGCAGACTCTTGCAGGATCTTGCAGGATTCTGCAAGGCCTGACTAACCCGGGTCTGGATTGACCCGGGTCAGAAGATCCCCGAAGTTACCCAGCCGCACCTGGGCGACGTAGAAACATCGATTCCCATTGCGCGGACCTTGGCGGTTACGCTTTCCGCGTGAGGTCGCGCAGATGCGCCCTCTCTTCTCTTTGTGGTGTGCCAGGCTGGCGGGTCGCGTAAGTCTCTGCGCAGAGTCGCTATGCCATCGCGCGTAAGACCTATTTCATTTCTTCGCTCGCATGATTTTCCCTAGTTAAGCAGTGACGAGGCGTCCCTGCCGGCATATAGGCCTACCAAAGAATGTTCTACGAACCTTTTGAGGCTTGCCCGATTTGTTTTTAGAACATATTTGGCTGAGACCGCTGTGCTCAATACATCGGCTCCATGCTCTAATAAAGTTCGGAACCGTGTAGCGCACTGCGGGGCGCCAAGCTTGAAACGAGCACGCTTGAAGCTTAAGACTTAACTAATCTAGAGCTGCTTCGGAGTTGCGCTGCTTCGCTGCTAGAGCTTGAGCTTAGGATTCCGCGTGCGAGTTGAGCGTGGCTCTTGGAGGTACAGGGAGGGTTGAAGCGCACATGTCGGCGACGACCACCAAAACCTAGTTCGTATAACACTGCATGTTGCTTTTGCGTGGAAGTTTTTCCGCAGTGCAGTTTGTGTTCGATGCTGGTGCTTGAACTTCGTATTCCGCGTGCGAGCCGAGAGTGGTTGAGGAGGTCTGGGGATGGTTGAAGCGCACATGTCGGCGACGACCACCAACCAACAGTTGTTTGTTGCGGTGCATTTATTTATGCATTGCTGTTGTTTCTGCTTTGCTGGGATTGTTTGCAGTGTAGTGTCGCTGCTAGAGCTTGAGCGTAGAATTCCGCGTGCGAGCAGGGCATGGTTTGCGGAGGTTCAGGGAGTGTTGAAGCGCACATGTCGGCGACGATGATCAAACAACAGTTGTGTTGCATTGCACTTTCTATTTGCCTTTCAGCTTTTTTTGCACCTCAGTTTTTTTGCGCTGTAGTGGCGCTGCTAGAGCTCGAGCTGGTAGAGCTTAAACCTAGCCTTCGAGTCGAGCGTCGCTCTGGGAGGTTCAGGGCGAGTTGAAGCGCACAGGTCGGCGACAACTGCCAACACACACAATTGTTGTTTGCATTTCTTAGTATGTTGCATTGCATGCTTTATGCAGTTCACTAGTTGTTGGCACTGCAGTTTTGGAGATCCAGGGCAGTCACGTACTCTGGTGGCCGACCTCATGGGGCTACTACACTTGGGTGGGGCTGGACTTGGCGGGTACCGGCAGCATGCCGTGGACCTGGCCCGCGAGTCAGAATTGGTCAGCTGTCCGAGTTGCGCGGCGAGACCGCCGAGGCTTCAGAGCGCGGCCACACTCGGGACCGCCTCATGCAGGCTCTTCGGCGACTCTCCCCGTGCAAGCCCACGGCCGTTCCTGCAGTGATGAACGCGCGCGGCGAGATCGTGACGGACCCGGACGAGATGACAGCGCATCGTGCACTATAGGGTGGAAATATGTTATTCGCCAGTAGCTGGACGTCTTGCCACGCCTCTGGCCCGCTGGGCCAGGGAATTGCCGCGGTGCTCTCCTCCGGCCTTGCCTCGTTCCCCATGCTGGTGCAGATCTTCGAAGGGTTCTCCCGGATTTCTCTGAGCGTACCCGACGGCAGTAGCAGTGTTGTTGCACCCTTGCGGTCTGTCGGTGGCGGCAGCATCGCCTGCGACGAGTTTCCCCACCGTGGGCAGGGATCCGTGCGGCAGGGTTCGCCAAGTACTTGGACTTCGTTCTCGGCCCAGACCGTGGGCAGCGCGCGCTTGACAAGCCCGTGGTGCGAGTCTCCACGCGCGCTCGAGACCTGGGGCGCAGCGGGAGGCGGCGTTTCCTTCACCACGCTCGCCTGCACGGTGTACGCAGTGCCCGTGGTTCTGCACGAACGAGATGGGCACGGAAAGAATGGGTACGATGCCCAACAGTGGATCTTGTTCGTTTTGAACAGGACTCGCTGTCCACGCCGCCGCGGCCTGTGTCCATTTGAGACAGAAGGCCGCCTGCCCAACAGCGGCCGCTGTTGGCTTGGGACATCGTTTGTTCTTGGGCATTGTACCCCATTCTTTCCGTGCCCATTTCGGGCGTCCAGAGTGGTCACTCTCCTGCTGTAAGCAGACGCGCTCCTCGACGCGCGGGAGCCATCCGAGGAGGCTGCCCTGCGCTCCCGCTTTCTTCGGGCCCCGGCGCCCGGCCCATCCCAAAGAAGCCTTCACAGCTTTGCAGCGCGCGGGGCCCCCGCGGTCGACCTCCGATTGCTGCACGGCTCTCTCCTTGGCGACCCGCCGCAGGTCAGGAGCGAAAGAAGGACGTACATGTACTACATCCAAGGGCTCCCTCGAGGGCGCGAAGTTATTCGCGCTTCGCGCTTCGCGGTCCTCGTTCCTTCTCCCCCTCCTCCTCGTCCTCCTCTTCTCTCCCTTTGGGAGGGCGGCGCGAGAGCGCGAAGTTATTCGCGCTTCGCGCTTCGCGGAGCGCGAAGCGCGAAGCTGGGAGCCCTTGTGTACCTGAATCCACGCTGGTTTCGAGAGCACGCACTGCACAAATGTTCGTATCACGCGGCCGGTCTCGCGAATCGAGGGGCCGTGTTCACGTACATGGCTGGGCGCGTACATCCCTTGTGGGCTCCCTAGCAGGGCGGCGCACTGCGAGGCCGCCGCCGAGGGGGCTCAGCAGCTCGGGGGAGGGCGTAGCAGCTGGGACAGTCGACATCTGCCACGGAGCACCCTGGTCGGTTAGCAGCGTTGCTCGCTTGGTTCCGACGGGCACTGGTATTTCAGCTGGACGAATCCGCAGCGCATAACGAGAGGCCCGGGGCACGACCAGATGATTTCGACAAGCAGATGCACCCAGACGGGCCACGCCCCCACCGGCACAGTACAGCAGTTGCAGTTCGTCGCTGTTTTCAGCGGGCGGCGGCGGCGGCGCTGCCACTGAGCAGCTGCGCACGATTGGAAGTCCGGGCCCGGCATAAGCTGGACAGGTGGGCTGTCGCGGAATGCCCGAGCATCCGCGCACAGCGTTGCCAGCGCCTTTCGTCCTGCCCCTGGCGCTGGCGGCTGCAGGGCTGCATGGCGCACCCAGTGGGAAGCCTGGATGACCTTCCATCGATTCCCAGCGGAGGACGCGTCCCCAGTCGGCGCGTCTTGTGCAGCCATTCGGCGTCAGATGCCATCGAGCATTGCGCCGCATGTCCAGCAGTATGGCGCTTCGCTGCTGCTCGGGCTGCGCCGCCCTGGCACACGACCAGAATGCTGGTCATGTTTTCTGCTGTTGGATATGTAATCGCACGCGATGTGCGCCGCCCCATGGCCCGGAAAGCATTTCGGACAGTTGCTGCGCGCAGTGTCCAGAGTGCACAACCTTGTTCGGCACAATCGGGTGGGCGCGGGGGAGTCAGCTTATGAGGCGCTGCGGAAGTCCGTCCGTGAGCTCGCCCAGGGCCACGCGGTTGCTCGACGAGCACTGTGGTTTTGGTGCTGTTGCTCCTGGGGGGCCGTCTTGGCGTGAGCCACGGGCCCCTTCCCGCCGCCGCCGCTGTCGTTATCACGCGCGCCGCGCGCGCATGCGCCCTTTCTAGACATTCACTACGTTTTCGGCCCCCGTTGTGTCTCCTTTTGGTTATTATTCTTCTTCTTCTTCCTCCTCTTTTTCTTCTTTTCTTCTCATGACCCACGTCGAACTCCGATCGCCGCGCCCACTTCCAGATCGAGGTCTACACGTTGTGCTAGGTCGATGTGCTCTTCCTCCAGTTCCGATCTCGCTCGCCGCGGCCGCTGGCACCAGCGCTCGCGCGTGAGACTACACCGGCGCCAACGCCAGCGCCGCCGGCACCGACGCCAGCACCGACGCTAGCAGCACCAACGCTGACGCTTACGCCAGCATCAACTCCGCCGCCGACTCCAACACTGGCGCCAGCCCCAACGCCAATGCCGGCGCCTATGACGGCGCCGACGCCAGTAGCAACGCCGGCATCTACGCGCGCGACGGCGCCGGCACGCACGCCACCGCTTGCACCAACGCCGACGACAGCACCGACGCCAGCATTAACGCTTGCGCCTAAACCGGCACCAGGCGCCACTGCCTTATACTAGCACCGACGCCAGCACAGGCACCGGCGATTTTTCCGGCACCAGCCGGTGTTGATGCTTGGTTTCGTCGCCAAGCCGCGGATAGGCCAGCGCACCGAAAATAGCCTCTGCAGTAGGGTCCATGATACATGTTTGATCAAGTTGTTAATCATCCTGGTGGTTCGGTGTTGCTATTTGGCTTCGCCGCGAAACCGCGGATAGGGCGGCGCTCCGAAAATTGCAATTTCAGCAGATTTGCTGGCACTGACGCCGGCGACTCCACTAGCGCCGACGCCAGCACCACCGCCAGCGGCACCGTCAGCACGGCGACCACCGCGTCGGAGTCGTGCAGCACGTCGGTAGCGAGCACTGGGGCACCAACGGCTCGGTGGTCTGCCTGGCCCTTCTGGCCGCAGACGTCTTGGGCGCATCCTACTTCTTCGCTGACGTCGGCCTCAGTGAGTTAGGACTCGATGTCGATGCCAGGGGAGGCGCCGGCGACCAGAAGCTCACAGCGGGCGCGGCGTATCCGATATGGCCTACTTCTTGTCTTCCTCCCAGTTGGAGCCGATGCGTTCTTGTGGTAACTTCGCATCGCCCTGGATGTCTGACACCAGTGAAATGGGTCACCTCGGGCATGCATCATTCAATGGCTCCCACAATTAGTGCATCTTCAAATGTCCATTTACTCCAGCGCCGACGTCATCACAAATGCCGGTACCGACGCCAGCGCCGTCGTCATCACCGACGCCAGCATCAGCGCCCACGCCTACAGCGGCACCAGCGCCAGCGCCTACACCAGCACCGACGCCAGCAGCGACGCCGGAGACTATGCCGACACCAACGCCTGCGCGTACATCAGTACCGTTGCCAAATCCGACGCAATCACCAATACCTGCTCCTACGCCAGCACCGACGCCAGCACTGGCGCCAGCATCAACGCCTGTGACAGCGCGGGCAGTAACGCCAACGCCTATACCAGCGACGACGCTAGCACTACAGCCAGCGGCGCCGCCAGCACGGTGACCACCACAGCAGAGAGTCGTGCATCGCGTCGGCAGCATGCACTGTAGATTCGAGCGCACCCGCATCGTTCACCTTGACGGAGTTGAGGACAACGTCGTTATCCAGTTTGACGGCACTGAGCGCTACCATGTTGTCCACCGAGACGACATTGAGCACCGCGTCAAGGTCTAGCACCACTCGTGCACCACCACTCGAGCGGCGGCGCTACGTCGGCATCCAGCACTACGGAGTCGATCACTACCAGGGTGCCCGCCACTTCTGAGCAGCGCCTGCTCAGCAAGCTTTGATAGGCCGCTGCCCCCACTGCAGCCTCAGGCCGCTCGCCAACACCATCAAGCCCAAGCAGCGCTGTGCAGCCCCAGGAGCTTTCGTGATTGCCGTGGCTCCTCTGAGCACCACGGGTGCTTGTTGCACGACTTCGGGCTGCGCGACGGGCGCCAGCAGGTTGACTTGGACCAGCACGGGTTCGGGCTGTAGTTCTGAGGTTCTTGGGTTTCTTCTCGTCTCTCCGCCCCCCTGCTCTTGAGAATTGGTGTCGCATGCGCGCACCGCGTGCGTGTGCAACGCGTGTGGCCCCCTTTGCGCTCGCTGCTGAGCGATCCTGGATATGCCCCAGGCTTGCCGCGCGTGCCGGCCGTCGCGGTTGTCGCGCGCGCTGCTTGGGGAGCGCATTCCCGCGCCCTCCACGTTGGTTTTGCATCATGACGCTGGCGAGTGCTTCCACCCAGCAGGTACTGCTATGCCACGGTTTTGCTTGTCAGATTGTCGTTGCTCTCCGGCTCGTCCTCCACTCCTCCGCCCGGTCTCACCGATACGAATTCGGGGTAGATTTGTCTCGTTATGCATTGTTGTGTTGGATGTATCAGCGTGGCCGTCTGGCCCACCTTGTATAGGTAAAAGACAATTTCTTGGCAGCCGCGGGGCCGATACGTTTCCAAGGGCGTTCGTAACATTGACTTTCCCTGCTCCTGCTCGTGTCTTGGGCCATTGCCGATTTTCGGTACCATGGCTCAGCTCGCTGGTTCTTGGCTTCCTCCCTCCTCGCCCGCTCGCCCGGGCAACACTTGTAACATGTATCTCCTTTTGTTCGCGTCTGTCTCCAGGTGGCGCCTACAGTAAGCAGTAACGTAAAAGTGGCGTTGCCCGTGTCTCTGGCAGGGGTTCGTGTTCGCAGGTCAGCTTTATGACGAACTTGGCAGTTGCGCACGCTTGGTGAGGCGTGCGAACGTGGAGGTTCGAAGCGCGCAGCGCCAGCCACGACCACAGCTGACTAGTTTGTTTTGCAGTCTTTTGGCATTGCAGCTTCTGTCCTGCATTGACGTTTTTCTTCGTCGCAGCTTTCGAGGTCCGCGGTGGCGCGAAGCGCACAGCCCAAGGCACGACCGCAGCGAAGCAGTGTCTATTCCATTGCGGTATTGGAGGTCCAGGGTAGTGCCAAGCGCGCCGCGCCAACCACGACCACGGTAAATGATTTGTTGTTGCATTGCAGCTGTTCTTTCCATCACCATTTTTCAGCATTGCCGTTTGTGTTTGCTTTGCAACTTGGGGGTTGGAGGTCCAGCGAGGCGCGACGCGCGCAGCCCCAGCCACGACCATGGCAAATCAGTTGTGTGTTGCATAGGAGGTGTTGTCCCATGGATGTGTTTCTGCATGTCAGTTTTTATTGCATTGCAGTTTCGAGGGTCCGGTTAGTCTACTTAGTCTGGTATGGGCTTCGTTGGACTGAACGGCTGGCTGGGTGGTCTGTTTGGTCCGGGTGGTCTTGGTGGCTGGTCTGGTTGGTCTTGCTTGTTCATTTGCGCTTCGTCCACCGCAAAACCGTCGTTTGCACTGCAGTTGTTGTTTGCATTGCAGTTTTGGAGGTCCAGGGATGTGCGAAGCGCGCAGCGCCAACCTCGACCATAGCAACAGAGTTTCTCCCGCATTGCCGTTTTTGTGTGCGTTGCCGCTGTTTTCTGAATTGCAGCTTGTTTGGCACAAGATAATTTGTAATTACTTGGCTGGTCTTGGTTGGTCTGGTCTGATCCCGCTGGTCTTTGCTGTTCTGGTTGGTCGAGTAGTCCACCTGGTTGGTCGGGCTAGGCTGGTCTGCAACGTCTGGCGGGTTCGGTTTGTCTGGCTCTGTTTGCTTTTTCGGTCTGATTCGTATGGCTGATTTGTTTTGCATGGCTGGTGTGGGCAAATTGTTCTTGTATATGGTTGGTATGGTTGATTGGCCTGCTTGGTCTGGCGTGGTTGCTCCACCGGGTCTGGTTGGTCTGGTTCATCCGATTGGTCTGGTTTTTCTGGTCGGCAGGGTTCTTTCGGATCTGATCTCGGTTTATGGGTGTCATCGGTGTGGTCGTGCAGGTTCTTTCCCTGGTCTGGCTGATTCGGTTGGTTTGGTTTGTTCGGTTCGCTTGACTGGCCTTGGTCTGGTCTGATCTGGTTCGTCGAGTAGTTCATCTGGTTCGCCCGGTCTGGTCTGGTTGGTCTGGTCTGGTTGGTTCGCTTGTTTCGGCTGGTTGGTGGATTGGCCACTGCACACGGTCTGCTGATCAGCTCGGCTGGCTTTGCTTGGACTGCCTGCTGCGTAGGACTCCCACGGGGACGAGCAGCAGCACCGGCAGCGGCAGGAGAAGAAGCAAAGGCGAGAGCATCCCTGGCAACAACGCCCAGAAGAGAAGAAGTCCGAGAGGGCCATTGGGAGGAGGGGGAGGGGGAGAGTCTGCGTCAGCAGCGGTATCAGTTCTTATGCCCCAAAGCAAAGTAAGGTGCTGGGGCATAAGAACTTGTCGCCTCGATCGGCGTAGACAACACTGCTCTTGGACCGCTCTTCTTTGTTATGAGAACATCTCGTGGGCGCCCCATAGGTGTGCTGGGACGGCCGGCTCCTGCTCACCCTGCAGTCAGGCCGAATAGCAAGGATGCGCAATGTTCGAAGGCTGCCCTTGCATCTTCGCCCCATTCGGCCCATCCTGGGCCACTTTCGCTGGCCGCGGCCTGCTGGAAAACATCACCATGGCCCTCCAAGGCCCTTGCATCCTCACCGCGCATCTTTATGCAAGAGGCTTGTACGAGAGGCGGGAAGTCCACGGCTGAGGCGTCGCTGATTCCTTGGGCGCTGTCTGGGGACTTGTGTTTGGACGCCTTGGGAGCTGTTTTGGGGGCCAGGCGGAGCCTCCGAGGAGGCAGTTTGGAAGCGTCCCGGGGCCCCTCTGTTGGGCCTTTTTGGGGGCCTCTTGCGCATCTTTCCTGTGCGGCTTGACTGCAACTCTCTGTTGCCGCTGCCGGCGTTCAGCTCCTTGGCGCCCGGCTCCCACCGCCAGGAGGAGGAGGAGGGGGAGGGGGAGGAGCAAGGAGGAGGAGGAGGAGGAGGAGGTGGAGGTGGAGGAGCGAGGAGCGAGGAGGAGCGAGGAGACGGAGGTGGAGGAGCGAGGAGGAGCGAGGAGACGGAGGAGGAGGAGGAAGAGGAGGAGGAGTGTTGCCTTCTCCTTGCTTTTCAGCTCCTTGGCGCCTGGCCCCCACCGCCGCTTGCAGCGCGCCGCTGCGCTCGGATCTGCCAGTGCGGCGGCTGCCGCTCGGCCGGGGGCCCCGCGGGGAGGGAGCGCCCAGCCCAACGCCGCCAGGGGGGGGGGGATAGGCATGGCTCCTCCTCCTCCTCTTCCTCCTCCTCCTCCTCCTCCTCCTCCTCCTCCTCCTCCTCCTCCTCCTCCCCCCTTCTCCTCCTCCTCCTTCTTCTCCTTCTCGTCATCCGCCTCCTCCTCCTCCTCCTCCTCCTCCTCCTCCTCCTCGTTTCGATGCCTCCGCTTCCATTCGATTCCTCTCGCTTCGCGGGATACACGTCCAGAGCACGTGTAGGCCAGTCGTTTTGAGACCGGATTGGAGCTGTCTTGGGGGTCCTCTCGGGGCCTTTGTGGTTGTTGTGGGGCAATGTTGGAGGCTGCTTAGACCGTCATGGGCCTCTGAGCGTCGAAAAAGGCGAAGACGCTAAAAGTATGCTAAACCTTTTTGGAACATCAAATATTTGGGCTTCTGGAGGTGGGGCCATCTTGGGCCGTCTTGGGGCCGTCTTGGCCCTCACAGAGGCCATCTTGAGCCGTCCTTACGCTCTCGTGGCCCCACAAGAGGCACAAGAAGCCGAAATCATCGATTTAATATAGGTTTTGGTAGGTTTGGGGGCCTCAAAAGGGGGTCGCCAGGTTGGGTCGATGGATGTGGCGTAGCCCCTTGGGAGGGTTAGGGGGGTAGACATAATATTGTAAAGCGATACAACATGTGGCAATCATACATCGATTGGATACATTGGATACGTTGCATCATCGCCTCCGCAGAAAACGCTGCCGCTCAGTACGTCCTTTCCGGACGTGGATTCCTCTCGCTTCGCGGGGTGCACCTCCGGAGCACGTGCAGTCACGTCGTCGAGGGGCCTCTTGGGAGCTTCCTGGGGGCCTCCTGGAGGCCTCTTGGGAGCTTGTTTGGGCTTCTTGGGGACTTCTCCAGGGCCTCTCCCCCCCTCCTTTTCATACTCCCTCCCCATCTTCCCTTCCGACGCCGGCTCTAATCATGGGCGCCGCCGTGACCAACTTCCACCTGGCTGGCGCTGCGCCGCAGTTCGCCCAGGGGGAGAAATATAGCATTACACTCCAGTCGTTGTGTGGCCTTGTGGGGGCTTCTTTGAGGCCTCTTGGAGGCTTCTTGGGGACTTCTTGGAGGCCTCTTGGGTTTTTTGGGGGAGCCCCTTGGGGGCCTCTTGGGGGTCTCTTGGGGGCCTCTTGGGGCCGTCTTGGGGCGCTTTTGCGCCGTTCCGCTCCTTTCGGAGGCCGTCTTGGGGGCCTCTCGCGGCCGCCTTGGGGTTCTCTTGGGGTCTTCTTGTGCCGTCTCAGGGTTTTTTTGGGACCGCCTTGGGGGCCTCTTTGGGCCGTCTTGGGGCCCTCCTGGGCCGTTTGGGGGCCCTTTGGGGGGCTTCCTGGGCCTTTTGTGGCAATTTTGGTGGCTGCCTGGGCGGCCATGGGCTTCTGAGAGTCGAGAAAGGCGAGAACGCTAAACTCTTATCTATATATATATATATATATATAACCTAAATGAAAATTAATGATTTTGGCTTCTGGAGGCGCTCTTGGGGGTCGTCTTGGGGTTCTCTTGGGACGTCATAGGAGTTTTTTGGGCCCTTTTGGGGCCATCGTGGACCGTCTTGGAGCCGTCTTCGCCCGTCTTGAAGCCATATGGAGCCGTCTTGAGGCCCTATTGGGCCTCCCAGAGGGCCCAAAGTTCCGAATCATTGATTGTACATAGGTTTTGGTACGTTGTTGAGCCCCAAATGGGGGTGGCCACTTTGGGTCGACGGATGTGGCGTAGCCCCTGGGGGGGGCTAGGGGGGAGACATAATAATGTAACACAATACAGTATTTTGCAATTATGCAATCTTTGATACATTGGATACGTTGCATTAAGGCGTTCGCCGGAAAACGCTGCCGCTCAGCACGCCACCTCCTGACGTGGATTTTCCTTTCGCTTCGCGGGGTGCACGTCCGGAGCATGTAGCGACTGGGCGTGGGGTGGTTTGGTTTGCGGGTCTGCGTCGTTGGTCGTTGCGTGGCCTTTTGGAGGTTTCTTTGGGGTTTCTTGGAAGTTTCTTGTGGTGTTTCTCGAGACCTACTGGGGGCTTCTGGGGGCCTCTTGGGCGCCTCCTGGAGGCCTGTTGGGTTTTTTGTTGATACTCTTGGGTGTTTCTTTGGGGCCGCTCCCCCTTTCCCTCCTTTTCATTATCTCCCGTCAAGCGCCGGCTCTAATCATGGGCGCCGCCGTGGCAAATTTTCGCTTGGCTGGCGCTGCACCGCGGTTCGCCCAGACGGAAAAAACGTCATTACCGTCCAGTCGTTGTGTGGCCTTTTTTATTGGAGGCTGATTTGAGGCCTCTTGGAAGCTTCTTGTTTTTTGCATGCTTTTTGGGGGCTTCTTGGGGCCTCTTGGGGGCCTCTTGGGGACCTCTTGGGGCCTCCTGGGGGCGCGTTCGGCTGTCTTACGGCGCTTTTGCGCCGTCTCGCTCCTTGGGAGGCCCTTTTGGAGGCCTCTCGCGGCCGACTTGGGTCTCTCTTGGGGTCCTCTTGGGCCTTTTGGGGGGCCTCTTGGACCGTCTTGGGGGCCTCTTTGGGGCGTCTTGGGGCCCTCTGGGGCCGTTTTGAGGCCCTCTTCGGGGCTTCTGGGGCCTTTTATGGGGCCATTTTGGAAGCTGTTTGGGCCGCCGTGGGCTTTTGAGATTCGCCAAAAAACGATAATGCTAAAATATCAGGAAAACCATAGGACAGTATATGATTTCGGCTTCTGGAGGCGCAGTTGTGGGCGCTCGCGGGGCCCTTTTGGGCCATCCTCGAGGTTTCTTGGGCCCTCTTGGGGCAATGTCGGGCCGTCTTGGGGCCGTCTTGGCCCGTTCAGAGGCCATCTTGGGCCGTCTGGACGCCCTCGTGGGGCCCCAAGAGGGCGACGGGGCCCAAATCACAGATGTTCGATAGGTTTTGGTTGGGTGTTGTAGGTTTTTGAGGCGCAGGAGGGAGGGGCCACACTGGGTCGGCGGAAGTGGCGTGGCCCCTGGGGGGGGTAGGGGGGGTACATAATAATGTAACACAATACAATATGTAGCAATTATGGAGCCATTGGATACATTGGATACGTTGCGTTATTCCGTGGACCTGCCTCCGGCAACACGTCATTTCCGGACGTGGATTCTAGGCTTACGCCACATCCGCCGACCCCTCTAGAAACTACGGCGCGTCCAGGACTGCATTCCACGACCGTATTGGAAGCAATTGTTGGGCTTCTTGGGGGGCTCATGGGGGGGGCTGTTGGATGCGTTTGGGGGCCTTGTTGGGGCTTCCTGGGGGCTTCCTGGGACCTCGTGGGGGGTTCTTTGGGGCAACCTGGGGGCGTCTTGGAGCGGAAGGCTGGAAAATTCCGTGCAGGTTCCCCCTCTGGGCCTATGTTTGGGGCCGTCTTGGGGCCTCTTGGGCCGTCTGGGGTTCCCTTTTTGAGTCGTCTAGGGGCCTTCTTGGGCCGTCTTGGAACCCTCCTGGGGACCCTTTGGGCCGTTTTTTGGTCGTACCGCACACCCAAGAGGCGAATGTGCTTGAAACGTTGTTCGAAGGGAGGACGGCGATTTTTGTTTCTGGGGGCCCTCTTGGGAAACCTTTGGAGGCCATCTTGGGCCCACTGGAGGCCATCTTGGGCCGTCTGGAGGCCATCGTGGGCCTCTTGGAATGCTTTTTCGGCGACGATGGGGCCCGTGTTGAGGACCTGTTGGAGCGCTCCAGGGCCTGTCTTGGAGCTCCCAAGCGAGCCTGGGGAGGGCCAGACCCCCCCTGGTGAGTTCGGCCGGGGGTCGTGCGCGGCCACAGGGGGGGAGAGCATGCTGCAGCGCATGGATTGGCCATTGGGATGTCAGAAGCGTTGATGCCTCTCGTGGTCTTGAGCCGGCCATGATGCCCACTCGTGCCCACCCCGTCCCGTCTTCAGGGACTTCGCATCCCCCTCTTGGTGGTGGGATGGGAAGACGGGCCGCCACCCCTGGCACTGCAGGAACCGTGCCAGGTTCGTGGGGATGTTGTTCGACCCTCTCAACTCTTATGATGGAAACTGCGAGGGGTGTGAGGCCTCATGGCGGTCCCAGGGGAGGGCTTATGTGGGGGGGAAGAATCACACGCCTAGAGACCCACAAGGGGTCGGCGGATTCGCTCTCGATGGCCTCCGGTTCCGACTCCAGTCGGCTTGGGAGTCCCATGTGGGCTCCGATTTCTCATTGGAGGCACACCCGCCTGCCGATTTCCGCCGATTCGGCTTTTCCCGATCCGGCTGCCGATTTCCGCCGATCCGTTTCATGCCGATCGCCGATCCGACTCATCGATTCTATTTGCCGATCCGGCTGCCGATTTCCGCCGATCCGATTCACGTCGATCGCCGATCCGACTCATCGATTCTATTTGGGGCTCTCCTGGATAGGCTCGGCTTCGCGTAGGCGTGACCCTTCGCCGGAGCGGGCCCGCAGCGGTGCCCTCGGCATTGGCCTGAAGCGGCCTGGTCGCGTGAGCCTGCCCCGCCTGCGCCCCCCAGAGACGCGCACCACATGGCACCCATGCCCAGGGTGGTTTCCTGCGTGTAGCCGGCTGGCTCGGGTTCGGTGGCCCAGAGGTCGGCACGAACGCCAGTAGGGGGCCACACGCGAACTTTCTGAGGGGGAGGGTGGGGTTCATTTCGTTCGGGAGCTCCCGAGCGGAGCGAACCCCACCCTCCCCCTCAGAAATCGTGGGGGGTAGGGGTAGGGTTCGCGTGTGGCCCCCTAACCAGGCTTTCAATCCAGGCGGATCTCCTCGAGTTTGGTCTCCCGGGCCCGTTCTCTGGTCCCGGGTCATCAGACACTGATGCGGGGCGAAAGATGACCCCCAGGGAGAGGTCAGGATGTCTGGGGCCGCGGATTGAAAAAAACGGTCGGACGCCTAGAGGTTGGCATCAACACCAGTATCTGCGGGCAAGACTTGTATCCATCTCCACTGCGTCCTGGAGTGTCGGGGTCCCTTCCCCAGAAACCAGACGCGCAGTGAATATGCGTGAGTGCCAAGCCCCGCTGAGTTCGTGTCCATATCCAGTGCGCCTCGACCTTTTGGCGCCCACTCCCGGAAAGTCCAAGACGCAGAGGGTATGTACACGATTCCTGCCCGCACCATCGAGGACGGGCCTCCAACGAGGAAAGATGATCCCGATCTCCTCCCCCTCCCCCTCCTCCTCCTCCTCCTCCTCCCCCTCCCCCTCCTCCTCCCCCTCCCCCTTCACCTCCTCCTCCCCCTCCTCCTCCTCCTCCTCCTCCTCCTCCTCCTCCTCCTCCTCCTGTTCCTCCTCCCCGCGGGCTTGGAGGCTCGGAGGCCTCGGTGATGGTGGTGAGATTCGGGCTTCCGAGATGGCGAGAAAGTACCACCGACTCCGGAGTCTAGGACTATCCTCCCCTGGTTGTGTTGGTGCCCATTCCTCGGGGGTGGACAGAACCCCCAACAGTGACACGTCGATTAGTGAATTGTCCGTTTTCGGTTCTCGAGAGGGCGCCGTGGCCGTTATTTTCCAGGCTTGCGCCCGCCAGGTTTGGGCCTCAGGTCGTTTTCACTAAACCACGTTTTACTAAAGGGGGTTCTGTCCATCCCCGAATTCCCATACCTCTAACACTCTAACAGAGGGGAATGCATCAACCCCCAATTGCCCGTGCATCGCCGACAGATCTGCGGGCGACATGTGTTCACCGTACCGCGTTGGCGCCTCTCGAGGCGTCCTCGGTCCTCGACCCCGCAATGGTACGATACGTAGTTGTCTGGCCCTGGGAGCAAAACAAAGATTCACCGTACCGCGCTGGAGCGGGGCCCGAAGGGAGCCCAGGCATGGTGAGGTGCATGGACGCCGTTCTCGCAACAGGGGCCCCATGGCCCACCCCGCCCAGGAAGGCCGACTTCGCTATTGAGGGCATACAGGGCCGTTTTTGATACATGCTCCGCGTGCGGACCATGTACTGAAAACGCAGGGATTTACTATTAAAAACAACGATGCGTTCATGCGTAAATTTATTCATACATTGATCATGTATTAAAAATCCCATGTTTGTTTGTAAAACATCTTATGTCTTAAAAACTGCCTTGTATGGCATATCGGGAATGCGCCGCCGATTCCAAGTCAATGCTCTTCCCCTGAGCTTGTCCTCCCTATCGTTTCCCCCCAGCCATCCGGGCTGTAAGGCAGGGGCTGGGACAGGTAATTTTTAGCGTGGGCTTCGGTTTGCGGCGCCCCGTGCGCGATTCGCGCGCTCTTTGTACATTCGTCGGTCACGGGCCGCTTGCACGAATTCGTGATGTTTGTGTGCACGACGCCGTCGCGGACCGGGGTGGCGCGACGGCGGGAAGGTGCGCCAATTTGGACAAGCAGGGGTCGGAGGTGGATAGACCTCCTACCCTGACACGTCGATTAAGGAATTGGCTGTTTTCGGTCCGCGAGAGGGCGTCGCGGCCGTTATTTTTGCGGGTCCAGGTCCGTCGGTTTCGGTCCCAGGCCGTTTCTACTAAGGGGAGGTTTACTAAAGGGAGGTTTGTCCACCGCCGAAGGGGAGGGTCAGAAGAGGAGTGGCCGTCGTTCGCCGACATGTTTTTTCTCAGTTTTGTTTTTTGCTTATGCCCCGTTCTGGCTCGGGCTGCGCCCGTGAGCACGGCCTCAGCGGGGGCGCGGCCGCGAGCTCTGTAAGTGTGGGCGGGAGTTGGCGAAAGGGATGATACAGTAGTCGGGGGCGGAAAAGAGGGGGATGATGACTAGGTGGGGGTGGATCTCACGGCGGGGGCCATGATATCTCCCCAGATTTCATGGCGCCTCTTCTTATTTCATTACGTCCCTGGCCCCCCCGCTGGGCCGCGCACGCGCCGCCGGTCATGATTTGCACCCCCCCCTCTTGGACACCCCCCTCTTGGCCGCTCCCGAAGTAGGCACATCAAATATTAATCGCCCTGCCAGCAGGTTTCGTATCACCCGATGGCCCCAGGGACTCACAGAAGCTCTGGGGCTCTTCGGGGCCTTGCAAGATCTGCGAAGAGTGTGCCCCGTAATTTCGTCTAGCAAAAGTTTGGATTGTATGTGTGTGCTGTAGAGACCAAGGCGGGATGTGACAGAGGATCGGATGGTGTGGATGGGGAGCAGTCGACTTAGGATGGGCAGATTCAGACGTGGCGGGGGGGCAGGCTGAGGATGTGCCTGCCTGCCTGGCGCCCGGGCGGGGCCCGCGTCGGGGAGGCAGGGATGGCGGACGCACTTGCGGAGTGGGAAGCAGCGCCCGTTCCGGTCCTCCCCCTTCCCCCCCTTCGTTCCTCTCCCTCTCTCCCCCGTTTGCAGTTGGCGTTGTGCATGGACGATGTGCCCCTGATCAGAGACGAGGACAGGCCGTTCCACGTGCGTAGACGAGTGACGACTGCAGACGTTGACGCGATCGATCCACTCTCCCCCGCCCCTGCGGGCAATAGTTATATCCACATCCAGTGCGTCTTGGATTCTTGGGCTCTCTTCCCAAGAAACCGTAGACGCACTGGACATGCATAAAAATCTGGCCCCAAGAGGCTTGATTTCATCCATATCCAGTGCGCCTCGGCGTTGCGGCACCTCTTCCCAAAAAGTCCACGACGCTCTGGATATGGATGTAAGTACTGCCCGCAGCCCCCTTCCCATCCTCCCCGCCCCTCCCAGCAGTTCGACGCAAGCAGACCAGCGACGAGTGCAGACACCGACGCGAGTGTCTCCGGCCGCCCCGCCTCCTCCGGGCCGCGGGGTGCCGCGGGCCGCCGCGGCGAGCCGCGGAGGCTGGGGGCAGCGGGCCCACGGACGTGTCTTACAGTGAGCGGCTTGAGTAAGGAACGCTTACTTTTCAAAAGGGGCTCGGTCGTTCCTTCGGCTTGCAGGCGTTATTTGCAGTTCCTTGTGCGTTATTTGTTACTTACCGTTCCTTATGCGTTATTCCCTGGGATAAAAAAGAGGGGCTTCGTTCCTTATTCATCGTTCCTTAGGTCAGGCCGATGACTGTACGGCCAAGACGCCGACTTGGGGACCGCTTTGGGCTCAGGACGGGCTCGGGATTTCGGGCCGTTCCTCAGACTTGTGTCGCGGAGCCCGTTGGTGTGGCCTAGGCCTGCGGCCAGAAAAACGCTTTCCTTTCACAGTATGTGTCCTGTATGGCAGCACGAGGACTGCCTCTCATGTCCAGCCCCTGCTTTCACATACCATGCGGGGGTACACCAAACATTGGCTGGATGAGGCTTGCGACCAGATGCTATGGGACAGTTGGGAGCATGATTCTGCACGCCTTCCTCCAGCACGCGCAGTAAACGGGCACCCCTGGCCCACCCGCGCTTTGGCCCGCTGGCCGGCCATTTGGCGGACTCGGCGCGCTCCTGTCCGCTCCGCTCCGCTTACCGTTCTCCTTTTTCCCCCGTCCCCCTCCCCGCATTTCCCTCCCCCTCCCTACCGGAGAGCCGACCGCAGACTGCACAGCGACCGCAGGATCGTATTGCATCTGAGGCGTCCATGAAGGGGGAAGTTGCTCAAGTCAAGCAGTGGCTAGGTGTCCCGGCTCGCCTATAGGCCCACAACACATTTTTCTTTGAATGTTTTGTTGTGGCTTGCGCGAAATATTTTTTTAGAACATCCGGTAGGGCTTCGCCCCCTGCCGCCGGCCCCCTCTCTCGGAGAACGGGGTACGCAAGAGCTATGTTGTGAGGCCTGGGCGCCGCCGTGAAGCAGCGTCGGAACTCCGAACGGGGTCCACTTGGGTTCGGGTCCCCCGTCTCGGGTCACTCTTAAGTCCGTCTTGGGGCCCTCTTGGGCCTTCTTGGGGGTCTCTTGAGCTGCCCTGGGGCCCTCTTGAACCGTCTTGGGACGCTCTTGAAAGCCTCTTGGACCTTCTTGGGGCGGTCTTGTGGGGCCTCTTCGGCCGTTTTGGAGCGTCGGAAGCTCGAAACTGCGAGCGTGCCAATACCCAGCAAAAGCCTAGGACGAATCGCAGATGTTGGCCCCTTGGGCCCCTCTTGGGGGTGCTTTTGGAGCGCTCTTGGGGGCCTCCTGGGGAGCCTGTTGGGCCGTCTTTGGACCATCTTGGGCGCCTTGGAGCACTCTTGGGCCGTCTTGGAGGCCTCTTGTACTGTCTTTGGGGCCTTTTGTAAAGGATTATGGCCTCGAGAGCGCGACTACAGTGTACGTTACGAGGGTCTATGCTTTCGGAAACGCGAAGAACGTGATTTTCACTAGGGATCGTGGCTTCGGGGACGCAAGTTTTGCGTATTCACGAGAGAGTAGTGCCTCGGAGATGCGAACATTGAGGAGTTTACCAGGAGTTCGGGTCTTGGGAGCGCGACCACATCATAATTTGCAAGGGCTTATGACCTCGGGGACGCGAATACTTCGTAATTGGCCTCGGGGGCGCGAAAATGGTGCAATGTGTGATGAGTTATGGTTTCGGCAGCGCGGGTCTCACGGATTGTTATTCCCAGGGCCACCCAGAAATTCTGAGATCTCCCCAGGTGGTGGTAACCAGGGATTTTTTCGGCACCCCCCCTTGCGCGGACTTCAACAATTCACCGTAGGAAGCAGAAACCAGAACTATAACATAGGAGACTGGAAACTGGAACTGGTGCTGGGAGCAGCAAGCCGAACCTGCGGAGCCTAGTGGCCCCACAAGGGGTCCGCGGATTTATGTTTGATACCGTTCTAAACATTTTTTGCTCTGAGAACATGTCGTGGCAGGCCGATGCGGTGGGGGCATTGGTTAAGGAATGTGCCCAGGCGGCTTCACACCATGGAGGATTCAGAATCTGATGAGGGCGCCGGCAATATCCGCTGCCAATCCGCAATTAGAGTTCCACTGGCTTCGAGACCCTGGCTCCCTTCTCCAACGCTTCCTTATCCAATGCCCCCACCGTGTGATTGCCGGGACGGCCGGTCCCTGCTCACAATCCAGAGGCCCACGCCATCTCTGCCAGCCCCACACAGAGGCGAGGCGAGGATTCCACGAAGGGGGCACCAGGTTCGGGCAGGAGCTGCAGCGGCCTCCCTCGGCACGGGCCCGCAGGGCCCGCAGGGGGCCCTTGGGGGCTGCCAGGGCTGGGCCGCCGCTTCCGTGCGGCGTGACGTTTGGGAGGTGCGGGGCGAGAACATGTCCAGTGCCCTTCAGGGAGTTTGACGGTCTGGTTTTCGTGCGATGTCTGCAGCGGGCGTTCGCGTCAAAAGTCAGAGCAGGTCTCGCCATTTTCGCGACGGCCCCGTCGGGCCAACCCGAGTTCCCTGATCCCGAGTCCTACGTCTCCCCGGAAGGGGCCTCGTACAGGCCGTCTGGGGCCTCTTGGAGAGCCGCTCGGGGGCCTCCTGGAGGTTTCTTTGTGGGGAGCCTCTTGGAATCGTCTTGGGGCTCCCTGGGGTGCTTCATGCAGCCTCGGGCGGCCTTTGGGGCGCCCTTGGAGTGCCTGTTGGCTGTCTTTCGAGGCTATCTTGGGGGTGGAGGATTCCTCCTCCTCCTCCTCTCTCTCTCCTAGTGGCATGTGGATCCTCAGAGGTAACCTCAGGAAGGCATTAAGAACCCCCCCCCCCTTTGGCGGTGGATTATAACGCCCCCGCACCCTGGAGCGTTATGGCCGCACCGGAAGACCTGGCTGAGGGGACTCGGGGCCTAGCTAAGGCCTGCCAAGCGCAGATTTGCTCCTGCCAAGCAGTTTAGCAGGGCCAAGCAGGGCTTAGCAAGGCTTAGCAGGGCATAGCAGGGCTTAGCAGGGCTTAGCAGGGCTTTGCAGGGCTTGCTGTGCACTTCGCTCAGGCCGCTGTCCACTCTGAAGACTTTCGTCTTCCTCCTCCTCCTCCTCCTCCTCCTCCTCCTCGTCGTCGTCGTCGTCGTCGTCGTCGTCGTCCGATCTGGGCTAGATCCTTGACATTCGTCACGACACCCTCTCTTGGCGTTAGTGGGGCGGCCGCCGATGGTGGATTTTGTTTTCTGTGTGCGGCGGGTGCTAAGTGTATCGTTCGGCTAAAACTGCCCGCCTGGAATATTGAGAAAACCGGGTGCTAAGAATAACCCAGGGGGGGTTCTTAATGCCTTCCTGAGGTTAGTCCTATAGGGTCCTATAAGGATCCTATAGGACTAAATAAAAATCGCATACGGCCCTCTCGTGGCCACTTCTTGTGGCCTATTTGGCCCCTCTGGAGGGCCTCGCGGGCCCTCCCGGCCTGGGCGTGGGGGCCTCTTGGGCCGCCTCGGAGACGGTCGAGATCGATGGGCCAGGCATGCGAAAATCATACAAAGACTGATGGTTGTTCAGTGGTGCTGGCCTCTTGGGCCAGCCCCTAGGTCCTCTACGACGTCCCAAGAGGCTTCCAACAGAGCGCCATGACGGGCCCTCATACCATCTGTGCAACCCCTGGCGCTTCTGAGACCTTGGTGGGCGATGTAGTGAGTCTGGGTGCCAGAGGCTTAGTGGGCCCCGGAAACGGCAGGGCCGTTTTTTTCACCGTTTCCGAAAAAGTGTCCTTTGAACATGGAAACGGCAAAAAAAAACGGCGACCGGAAACGGCACCAAAAACGTCCCCAGGAACCGGAGCGGGAACCCGTAAAAGAACGGCGACGGAACCGGTAAAAAAGCGGCGTCGGAACCTGCAAAAAAAAGGCAAAACGGAACAGGTAGAAAACGGCCCTGTCGTTTCCAGGGCCCGCTAAGGCCAGAGGGGCCCTTGACGAGATCGGGTGGGGACCCCGCCCCCACCCACTCCTGGGAAGTTGAGCCCCACTGGGAGAGGAAAAGGGGCGGCGGGGCCAGCCGAACATCGCACGCGCCATTTTTCGTCCCCGGCAAGCGGAGGCCGGGCCGAGTTGCAGTCACGTATGAGTCGGGGGCGGCAAAGTGGGGGGTGATGACTAGGGGGGGGTGGATATCATGGCGGGGGCCATGATATTTCCTCTGATTTCGTGGCGCCTCTTCTTACTCCTTTACGTCCCTGGTCCCCCCCGCTGGGCCGCGCACATGCCGCCGGTCATGATTTGCACCCCCCCCTCTTGGACACCCCCCTCTTCGCCGCTCCCGAGTGTGAGATGGCCCCAGTGTTGTGCCCATCGGGCTACGGTGAGGGCGACAATGTGTGAGCACCATCCGCTGAGAGCACGGCTGGGAGTGGGGGATCGAGGTGAACCGCCCAGATGGTGGGCAAAGTTGGTGCGGTGTCCGTCCAGGCCACCCCCTGAAACCATGACGAGGCTCCGCGTGGGGAGGAGAGCAGACGCGAGTCGTCGACGAAAGTGCTGTGCACCAGTAATATCTTGGCCCCCCCCTTGGAACTCGGGACCGTAGCGGAGGCCTCTTACTGGGGAGGGAGGCACACCGCGGGTGTGCCAGAATTGTGTGCCCGCGATTCCCACTCTGGAGCAGCACCATGTGCTCATTATGAGAGGGAAACGCGCGATTGCGCGGTAGAAGCACACTCAGCCAGAGAGGACAACAGCATATGAATACCTCACCCACCGAGAGTCTCGCGCGTTCGCCTTATTCCCGAAAGAATGTTTAACGCTTCGCGCACATCCCCACCTTCCCATCCAGGAGCGATGCCTAGGGGAGCTGCCCTTTTCGCCGCGGGGATTTGGCATGATTTGGGTACTTCGAGGCGCCTCAGTGAACTCGAGGCCTCCTGGATCGCGTGGGATGTCTCTCGGGAGTTTCCTGGTGGCCTTTTAGAGAGTACTTGGGGCCTCTTGGGGGCTCTTGAGGGCCTCTTGGGGCGTCTGGGGGGCCTCTTGGGGGCTTTTGGGGGGCCTCTTAGGGGCCTCTTGGGGCTTTCTTGGGACCCTCTTGGGAGCCTGGAGGCTTTCTTTCGACCATATGGGAGAGCATCGATCAAAGAAGGGGTTCCTTAGTTAGCGCCCCTCCGAGAGCTCCTGAAGACGCCTTGTGGGGCTGTCCTGCGACGCTCTTGGGCGCTCTTGGGCGGTCATGGGGCCGTCTTGGAGCCCTCTTGGGCTCCTCCTTGGGCTCTCTTGGGCCTTCGTGGAGCCATCTTAAGGCCTCGGAACGCCATCGGAAACGAAAAGGCGAGATTGCACAACCTATGAATTCCCATAGGCGTGGGACGGATGTCGGCCTCTTTGGGGCGTCCTGGGTAGCCCCCAAGGCCACTTGGACCCGTCTTGGAGCGGTCTTGGGACCTCTTGGAGTACACTGGAAGCAATCTTGAGCGACCTCGCGCTATCTTGAGCCATCTTGAGCTATCTGGGGCCCTCTTGGAGCCATCTTGGGCCATCTTGGACGCTCCAATCTGTCGCCGCCACCCGAGTCCAGACCCAGGAGGATGGGGGCAGGGGGAGGGGGAACAACAACCCTCCACGAAGGGAGGTTGGAAGAGGAAACGTCCTAAATCACCTACGCGCTAAAGGGCCGGTGGGATTCCGCGCCTGTCCTGCTCTTTGCCTTCTCCATGCTTTGTTTTTTCGGATTGAAGCGTGGTACATCACCATGCCTTTCCCACACGTTGTGTATGCGTGTCTGCCTTAGGGCAGGCCCGATTTCAAATCCAGACTCGCGTGTGGATAAGCGGGAGCGTTGCCGAGGGGCGCTCTCCCGAAGGCGCCCTGCACTAGCGACCCTGCGCGTATATGCCGGAGGACCTGCCGCGGCATTCGCTTTGTGGCGCTCGCTGAGCACCCTGCACGGGGGGGGGCACCCAGCAGCAGGGCGCGAGCAAAACGCCTTCTTGTTATGCATGCCGTTTTCGTGTCCCCGTTTCGTTTTCGGGCTTCAGCGCGCGGCTGTTTTGCCATCGCTTTTGCGGGCGACGGGCTTGGAGCGGAACAGAGTCTTCCCTTTTGTTTTCATTTCGCTCGTTCGAAGTTCGAGCGGTGCTCTCAAAACAAGACCGACGTCTTGCTCGCGCCCTGCCAAGCAGACCGCCGAGGGCGACCGGAGCTCGCTGTGCCACCAGGACCAGGCCTCGGAGCCATCAAGCAGTGGCGAAGCGTCCTGGCTCGCCTATAGGCCCACCAAAGAATGTTCTAAGAACCTTCTGTGGTCTGCACGAAATGTTCTTAGAACATGTCCGGCTGAGACTGCTTTGCTTTAACACATTTCGGGCTTATGTTCTAAGAACATTGTTGGGTTCTACGAACATGTCGTGGCATGTCTATAGGAACGCCGGGACGGTCGGTCCCTGCTCAAGATGCCTCGCCAGGCCGGAGCTCGCCAGGTTGTTGGCGCTGGAGGCGTCGGCGCGCGTTGGCGCTGCTTCGGCAGGCGGTCTAGAGCCCTCGCGTCTCAGCCAAGCTCGCTTAGGGGCACGTCGTCGCGCGCGAGTGGCGGAGGATGGGGGAGAGAGGGAGGTTGAGGAAGACGAGGAGGCGGAGGAGGAGGAGGACCAGCGCAAACGCAAGACCCATCAACGAGGTTGGAAGAAACACTCCCTCCGAGCGCCCTCTTCACAGGCCTATGCAAGGGTTCATTTCCACTGATGGAACTGCCTCGATGGGAGAACGGTTTGAGGACTCTGAAGCGTACGAAAACACCATTCTCGGGACTCCAACGCCACGAATCAACCTGATTGTTGCGTCGTGACGGTCCTGACTGGCGTCAGAACACCATTCTTGGGACTTCAACACCGCGAATCAACGTAATTGCCGTGCCCTTGAAATCCTGAGTCCTTAAACCCCATGTCTGCTACGTTGACCATGGGAGTCCTCGGAGCTCTTGCACATGTTTACACGATGTGCGCGGCGCTACGGCGAGAGCCGCATGTTGGAAAGGAACCGCCTTCAATACGTGAAACTCTTGCACATGTTGAAAACGAATGTGCGCACCACTAAGACGAGATCAACATGTTCGAAACATCCCGCCCTCAATCCGTGAAGCTCATTTAACTTTTTAAACAAAACACAAACAAAACAAAACGAGCGTGCGCGGCGCTAAGGCGAGAGTCCCATTCTGAAAGTAAGCATCCAGCCCTCAATATGTGAACCTCCTTCATTGTGTTAAGACGAATGTGCGCGGCGCTGACGCAATAACCACATTTTGAAGACGGACCGCCCTCCATCCTTGAGCCTTGTTTCAAATGTTTAGGACGGATGTGCGCGGCGCTAGGGCGAGAGCCACATGTTTTAAATGACCCGCCCCAATCCGTGAAAGTGTTTCAATCGGCGAGAGCTACATTTTAGAAGCGGCCCGCCCTCCGTCTGTGAGACGGTCGCCAACGTCTAAGCTTCAGGGTTATGTCTGGTGAGGAAGTCTCAAGAGAAACGCCCAGCTCGCCCTTTCGACTGGCCTCGGGGTGCGACAGGGGGGAGTTATGTAGAATGAATAGGAATGGAGGAGGCGGAGGAGGAGGAGGAAGAAGAAAAGGAGGCGGCGTCGGGGAGGAGGCGGGGAGGAGGAGGGCGGCAGCACCGTCGAGGAGGAAGTGGCGGAGGGGGCGCAGTATCGCATCGGCAGCAGGGGGCAAACTCCGAGCAGCAAGCTGGAGTCGGGTCTCCGTTGCCTTCTGCTTTGCTGCCTCCTCGCGTATCTGCCCTCCTGCCTCTGTCCGCTTTGCCCTCTGCTCTTCCTCGCTCCTGCCTGCCGCCCGGCTCCCTCTCCCTGCTTTCCCTGCTGAGGTCCACGCGTCACCTTGTGCGCCTCATGCCTCGCCTGAAGTACACGCTGCTCTGGGCAACGGGACCCCGCCGCACTTGAAAGGAGTTTGGCGGTCGAGCCCAGCGCTCGCTCTCCCCCGGGGACCGCAGAAAAGCCAACAGGAGCCAGCAAGCGCAGGAGGAGGAGGATGAGGAGTAGGCGGAGGAGGAGGCGGAGGAGGAGGCGGAGGCGGAGGCGGAGGAGGAGGAGGAGGAGGAGGAGGAGGAGGAGGAGGAGGAGGAGAGGAGGAGGAGGAGGAGGGGGAGGGGGAGGGGGAGGGGGAGGGGGGAGAGGGGGGGGGAGGGGGAGGAGGCGGGCCTTGGCCGAGACAGGAGGCGGAGCGCCCTGGCGGACTACTGCGCTGCACCCAGCTGCGGGTCCGCCGGGCGCCGCCGCGCAACAAGCCGCGGCGGCGGGCCGCGCGGCGAGACTCGCCGCGAGCCTGCGGCCGCCTTCGCGCGTTCTTGGGGCCTCGCGGGCCCACAATTAAGGTGCGCGTGGTGTTCTGCCCTCTCGGCGTTGCAGTCTGTGGCGCTCGGCAGCCCCTTGTCTCCACTCCCTCCCTCCCGGCCGTGGTCAGGACGACACCGAGTCATTCAATCCTCTCGTCCCCCACCCGGTCCACACACACACACACACACGCACACGCACACACACGCACACGCACACGCACACACACACCTACACACACGCACACACAAACACAAACGCAAGCACACACACACACACACGCACGGACGGACGGACGGACGGACACACACACACACACACACACACGCACACACGCACACGCACACGCACACGCACACGCACACGCACACGCACACAGACACACACGGACACTTGCGAGGAAGAGGAGGAGGAGGACGAGGAGGAGGAGGACGGCGACGACGATGAGGATCACCATCAAGAAAATGGGCCTGGACGAAAGGGGTGCATGTTCTCGTCGAGCCCATCCTGGTCCCCAGGACCGCCAAATAATGATTCTGGATGAAATCAGGTTCTTGGGGGTGGCCCTGGGTCCATAACCCGGAACCCGTTCCTACCAGGACTCCTGTCCCACATGCCGAAGATTAAAAGTGGATGAGACGGAGTACCAATTGGGTACGGTATGAGGAGACGAACGAGGAGGATAATTCAGATCATCAGGAAAGGTGGATCAGCAGCAAGGTGCACCTTCGCAGGGATGGGAAGGGAATCCCAGGGAGGAGAGGGAGGGAGGGGATGAGGATGATGGTGAGCAGGAGCAGAGGCAGCAGCATTCAGGGGTGTGGAGGATGGGGCGGGGGGCGCGGGATGGGAGAGGCCTCGCGCATGCAGGACAGGTCGAGGCACGTCGTTCCTCCAAAGGTTTTCTTGCACCAGCCTCCAGTGTCCGGGAGGAGGCGACGGCGTGTGCTCGGCCTTGGGGGCCCCATGGGGGCGCGGTCCCGGCCTCCGGGCCCTCGCAGGTCGACCCCGGCGTGGAAAGTCCAGTGCGAGGAGAGGGTTTGGGAGCTCCCGAGCTCCGTCGTCATGAGCCCGGATGTCTCGATTGCTGTCGTCGCCGGAGGTCTGACGACACCCCGTGGGGCTCGCCGTAATTAGGATACAGCGGACATTAGAATCGGCACTGGTGTGTCCGTGATCGAGAGCATGCCCAATCCAGAACACTCCGGCTCAGTTCCACTTATCATCCGGCGCAGCCAGGCTGAAAAATGGTCTCGACCCAGGCAGATCTGGCTCCATGGCCCCTTGTCGGGCCTCGCGGCCCTCGATCGTTCTTACGAAGACCCTCCCGGGAGATGCCTCGCAAGGTTCGCCTGTCGGCCATGGATCGGGGGCCCCCAAACGGGGTGGTGACCACACCGTGCGGTGAGTCGGTGGGGATTCGAGGTCACCGCACGGTTTTGGGACTCGGGTCGTTCTCCGAGGACGTCTTGGGCGACAGGGGCCTCCAGGGTCCCAAGACCGTGCGGTGACGGACCGTGCGGTGAGGGTTGCGGGATTTCGAGGCCGCCGTACGGTCTGCCACCGCACCGTGTCGGGGCTCCAAAATGGAACCCTCGTCCTGACGTTGGAGGTCTCACGACGTTGCGTGTGCCTGCCAGCTGTTCGGGAGGGTCAGCCGTCCGCGCGCCTGGCTCGCGGCAGCGCGCGCCACGGCGTCGGGGTCTCCGGCCTGCTCGCCCCCGCGGGAGGCCAGCGCGGCGTGCGGGGGCGCGACGAAGACGCAGGACGCCCTCGAGGATCGAAGGAGGAGGAGGAGGAGGCCGTTTTCTCGGTCCTGGGCCCGTTTTCTCGGTCCTTTTCGGCCCCCGCCCCTCCGGCGGGAGCATGTGTCGGGGGGTGACCCCCCCCCCCCCGCGCCTCGGGCGCGCGCGCGTAGCTTCGGCCGCGCGGACGGCTGCGTCCAACTGGACATCGAGCCGATAGCGATAGCGATAGCGATAGGCTGAAGGTTGAAGGCCCGAATGCCTGGTCGAAGCCAAGCTACGCCACCAGGGCGGAAGCCAGGCTCCGCGTGGCCAGCAGAAGACGAAGGTCCCCAGAGGCCCCCAAGAATGCAGCTCTTCCTCGGCGGAAGGCGATGGAAGGTCGGTGGCAGTCGGCGACAGCGAAGCGAGGGTGGCTCCGCTGGCGGAAGCCGGCGGAAGGTCGGTGGAAGGCCGGTCGAAGTAACCGTCGGCCCTCCATAAGATGACAACTCGTTGGGTGTTTTGGGGGGGTGGTTAAAACAGGGCTAGGATCGGGATAAATCGATCCAGAGCGTTCCGGAGCGCTCTCAGAGCGTTCCGGAACGCTTTGGAGCGGCCGCGGCGCCCAGTACATCCTCCAAACCCGCCGACTCTCAGAGATTTCGAGTTATCCCGATCCGATTTTGTCCCGATCTTCGCGTCGTTTTAAGGTGGAGGAGGAGTAAACCCAGGACGCGGCAACGATGCTGCATCACAAGGGGACCAAACAATGACACAAACACAAGAGCTCGGAGGTCCGCGCGGAGTCTTCGGATCGGCGCCGGACCCCCCTCCATGGCGCGCGCGCGCCAGGGGCGGCGCCTGAGGCGCCGCCAAGGGGGTTCCAGCGCCGATCCGAGGAATCCTCGCGGACGTCCGAGTTTTCATGTTTATGTCAGTGTTTGCTCCCCTGAACACACGCTCTCGTCCTGGTGTCCCAAGTTCTTCCTTTAGCTCCGCGCAAGCAGTCCGTCTCGCTGCGGGGAGTGCCCTATTGAACAGACGAGCGCTCGCGGGCCTACCATGCAGGCAAGGAGTCAGAGTTGAAAAGGGCCCCTCCCTCCGTCTTTGGGTCGATGATTCTCAAGACATGTGTTAGCTCAACGCGTGTTTACGCCATTCAGCCCCACAAGTAGATCGTCACGTCGCCGGCGTCGTATTGAATGGTCTCAATGGACCGTTCAATACGAGGTGGACTTCTTGTTGCCAGAGGCGAAGGGAAGGGGGACTATGAAGGTCAGGGGGCCGCAAGCAGCCCCCGAGCCCCGTTTTCCAAGGAATAGCCCTCCACCTGGTGGTAGGTCCAGATATCCACAAGAGAGGGAATCATTCTGACAAGGGTGCGTTCCATCAGTGTCAGCGTTGGCGTCTTCGAGACGAGTGTGAGCGGCCTCGTGAAGAAGATCCACGATCTGACCATTTCCTCTCTTCCGTCTGCACATCGTTGCAAGCGTCCCAGGTATCCTCGTGTTGAGAATGTCGTGCGCCCACGTATTGAAAACCTACTCGCATCCATCCGGCCGTCCTCGCATGCATCCGTTTCATGCAGAACACATCACGTCCTCCAGAGGAACTGGTCAAATATTGCACTACGAGAATTTGAGCGGTGATATGGCGATAGCAACATTCTGAAAGCAACGTACAGTATAGACCACCCGTCCGCGTGACGGCCAGAAGTCTCAAGTTCCAGTACTTCACATGAAAACGTGTCAGGCGAAACTTCCGCCATGCTGAACCGACATGCCTGTCAGTGCGGCGAGGGGTCTGGTTTAATAAGGAAGAGTGGTTGAGGAGGAGGAGGCGGAGGAGGAGGAGGTTTGTCAGTCAGCATTCGCCGTGCCAGTGTGGTGCAACTGTGTGGAATAGTCGGACCGTCGTGCGCCACGAAATGTTCCCATAGCAAGATTTCTTCTCCGATGCGTCCACTGTGCCATTGCCCGCGTTGGCAATCATCTTCAGGGGGAGGTGGAGGAAGGAGGGGGGGGGGCGCCGCATCTGCCGCCACGAGACGAAGAACGACCCGCCGCAGCCAGCCCCTTTACAGTTGGGGACGGAGGAGTGGGAGGCCCAGATGCTCGAAGACCATGAACAAAAAACAATAATCGAGGGCAGCGAAGGTCCCAGACAGAAGGCACAAGGGCTTCCTAGAGTGGAGGCCAGCACCTTCACCTCGGCGCAGCCGTGCGGGGGTGTCCGGGGACCCTTCCCCTCCCCCCTCCTGCGCCCCTCCTCCCCCCCTTCCTCCACCATCTCCATCCCGTTGCGCTCCCCTCCCCCCCCTTTCCTCCCTGCTCCACTTCCTCCCCCTCCCCCTCCTCCTCCCCCTCCTCTCCTCCTCCTCCTCCTCCTCCTCCTCCTCCTCCTCCTCCCCCTCCTCCTCCTCCCCCTCCTCCTCCCCCGTTTGGATGGTTTCGAGCTTCTGGGAGGCCAGGGAGCCGCGCCATTCGCCGCCCGTCATGCGCGTCGCCTGCTCGCTGCAGTTCCTCGGCGTCCGCTGCAGGCCAGCCTTCTGCTGCCGCCTCCCTTCTCGTCTTCCCCCTCCCTCTCCATCAGCGCCGCCTCTGACTGGCTTTGTACTCGCCTCTGTAAAACGACGCGAGGATCGGGACAAAATCGGATCGGGATAACTCGAAATCTCTGAGAATCGGCGGGTTTGGAGGATGTATTTGGCGCCGCGGCCGCTCCAGAGCGTTCCGGAACGTTCTGAGAGCGCTCCGGAACGCTCTGGAGCGATTTATCCCGATCCTAGCCCTGTTTTACTCTGGTGCGGGCCTGCCTTGCCCTGCCTCCCCGAGGCCCCGAGGAGGAGGAGGGGGACGGAGGACGGAGGGCGAGAACGAGGTGGAGGAGAATGAAAACGAACAGAAGCGAGGGGTGAAACGAGGAGGCAGGAGGCGAGGGGGGGAAGAGGAGGAGGAGGAAAACGAAAGGACAGGGCAGGAGGATGGTCGCGCCGGCTCCCGCTTGCACCTCTGCTGCCCGCGCGCAGTGCCTCCTGCACGTCTTCCGAAGAGGTTGAGTGGGCGAACGAGAAGGCAGGGCCGCGAGCTCTCTGTCACCTCTCTTCCTCTCACACTCTCTCTCGCTCTCTTTGTTTTCTCTGCCGGCAGAAGATTCATGCTATATACAAGTTCCCCCTCCCGCAGTCTCACTCCAGCTCCTTAAATCTAACACACCTGCGTATGTATATTGCTGTAGCAATACATGTACTTTTCTCTACGTCATGTAATGCATCGACACATGTTTGCATGTGTACACATCTGCGCATATAGCGACACATAAGCATACAGATGTGGGTATCATTCCCCCTCCGTATTGATATGTATCAGATATACATGTAGCTACGCCCATCCCTTTCTCTTTCTCTGCCTGACCCTTTGTTTTCTCTCTCTCTCTCTCTTTCTCGGTTGGCTCAGTTGGTTTCTCTCCATCTCTCTGTATGTCTACCTGTCCCTCTCTACATCTTTTCTTTCACCTGCCCTTTCTCTATACATATGTAGCTGTACTGATACAATAAGTACATTTATATTTACATATATATCTATAGAGAGATACATATTACTGATCCGGCTAGACCTTCGTCCCGCTGGGGGCCGCTGGGTCCCGAGCGCGCCTGGAGGGCCCAAGACGGCTCCTGATGGCTTCCAGAGAACTCCAAGCTGGGCCAAAAGGGCGACAAGACGCCCACGATGGCCACAACACAGTCCCAGAGGCCACCTTTTCGCCCCAAGACACCCCAAGGGGCCTGCCAAGGGAGCTCCAAGAGGCCAACATCGCCCAAGTCCATTGTAAAACGTACAATTCAGCAACAACACCTTCTCGCCTTCCCGACGCTCCAAGACGGACCAAGACGCCCCCCAGATCTCCCCAAGACGGCCCAAGAGGCATTCAAGAGGCCCCCACGACGGCCCCCATATCGGCCCAAGAGGCGCCCAAGACTGCCCAAGGGGGCCCCAGAACGGCTCCCGACAAGCACCAAGGACCCCCACCGAGCCCCCCAACAGGCCCCAGCTCCCCAAGAGGCCCCAAAAAGGCTCCAAGAGAGACCAGCACCGCTCCCAAGTGGGGTCGAAACTGCTTCCGAAAAGCTTCCTGTAAGCATTTTGGGCCCCCTGGATCAGTCGGTCGACTGTCAGAGAATCAAGCCACATATAAATATAATATGAGTATATATATGTGTATATATGTATGTATATATGTATATATTATATATACATATATATGTCTACACACATATATATGTATATATTCCTCTTCCTATATTTTTGCAAGCCCGGGCGGTGGGAAAACCCGCCCCCCCCCCCCCCAAACCGTTTTACCAAGCCTTCCCAGCACACCTAGGGCGATCAGGGGGGTCATCGGAGACGTCCCAGAGACCCCCAAGACAGCACAAGAGCGCTCCAAAAGTGACCGACGTGACCTCAAGATGGCCCCAAAGGCCTCCAGGACGGTCCCAAAGAGGCCTCCAAGAGCACTCCCAAGAAGGCCCCAAGAGGCACAAATCTTTAATTTGTTGTTGTTTTTTGCTGAATTTTGGGGTTCTCCTCTTTTCGGCTTCCCAACGCTCCCAGACGGCGGTCTTCTGGGCGTCCGAAGCCGCCAGGGAGGCTCCAACATCGCCCCACAACCATCCGAAAGGGCTTCCAGGCAGTCCAAGAGAGCCCCAAAGCGGCACAACACGGGTCCAAGATGGCCCTCAGAGAGCCCCATGGCGGCCCAAGATGGCCCCAAGACACACATTCTGAAGCATTCCAAATCGCGACCCGGTCGTTCAGGGAGACCACGGTTGGAGGCAGGGTGGCTCGAGGAAGTCCCCAGAGGCCCCCAGAATACGCCCAGGAGGCCTCCAGAAGGCCTTAAGAAAGCCTGAAACAACTTTTGTGAGGCCCCCAGAGGCTCTCCGAGGAGGAGCCTCCGCAAAAAAGAGCTGAGGAGGATGGGGAGAATGCGCAGGGTATGGCGAAAATGAGGAAAAAGAAGCATGGAGGGAGGATAACGAATAACATTATTATAGCGGCGATGCCGGAAAAGGCAACAAGGAATTATCGCTAAATTGTCGGCTTGGCTTTCCTGCTATTCCGCCTGTGTACCAAATTTCAAGGACCAAGGTGCATGGCGCGAAGCGCCACTGCAGTCTTGTGTGTATATGTATATATATATATATGTATGTCTATATATATATATATATATATATATATATATATATATAGGTGTGTATCTATTCCTCTTCCTTGATTTGTACAAGCCCTGGCGGGGGGACCCCCTAAAAAAAAACTGGACTCCCGGGATCTGGGGCTTTGGGACCCTCCGGACGGGCCTCGAAGCGGCCCCCCGGGCTTCGCAGGGAGTTTTGTCATGCCTTCCCAGTACACCTAGGGCGATCAGGGGGGTCATCGGAGACGTCCCAGAGACCCCCACGACAGCCAAAAGCGCTCCAAGAGTGACCGACGTGACCTCAAGATGGCCCAGAGTCCTCCAGGACGGGCCCAAAGAGGCCTCCAAGAGCACTCCCAAGAAGGCCTCAAGAGGCACAAATCATTGATGCTCTTCTGGTTTTTGGTGAATTTGGGGGTTCTCCTCTTTTCGGCTTCCCGACGCTCCAAGACGGCGGTCTTCTGGGCGGCCGAAGCCGCCTGGGAGGCACCAAAATCGCACCACAACCATCCGAAAGGGCTTCCAGGCAGTCCAAACGAGCCCCAAAACGGCACAACACGGGTCCAAGATGGCCCTCAGAAAGCCCCATGGCGGCCCAAGATGGCCCAAAGACACCCTCCGAAGCATTCCAAATCGTGACCCAATCGTTCAGGGAGACCGCGGTTGAAGGCAGGGTGGCCCGAGGAAGCCCCTAGAGGCCCCAAGAATACGCCCAGGAGGCCTCCAGAAGGCCTTAAGAAAGCTTGAAACAACTTTTGTGAGGCCCCCAGAGGCTCTCCGAGGAGGAGCCTCCGCAAAAAAGAGCTGAGGAGGATGGGGAGAATGCGCAGGGTATGGCGAAAATGAGGAAAAAGAAGCAGGGAGGAAGGATAACGAATAACATTAGTATAGCGGCGATGCCGGAAAAGGCAACAAGGAGTTATCGCTAAATTGTCGGCTTGGCTTTCCTGCTATTCCGCCTGCATGCCAAAGTTCAAGGATCAAGGTGCATGGCGCCAAGCGCCACTGCAGTCTTGTGTGTAAATATGTACATATATAGATATGTGTCCGTGAAGGCTTCGCCCCCTGCCACAGGCCCCTTTCTAACGGAACGGGACACATTAAAGCTATATCAGGGTGTCTTGGCGCAGTCTTGAAGACATTATGATGTTGATGCCGATGGTGATATTGAGGATGCTGATGTTGACGCCGATGGCGATGGTACTGGAGGTATTGCTCACAATGCTGCTGCGGGCGCTGGTGATGATGATGATGATGAGGATGATGATGGTGATGATGATGATGAGGATGAGGATGCTGATGATGATGGTGATGATGATGGTGATTGTGATGGTGATGATGAAAATGATGATGATGATGATGATGATGATGTTGCTGCTGATGATGATCATGATGCTGATGATGATGCTGATGCTGATGATGATGATGATCATGAACATGATCATGATCATGATCATTGTTTTTCACGGCGCGGCTTGCGGAGACGCGAGAGTTGCGTAATTTATTAGGGATTGCGGCCCCGGTGACGCAAGTACTGCATAATGTATGATGGCCTATGGCCTCGAGGACGGGACCATTGCGTAACTCACAAGGGTGCATGGCCTCGAGGATGCGAGCACTGCGTATTTTACACAGGATGATCGTTTCGAGGATGCGAAGCATGCCGTACGCTACGGAGCATCGTGGCCTCCGGGACGCGACTCTTGTACAATGTTCGGGGGGACCGCGGATCTGGGGACGCAGACAGTGTATGGACCGTGGCTTCGGGGACGCGAGCGTTGTGCAATCTCTTGGTGATCGCTGCTTCGGGGAGGCAGCTATGGCGGAATCGACGGAGGCGTAGGGCTTCGAGGACGCGAATGTGGTGAATCTACGAATGATCGTGGCGTCGGTTACGTCGGGCTTGTCCCTCTACAGGAGGAAAATTCGAAAATAGTAAAACAATAGTCTGGAGACTATTTCTTCGTGGTATTGTTTGGCCATTTCGGAGCTTCTTGGGGGTATTTTTGATTCCTCGTCGAAAATCCCCCTGTAGGGGGACACGCCCGACTTAACGCTTTGGGGGCGCGAATACACGCCGGTCGTTGAAAGCATGTATTTTTTTTGACTCCCACGTCCCAATCCACTTCCAGCGCCTTCCCACTTCAAGAATCGGCGCGCTTTTGCCGTGTTCTGTTGTTCTCTGGGAGGGCCTGGACCCAATCCACTATATCCGCCGTCCTACTTCATGTTTCTACCTACTTCTTCCGACCGACGTGTTCGGGGCTGGACAGAACCCCCAACAGTGACACGTCGATTAGTGGATTGTCCGTTTTCGGTTCTCGAGAGGGCGCCGTGGCCGTTATTTTCCAGGCTTGCGCCCGCCAGGTTTGGGCCTCAGGTCGTTTCCACTAAACCACGTTTTACTAAAGGGGGGTCTGTCCATCCCCGACGTGTACCGTTTCATTCACGGATGGTCGTCGCCGCGGGGGCGCGAACGGTGGGCCATTTGCGAGGGGCCGTGGCCTCGGGCGCGCGAGCGCCGCGCATCTCGCCGGGGAGGGGCGTGGCCTCGGTGAGGCATCGCTGCTGATTTATCTCCTCCTCCTCCTCCTCCTGCTCCTGCTCCTCCTCCGTCCTCCTCCCTCCTCCTCCTCCTGCTCCTCCTCCTTCGCCTCCTCCCCCTCCTCCACCTCCTCCCTCCTTCTACTCCTCCTCCTCCTCCTCGTCCTCGTCCTCCTCCTCCTCCTCCTCCTCCTTCTCCTCCTCCTCCTCCTCCTCCTCCTAGTACTTCTCCTTCTCTATGGTTTAACTTACTGTGGGTTATGGGTTCAGGGACGCGAGTACTCGGAAACCGGAACGTATACATTACCAGTGGCGGGCTGTTTCTTGAATCCCAGGACTTTTTGAGGGTCGGGGGCGACGTTTGGGTGGTGTGGTGTATACTTTTTGTCCCGGGTGTCCAAGGAAACCAACGAAAAATGTACACACCAGGATCCCGTATACACCAGAATCCGCCTTCCTGTGCGAATTTCATCGCAGGGTCGGGAAAAGCGTCGGTGTATAGAGTTCGTTTCCATCAATACAGCGTAATGTGCAAAGGTCTACGGCCTCGGGGACCCACTTCTCGTGCAAGCCGAAGAGGCTTCCAAGAGGGCCCTGGGCGGCCCACGAGGAACCCAAGGCGGTGCCTGAGGCGCCCAAGACGGCCCGAGAGGGCCCCAAGACGGCCCCAAGAGAGGCCCAAGAAGGGAAACACGAACCGAGAATCCGAGCTTTCTACCCCGAGAGGTTCTCGGGAAGTCCCAAGAGGCCCCCAATCGGATCCAAGAGGCCCCCAAGAAGCTCCCAAGAGGGCCGACGAGGTTCCAAGAGATCTCCCAAGGTGGCCCCAAGAGGCACAACTCATTGTTTTACGATTGGGTTTTGACGGGTTTGAATTTTTCTGTCGTTTGGCATCCCGATGGTCCAAGACGGCCCAAGAGGCTTCCAATACCGCTCCCATGTAGAGGAAGAGGCATCCAAGAGGGCCCCAAGACGGCCCACGAGGGCCCCAGGACGGTGCTTGAGGCGCCCAAGACGGCCCGAGAGGGCCCCAAGAGCCCCAAGAGAGGCCCAAGCTAGAAGGGGAACGCGACCCAACAGCAGAGCGTTCCCCCAAAAGTCCCACAGGAGGCCGCAAGAGGCCCCCAAGTGGTCCGACGAGGACCCCAAAAGCTTCCCGAGGGCCTAAAGGCCCCTAGGAGACGTCCAAGAGGCTTTCAAATAGCCCAAGAGTGCCCTCGATGCGTCAAAACTGCTTCCAGGAGGCCCCCGGGAAGCTTCCGGATTGCCTCACTCTGGCCGCAGGTGGCCTCAAGTCGGGCCTCGACGCAGCCAAGACGGCCAATGACGGCTTCAGATTGCAGAACCGATGCCCCCAGGGACCTTCAGACGCCCCCCCAAGAAGCACCCAAGAGGTGGCTCCAACAGCCAGTTGACGAAGCATGCGAGGGTCTCTTGAGTGGTCTTGGGGCGGTCTTGGGAGGCTCTTCGGCGCTCTTGGACCGTTGGAAGCTCGAAAACGCGAGAAGCCAAAAACATTGAAAAGACCATTGAACATATACGACTTTGGCCTCTTCGGGCCGTACCGTGATACCTATCAGACTTCTTGGGGTTTCTTGGAGGCCACCTGGGAGCCTTGAGAGCCGTCGGAAGGCTGACTTGGGCTGCTCGGGAGCGTCTTGGGCCATCCTTTCGCATTCTGGGGGCTTCTGGGGGGCGTCTTGGGCCCTCCTGGAGCGCTGTGGAGGCAGCCCGGAAAGGCTGGGGGAGCGGTGCCGGGAGCGTCCCCGAGATGTGGCCATATCTTTTCAGCGCGTTCCAGGAGCATCTTCCCAGAACGCGCTCGTGGCAGGGCGCCCACGTCCGAGGACGTTGGCATGGGAAACCGCAGCGCGTGATCATTCCAGGCATACGGTTCCCACTCGCCTTCCCAAAACCCAGCGCTTGCCCAAGCACGTTTCGGACGGTCTTCGCCGGAACGCCTGGAATGATCACGCGCTGCGGTTTCCCATGCCAACGTCCTCGGACGTGTGCGCCCTGCCACGAGCGCGTTCCGGGAAGATGCTCCTGGAAGGCGCTGAAAAGATAAGGCCACATCTCGGGGACGCTCCCGGCACCGCTCCCCCAGCCTTTCCGGGCAGCCTCCACAGCGCTCCAGGAGGGCCCAAGACGCCCCCCAGGAGCCCCCAGAATGCGAAAGGATGGCCCAAGACGCTCCCGAGCAGCCCAAGTCAGCCTTCCGACGGCTCTCGAGGCTCCCAGGTGGCCTCCAAGAGACCCCAAGAAGTTTGATAGGTATCACGGTACGGCCCGAAGAGGCCAAAGTCGTATATGTTCAATGGTTCCCAACCATCCTGTGGTGTTGGGTCCTCGTTTTGAAGAGACAGCGCCCCGCGTCTCCTCTCCTCTCCTCTCCTCTCCTCTCCTCCTCCTCCTCCTCTCCCCCCTCCTCCCTCCTCCCATCGCCGTGGTCATACTCATCGTCATCATCATCATCATCATCATCATCATCATCATCATCATCATCATCATCATCATCATCATCATCATCATCATCATCATCATCCTCGTCATCATCACCACCAGCATCATCATCGTCATCATCATCGCCATCGCCATTAGTTCCCAACCATCCTGTCATCATCACCACCAGCATCATCATCGTCATCACCAGCATCAGTCATCATCACCATCATCATCATCATCATCATCATCATCATCATCATCATCATCATCAGCATCATCATCATCATCATCATCATCATCATCATCATCATCATCATCATCATCATCATCATCATCATCATCATCGCCATTAGTTCCCATTTCCGCACACCCCTCACACGTTTCGGGAGCTCCACCGAAGCCCCATTCGCATGGGCACACCCCTCACACGTTTCGTGGCCCCACCTCCACCGAAGGCCCCAGTGGCAGGGTTCGCATGCCGCCCCCACCCCACTTTGGCACACCCCTCACACGTTTCGTGGCCCCATAGGTAGCTCCACCGAAGGCCCCAGTGGCAGGGTTCGCATGCCGCCCCCACCCACTTTGGCACACCCCTCACACGTTTCGTGGCCCCATAGGTAGCTCCACCGAAGGCCCCAGTGGCAGGGTTCGCATGCCGCCCCCACCCCACTTTGGCACACCCCTCACACGTTTCGTGGCCCCATAGGTAGCTCCACCGAAGGCCCCAGTGGCAGGGTTCGCATGCCGCCCCCACCTCACTTTGGCACACCCCTCACGCGTTTCGTGGCCCCATAGGTAGCTCCACCGAAGGCCCCAGTGGCAGGGTTCGCATGCCGCCCCCGCCCCACTTTGGCACACCCCTCACACGTTTCGTGGCCTCATAGGGAGCTCCACCGAAGGCCCCAGTGGCAGGGTTCGCATGCCGCCCCCATCTCACTTTGGCACACCCCTCACACGTTTCGTGGCCTCATAGGGAGCTCCACCGAACCGACGGCCCCAGTGGCAGGGTTCGCATGCCGTCCCCAGCCCACTTTGGCACACCCCTCACGCATTTCGTGGCCCCATAGGGTGCTCTACCGAAGGCCCCCGTGGCAGGGTTCGCATGCCGCCCCCACCCACTTTTGCACACCCCTCACACGTTTCGTGGCCCCATTGGGAGTTCCACCGACGGCCCCAGTGGCAGGGTTCGCATGCGTCCGCGCCACCCATGTCGACACACCCTTGACACGTTTCGTGGCCCCATAATGAGCTCCACCGAAGGCCCCAGTGGCAGAGTTGGCATGCCGCCCCTCGCCCATTTCGGCACACCCCTCACACGTTTCGTGGCCCCATAGGGAGCTCCACCGAAGGGGCCCCAGTGGTTGCGTTCGCATGCGTCCCCACCACCCATTTCGGCACACCCCTCATACGTTTCGTGGCCCCATAGGGAGCTCCACCGAAGGCCCCAGTGGCTCCCCACCACCCATTTCGGCACACCCCTCACACGTTTCGTGGCCCCATAGGGAGCTCCACCGAAGGCCCTAGTGGTTGCGTTCGCATGCGTCCCCACCACCCATTTCGGCACACCCCTCATACGTTTCGTGGCCCCATAGGGAGCTCCACCGAAGGCCCCAGTGGCAGGGTCCGCATGCCTCCCCACCACCCATTTCGGCACACCCTTCACACGTTTCGTGGCCCCATAGGGAGCTCCACCGAAGTCCCCAGTGGCGCGGTGCCTATGAGAAGAGGGGCCTAGTTTGCGTGCCCCCTCCTTCGTCTCATATCCGTGCGGTACTCGCAGCTGCACATGGTTGGGTCCTTCGCCAGGCTAATTTTTTCAATGTTTTTGGCTTCTCGCGTTTTCGAGCTTCCAACGGTCCAAGAGCGCCGAAGAGCCTCCCAAGACCGCCCCAAGACCACCCAAGAGACCCTCAGGACGGCCCCAAGACGGACCAAGAAGGCTCAGACCATTCGACATTGCAGTCGCCAGCGTTTGCGCTAGAACCTAAGCGCGCGCGAAGCGCGCGCGTGGTTCTAGTCTCTCTCTCTCTCTCTCTCTCTCTCTCTCTCTCTATATATATATATATATATATATGTGTTGGCGGTGCGCCGTGGCACGAAATTCCCCCCCAGCACTACCGGGGGGGTTCGTGCACTACCGGGGGGTTTCGTGCAGCCCGCACCGGGTGCCGTCAGCGGCTTAGAACACCCCCCCCTTGCCGCTTTACCGGGGGGGTTCGTGCAGGCCGCATTGGGTCCTCCCCTGTCACTTTACGGGGGGGTTTCGTGCAGGCCGCACTGCGTCAACCTGGGCTCCGTGGGGGGGTGGGAGTGGGGGGTGGCTCGTGGCCACAATACGAGAGGCTGCTGCGCAACTCCCAAGAGCCGCTGTGGGGGGTCGACGGCACGGCCGCGTAGAGAAGAGCACTGCCGCCGTGTTCCGGCACGGCCCTGGGATGCAATGCCGCCGCCGTGTTCCGGCCCGTCCTGGTAAGATTCGCGCGTCGGGGCTGGGGTTCGCGCGTGCAGGGAGCGCGCCGCTTACGGAGGGGTTGCGTCCTTACCGGGGGGTTTCGTGCAGCCTACCAGAGGAGGTCGTGTTTACCGGGGGGGTTCGTGCAGGCTCGCACCGGGAATGGCGCCAGCTCGAAACCCCCCAGGAGAGATTACCGGGGGGGGGGGTCGCTCCGCACCGGGCACCGCCGCATATATATATATATATATATATATACACAAGATTTTAAGGCTCGCTGCGCTTCGCCTTCTAATCTTGATCCTTGCACCTACGATGTTTCTGGGCGCGGGCGAGAACACAATTGTTCAATGAGGTGTGTGGGAATTGTGCGAGCGGAGGCGAGGCGAGGCGAGTGCGCGGTAGCGCCCGGGGCGGGGCTCAGGGCGCAGAGTTGGTGGACGCTGGAGTGGAGGTGAAGGTGGAAAGTCGGATGCCGGACGCTAGAGGTCGGAGTGCTGAGCTGATGGAGGCTGGAAGTCTATAGGTGGAAGTCCCACCAGCCCTTTAGGGCTACGGTGGTATAACGAGTTTGGTCTTCTCTCTTCCCCTTCCTTCCCCTGCTCGGGGGAGGGGTAACCTTCCCCTGGACCTGGAGGGGGGGGGGGGATGGAGGCGTTAGAGCGTCCAAGATGGCTCAAGATGGCTCCAAGAGGCGCCCCAAGTCGCAAGATGGCCTCCAAGATGGCCCGAGATACCTCAAGATGGGTCAAGATAGCCTCCGACACACCTCCAAGAGTCCTCAAGACGGATCCACGTGCCCTTCGAGCCCTCCACGGCGCCCTCCAAGAAGCCAAAACCCTTCAAAAGCCTAAGGAAAGTCAATGTGTTTGGCATTCTCGTCTTTTCGCTTCCGATGGGCCCCTGAGGCATCAAGATGGCCCCAAGATGGCCCAAGAGAGCCCCAAGAGGGGCCCAAGAAGGCCCAAGACGGCCCCACGATCGCCCAAGAGGCTTCCAAAGAGCGCTCCAACACGTCCCCAAGACGCCGTTTGAGAGCCTCCGAGGGGGGGACCTGAACTGAGGACCCCCGCTCTTTTTGAACAATGGGGCCCAAGACGGGCCCGAGAGGCCTCCCGGCCTCTCCTGAAGATTCTCCACCCCGCCCTTTTTGGCCCAAGATGGCTCCAAGAGAGCCCTAGATAACCCAAGATGGCCTCCAAAATGGCCCAAGATAGCCAAGCATGGCTCAAGATAGAGCCTCCGACAGATCTCCAAGAGGCCTCAAGACAGCCTGAATATGGCCCAACATAGCCGAGCATGGCTCAGAATAGCTTCCGACAGCCTCTAGCCGAGCATGGCTCAGGATAGCCTCCAAGAGGCCTCGGGAAAGCTGGCAATCATCAAATTGTGGTTCCCCAGACCCTGGAAACCGGTCGTGGGATCTCTTTGGGGCCCCCGAGGTGTGTCCTGTGGCGCCTTGGTGTCTTTGGGGAGCTTGGATATGAGTCTCAGATCTGGGGCCCTTCAGAAGGCAGCGGAGAAGGAAGACAGCGAACTACAGGAGAGAGAGGAGCAGGAGGAGGAAGAGCAAGAGGAAGCCTTGTCGTAGGCCCGTGGTGGGGTCTTCTTGGACCGTCCAGGAGTCTCGTGGGTTCTTCAGGGGAGCTGGTGATAGCAGTCTGGGGTCTGGGGTATGTTTTAGTTCTCCCGAGTGTTCCGTGGGCTCCTGAGACGAAAGGAGAACTGCGCATCAAATTGTGGTTCCCCGGACCCTGGAAGCCTGTCGTGGGATCTCTTTGGGGCCCCCGAGGTGTGTCTTGTGGCGCCTTGGTGTCTTTGGTGAGCTTGGATATGAGTCTCAGATCTGGGGCCCTTCAGAAGGCAGCGGAGAAGGAAGACAGCGAACTACAGGAGAGAGAGGAGCAGGAGGAGGAAGAGCAAGAGGAAGCCTTGTCGTAGGCCCGTGGTGGGGTCTTCTTGGACCGTCCAGGAGTCTCGTGGGTTCTTCAGGGGAGCTGGTGATAGCAGTCTGGGGTCTGGGGTATGTTTTAGTTCTCGCGAGTGTTCCGTGGGCTCCTGAGACGAAAGGAGAACTGCGCATCAAATTGTGGTTCCCCGGACCCTGGAAGCCTGTCGTGGGCCCTCTTCGGAGCCCCCTTGGTCTGTCTTGGCACCCCTGGTTGCTTTTGGGGAGCTTGTGATAAGAGTATGTGGTCTGGGGCTTTTGACGAGGCAGCGGAGGAGGAAGACAACGAACTACAGGAGGAGCAAGAGGAGCAGGAGGATAAAGAGCCGGAGGAGGAGGAGCAGCAGAAGGAGGTTGGGAGGAGATTTCCGAAGAGTTGGTGTCGAGAGTTAGGTTGGAACCTTCTTGGACTTTCTTGGGGATGTCTTCAGAGCCTCGAAGGAGGAGATTTCCGAAGAGTTGGTGTCGAGAGTTAGGTTGGAACCTTCTTGGACTTTCTTGGGGATGTCTTCAGAGCCTCGAAGGAGCAGCTGGAGGAGGATCAGGAGAAAACCTCCTGAGAAAATGAGTATCAGTTTTCGTATCCCGGAGTCGGTGGAGGCAAATGAGGAGAGGGCGATGGAGGAGGAGGAGGAGGAGGACGAGGAGGAGGAGGAAGGCGACGAGTTCGAGGGAAGAAGGAGGTTGAGGAGGGGATGAGGGGCAGAGAGGGGGAAACGGAGGAGGAGGAGGTAGAGAAGGACGAGAGATGGGCTGTCGGACGTCCGAGTAGGTCATGCCGAGAGTTATCTTGGAACCCTCTTGGGCTCTAGTGGGGATGTCTGCAGGGCCTCATGTGCCGTCTTGGGGCGAGGTTGAGAAGAACTAGGGGCGATGGGGGGGGCCGCTCAGGTCAATCAGAGTGTAAAGAATTTGACGGCTCTAAGACTGAGTGGAGCTCCTGTTGGTGCTTTTGTATACCATCGGAGGGCCTTCTTGGGCTGTCCTGGGGCCCTCGTGGGCTGTCTGGGGGGGCTTGGGCCGTCCTGGGGCCGTGTTGGGGCTCTCTCGGGCCCTCTCTGAAGCATCCCGTGACTCTGTTGGAGCCCTCTTGGGGGTCTTTTAGGGGTCTCTTGGGCGCTCCCTGGCTTTCTTTGCGCTTTATTGACCCATCTTGGGGCCCCATTGGGCCGCCTGGAAGCCATTTCGGGGCGACCTCGGAAGCTCGCAGATCATTATTGGGCCGTTCGTGGCCAGAAAAGGCGAGAAGCACAGAATCGTTCAAAAATAAATGGAAAATTAAGGTTTTTGGCCTGCTGAGGCCGTGTTGGAGGTCTTTGCGGGGGCATCCTGGACAGTCTTGAGCCCATGTTTGGTCCTGTTGGAGCACTATGGGGCCGTCTTGGGGCCTCTTGGGCCTTGCAGAGGACGTCTCGGAAGTGCCTTCTGCTGTCTTGGGCTCCCGATGTAGGCCTCGTGTCGCTCTCTTCGGGGTATTTTGGGCCGTCTCGAAGCATTGTGGGGCTCTCTTGGGAGCCTGTGGGGTTCATCTGGGGTCCATGTGGGGGGGGGTGTCGGTGACATGCCGGGTTTTTCCTTGTAATTTGATAGGTAGAAGGAATATATATATATATATATATATATATACATATATATATAAAATATGCACATATATATATATATATGTGTATGCACATATACATATATATATATATATATATATAGATACACTAGTGTGTACCCGTGGATGAAATCCACGGAGCTGAGCGGATCGAAGTTTTGCGGCGCGCGCTGGGTGGTACGACGCTTTCACCAACTGCAGCAGATCCTGTGAAGCTTGTTCTGGAGATGTTCTCCCACCGAAAGCGCCGAATCCAGCGAGGCGGGCCGTCGGGGAGCCGCTGGGGAGCTTTTTGGGGCCCCTTTGGGGGCCTCTCGGGGCACTCTTGGTCCGTGTAGGGGGTCTCTTGGACACTCGGGGCCGCCTTGGGCGCCTCTTTTGCCGTCTTGGGGTCTCTTGGGGCCATGGTGGGCTGTCTTTGGCCCCGCTTGGGGTCCTCTTGGGCCGTCTTGGGCCCCTCTTGGGCCGTCCTGGGATGGGGCCCACTTTGGGAGGCATCTTGGGCCGTGCGACGTCCGTCGTGGGCAGGCCCGGGACCTCGGGTGGCCGCGGGCAGGCTCGTCTGAAGTGTTCTGGGGCCGTTTGGAGGCTCTCTGGGGGCCCGGGGCCACTAAGAAGTGTTTTAGACACGTTTGGGGCCGTTTGGGGGCTCTCGGGTGGGCCGGGGGGGCTAGGGCCACTAAGGTTTCTTTCGAATTTATGTGAATGGATACATATACACACATATATATATACATACATACAAACATACATGCATACATACATACATAAATGTAAGGTGTGTGTGTGTATATATACGTTCCTCAATATCAGCATCATCAGCAGCAGCATCATCAACGCGCCGAATCGATTTGTACCTCCTCACTGACAGTTGCGCGAGCAATGAAAATTAGAACAGGCGAACTGGATGTTATGGAAAAGGATGCCAGCCCGATCGGCGTGCGAGAGTTTTTCCTCGGAAGCCCTATGCATACCGCTGGACGGGCCTGGGGCCGACATGCCGCTGATACCGGCGCTGGTGATGGCCCCTCCACGGGAGGCGAATGGTCGTGGCAGCCAGGAGTGTACCTATTCAGTCTTGGCCTCCTCTGGTGGCAGAAGACGTAGACTATGAACAGGCCATACAAGCTGGCTCCACTGTGTGCTGCCTGGGACCGTGCCGCGCCGGACTAGGGAGGCAGAGCTATTCAGTCTCACTTGGTCCGGGGTTTCGAGCTTATGCATCTCTCTTTCTTTCTCTCTCTCTCTCTCTCTCTCTCTAATTATCTCTGGGAGCAAAGCAAGAGATGAACATGCTCTGTTGGAGGTCCGCGCGGATTTCTCGGATCAGCGATGGACCCCCGTCCCTGGTGCGCGGAGCGCGCGAGTGGCGGCGCCTCAGCGCCGACCGACAAATCCGCGCGGACCGTCGACAGTTTACCTTATGCCTTGTTTCGCTTCCCGACTCTCTCCCTCCATTCGGGGGTGGACAGAACCCCCAACAGTGACACGTCGATTAGTGAATTGTCCGTTTTCGGTTTTCGAGAGGGCGCCGTGGCCGTTATTTTCCAGGCTTGCGCCCGCCAGGTTTGGGCCCGAAGTCGTTTTCACTAAACCACGTTTTACTAAAGGGAGGTCTGTCCATCCCCGATCCATGACTGTGGCCGGTGCTTTGACACATTTTCTCTCGAACTGCATTTGGGCGAGCCCAGAGACCAGGGCGGTCCTCGAAGCTCCGCGCGGCCCTCCGGCAAGCAGAGGCTTGTTGAACATTATTTCTTCTTAAGAATAATTATTGTTGGGACCCCTGGTGCACGACCCCCCCGCCGCGCCTAGGCCGCAGCCACATTTTCATCATTTTCGTGAGGAAGTCTCAGGCAAAACGATTGTGTCCGGATCCGGTTGTTTTGTTGTACTCCGTTTTCCCTTGCAAAAAACACTATAAAATGAAAATTCTTGTTCTTACTTGATCAAATTGCAAGAATCCCTTGCAAAAAATAAGGTAAAGTGGACATTCGTGCGCGCAAGACGAAATCCTTCCAAAACCTTAGGTTTCGTAACGATTTTAACATAAAAACATCAAAAACCCAATGGTTTTTTAAGAAAAAATTGTCAAAATGTCCTTCCGCGCGCGCTGTCCGAATCCCACAAAACCAATGGTTTTTCAACATTTATGTTACATGAGCTCGCGCGAGCTACTTTTTCTTGTTCTAACATAATCAAATTTCAATAATCCCTTGCAAAAAATAAGGTAAAGTGGACATTCGCGCGCGCAAGACGAAATCCTTCCAGAACCTTAGGTTTCGTAACGATTTCAACATAAAAACATCAAAAAGCCAATGGTTTTTCAAAAAAAAATGTCCAAATTTCATCCCGCGCGCGCTGTCCGACTCCCACAAAACCAATGGTTTTTCAACATTTATGTTACATAAGCTCGCGCGAGCTACTTTTTCTTGTTCTTACATAATCAAATTTCAACATCCCTTGCAAAAAAAAGTAAAGTGGACATTCGCGCGCGCAAGACCAACAAAAAACACGACGATCTCAGGAACTTGCCCCAAAAATGTGACCAACTCCGCTCTCTCTGTCTCTCTCTCTGTCTGCTCTCTGTCTCTCTCTCTGTCTGTCTGTGTCATGTATTGTATGTCACAATTGCAGGATGCTGGGCACACGCGCGCCCCGAATAAGTGACCAAGTTCTGTGGGTGTGTACCCCACGCCAGTGTAGTAGCCACGGTCGTCCGCACGCCACGAAGTGAAGTGTCCCAACGTCATAGGGCGGGAAGCTGGGTTTGGGTGGTCGCGAAGAGTCGTTTGGATATTTGGTAGAGCTTGAACTGCCCCCCCACGAAGTGGGGGTATTGTCTCGCGTCGCATGAAAACCCTGGCACTGGTGAGAACACTGAGCGTTCGGGTAAAATGATTGTTGTTGTTGTTGTTGTTGTTGTTGCTGCTATTTTTGAGCTGTTTCCAACGTGCGTCTGCAGGGGGGCATGCCCGACCTAACCGTGCTATCTCGCACAGCTCCTGCTATGATGCGGCCTCCAGCGTCGTCCCAAGCTCCTCGCTCTTGGCCAGGGTACTGCTGCCGAGGCGTACGGGAGGGGGGGGGGCCGCTGCTGGCCCAGGGGGGGCCCTTCTTCTGCACCAGCGCAGCGTTTTAGCCGCTGTCTGCGCGGAGATCGCCATGGAGGTGCCGCTCGAGACTGGGCTTAGGTCGGGCGCGTCTTCCTACAGGCGGATTTTGGACGACAAATGAAAGATAGATAGTCAAACAATGATCAAAACATGCCCAAGCATGCTAAAAACATTGTCCCCGTAGTTCTTTGCTACTTTTGAATACTCCGCCTGTAGGGGGACATGCCCGACTCAAGACTGGGTCGATGAACGTGTTGGTCACGATGCCCTCGCCCTCCGACCTCTTTCGTTCTTCTACAAAAGTGTGCTGAGGAGAAGAATGGGTAGTTGCCAGGAGTGTTAACAAAAACACAGACACAACCAGCCGACGATTCCCAGGAAAATATGGGAAAATATTGGAAGTGGTGGGGACTACGAAAACACAGAAGATATTTAACCATATCGGGACTCCTGGGATTTGTATCTGTTCATTTGTGTGTCCTTGGGCCCCTTCAAGTTGGTGTCCTCCCAAATCCAAGGGGTCGTGCCCGTACGCACGTGCCACGATCCCGCCCATCCCTCGACGGCGCGCCGCGGGGAGACGTGAGAGGGGACAGGCCTTTTTTCGGAAGGACGCGGTGTCCCAGAAGCCCTCGAAATGTGGAGCGAGGAGGAGTCGGAGGAGGAGGAGGAGGAGGAGGAACCTCCGAGAGGGCCCCGCTTCATGCTGGATTGATGCATTTTTCGGTACGTGCGGAGCGGCGCCGCCACAGAGCAAGCGCACTGTCATGACATACTCTGCGGCAAGGGGGTCGGGACGCATGGTGAGCATCCCCTGCCGCGCGCTTGTCCGCGCCATGCGCACGTTGCGCAAAAGCTTGAGACAAACGTCTACGGACAGCGTTGCTGCGTCGAGGCAGCAGCAGCAGCAAATCACCTCCTGAGGCGTCGGTGGAGGCTCAGAGGGTCATTCAGAAGGCCCCGCGTTTTTTACCCCGAGTCGTGTGTTCACGGTCCCGGGGCCTGGCGAGGGCTGGCCCCAGAGTTCTACCCCGTCGTGCTCCCTCGCGACGCGAGGGGGTCTGCCCTCCCCCCCTCCGGGCATGGCCCTCCACAGGACGAATGCTCGAACATAGTCAAAAAATAGTCTTGCGGTGATTCTTCGACCATCTTACCTCTTTTCGAGCATGTCGTGTCTGGTTTCGCTTTCCTTCAAAATCCGCCTGGGGCATGCCCGACCTGACCCTTGAGCGCGCCGCCGAGTCCTGGCGGTGCCCTGCCCCTCCTCCTACTCCAACTTCTCGTCGTCTTCGTCCTCGTCCTTGTCAGCGCCCTCCTCCTCCTCCTCCTCCTCCTCCTCCTCCTCCTCCTCCTCCCCCTCCTCCTCCTCCCCCTCCTCCTCCTCCTCCTCCTCCTTGAGCCCGAGCCCGAGTCCGAGCCCGACCTAACCCTTGAGCCCGAGCCCGAGGCCGCCGAGGAGCCGTGCAGCCTCCCCCTGCAGGCGCCGGAGCGCCAGAGCCGGGCCGCCGCCCGCAGCCGGAAGGCCACCGCGGGTGCCTCGCGCCCGCTCCTCCTCCTCCTCCTCCTCCTCCTCCTCCTCCTCCTCCTCCTCCTCCTCCTCCTCCTCCTCCTCCTCCTCCTCTCTCCTCCTCCTCCTCCTCCTCCTCCTCTCGCCCGCCTTCGGCGCGAAGGGAGCCCATCTCTCCGACGATCTGGCCCCTGACCTTCCAGGAGGGCTTAAAGAATAGCACGCGACTGAAAGACCTATCCCAGAGCTATTCTGTATGTCTCGGTTTTAGGCTGCTTCGCTTCGTTTTTTTAGGTTTTTAGGCCTCCCGTGCTGCAAAAACAGCTCTCTGGAAGGTCATGGAAGGGAGCCCTGGCGTTGTCAGTGCGGGCGTTTCGCCTGTAGCTTTCGGCCTCCTGGGCCCGCGCTGTGGGCCCCGGGGGCCCTGAAGAGCACGGCTCCGGGCGCGGAAAGCCCACCCCGGGGAGCGGGGTCCCGGCGTCGTGCTGCTCCATACATAGGGAAATTACCCTGCGGGCTGTTTTTACCAGCCTGTAACATATCCCTATCCCTATGCTGGGCATCTCCTCATCACGATGCCAATCTTAAGCATTCCCTTATTTGTTGAGGGCGAACCCCTAAGATTGTCATCGCCTTTTGGCGTGTTAATCTTAGGGATAGGGATACGTTCGAGGCTGGTAATGTTTGGGGCGGGTCACGAAGGTCTTTCCCTCGTTTCCAGCTTGCACCGGAGCGGTCCCGAGCCCTGCTGCCGTCAGAGAGCTGGTCAGGATGAAGGTTGCTCCTGGAGAGTGGGGGGCTCCAGGGTCCGTTTCTTCTAGGGCTGGTCTCCTTCCGGCTAATTTTTTCCCGTGGATTGTTCGAGAGTCCAGGGGCGGCCTAAGGAGGGCCGCGACTAGGTAGGGAGAGGAGCAGAGGGATAAGGATTAGCAGGAGGAAGAGGAGGAGGAGGAGGAGGAGGAGGACAAGCGTAAACCCAAGATGCGTCGGCGATGCTGAATACGCCCTGCTGTCCCAAGTGCCCCACCCCCGCAAGTCCCTACAAGCTTCCATGTATCAGTGCACGAAGCATCTTCGAAAAATATACCTTTTCAGGAGGGAACGAAGCACACAGACACAATGAAGCGTCGACTCCCAGGAAAATATGGGAAACTATGGTAAGTGGGGGGAAGAGACGAGACCACAGAACATATGGGCAAACATGGGAAATATAGTTATTTGTGTGTATTGCTTATCTTGCACAGGGTGTCTAGAGCTCCGACAATTTCACTTCGGCACGGCACACACCCCCATCACCCACACATTCCACCAGCCAGCGCGCCCCTCCGCCCCGACCCCTTTACTGTCGGCACGACACACCCCTCCGCCCCGACCCCTTTTATTTCGGCACGGCGCACCCCCTCCACACACCCTCCGCATCCCCCCCGCCCACCAGCCAGCGCGCCCCTCCGGCCCGACCCCTTTTATTTCGGCATGGCACACCCCTCCGCCCCGACCCATTTTATTTCGGCACAGCCCTCCGCCTCCGCATCCCCCCCACCCACCAGCCAGCGCGCCCTTCCGCCCCGATCCTTTTATTTCTGCACGGCACCGCCTCCGCATCCCCCCACCAACAGCCAGCGCGCCCCTCCGCCCCGACCCGCTTCATTTCGCAACGGCACACTCCCCGCATCCCGCCCCACCCACCAGCCAGCGCGCCCCCTCCGCCCCGACAGCGTTATTTCGGCACGCCCCCCCCCCCCCCCCCCGCACGCCCCCTCCGCCTCGACCCTTTCTTACTTCGGCACGGCATACCCCTCCACACCCCATCCGTATCCCCCCCACCCACCAGCCAGCGCGCCCTTCCACCCCGACCCCTTTATTTCGGCACGGCACATCCCTCCGCCCCGACCCCTTTTTTTCGGCACGCGCCCCCCCCCCCTCCGCATCCCCCCCACCTTTCAGCCAGCGCGCCCCTCCGCCCCGACTTTTTTCATTCCGGTACAGCACACCCCTCCGCCCTGACTCTTTTTATTTCTGCACGGCCCTCCGCCTCCGCATCCCCACCACCCACCAGCCAGCGCAGCCCCTCCGCCCCGACTCCTTTTGAATCGGCACGGCACACCTCCTCCGCATCCCGCCCCACCCACCAGCCAGCGCAGCCCCTCCGCCCCCGTGACCCATTTATATTTCGGCACGCCCCCCCTCTGCGCGCCCCCGTCCGTCGCCCCCTCCGTCCCGACCCCTCTATTTCGACACGGTGCACCCCTCCGCCCCGACCCCTTCATTGCGGCACGGCCCTCCGCATTCCCCTCCACCCACCAGCCAGCGCGCCCCTCCGCCCCGACCCCTTTTATTTCGGCACGGCACACCTCCCTGCCCCGACTTCTTTATTTCCGCACGTTACACACACACACACACAAACACACCATTTTCGGTACGGCACACCCCCTCCGCATCCCCCACCCACCAGCCAGCGCGCCCCCACGCCCGGACACTTTTTTTTTCGGCACGCCCCCCCCCCACGCGCTCCCTCCGCTTCGGCACCCTTATTTCGGCACGGCCCACCCCATCCGCCCCGACGCATTTATTTCGCCCCCCCCCCCCCCCGCAACCCCCCCCCCTTCAGCCAGCGCGCCCTCCGCCCCGACACCTGAAATTCGGCAAGGCACACCCCTCCGCCCAGACCCCTTTTACTTCGGCACGGCACGCCCCCTCCGCATCACCCCCACCACCAGCCAGCGCGCCCCCCCGCCCCGACCCTTTTATTTCGGCACGGCACTCCCCTCCGCCCCGACCCTATAATTTCGGCATGGCCCTCCGCATCCCCCCACCCACCAGCCAGCGCGCCTCTCCGCCCCGACCCTTTTTTATTTCGGCACGGCACACCCCTTCGCCCCGACCCATTTTATTGAAATGGCCTCCGGCCAGTGCCGCCGATCCGGGGCGCTTCGGATGATGGTGATGATGATGATGCTGATGATGTTGATGATGATGATGATGATGATGATGATGATGATGATGATGATGATGATGATGATGATGATGATGATGATGATGATGATGATGATGATGATGATGATGATGACGACGATGACGATGACGATGACGATGACGATGACGATGACGATGACGATGACGATGACGATTGACGATGACGATGACGATGACGATGACGATGACGATGACGATGACGATGACGATGACGATGACGATGACGATGACGATGACGATGACGATGACGATGACGATGACGATGACGATGACGATGACGATGACGATGACGATGACGATGATGATGATGATGATGATGATGATGATGATGATGATGATGATGATGATGATGATGATGATGATGATGATGATGATGATGATGATGATGATGATGACGATGATGTTGATGATGATGAGCCCTCTTGGGCCGTCTTGGGGGCCTCCTGGGCCTGCGTAAGCCCTTCTTAGGCAGTCTTGGAGCCTTTTTGAGGGCCCCTGGAGCCGTTTTGGACACTGGGGGGTCCTTGGGGGCCAGTTGGGGCCTTTTGGGGCCTCTTGGGGGCGTCTTGGGGCCTCCTGGGGGCCTCCTGGACCGTCTTGGGCCCTTCTTGGGCCGTCTTGGAGCCCTTTTGGGCGCCTCTTCGGCCCGTCCTGGAGCCCTCTTGCGCCGTCTTGGGGGCCTCCTGGGCCTGCGTAAGCCCTTCTTAGGCTGTCTTGGAGCCTTTTTGAGGGCCCCTTGAGCCGTTTTGGACATTGTGAAGGCCCAAGAGGCGAACATGCTAAAGATGTAGGTTTTCCTAAGGGACTTCGATGATTTTGGCCGGTCGGGGCCCTTTTGGAAGACCTCTTGGGGGCCTCTGGGGGCGCCTTGGCGGCCTCTTGGGCTGTCTTGGGTTCATGTTCGGCGTCTTGGATCGATTTTGGGGCGATCCAGAAACGTCTTGGCCCGTCTTGGCGGCTTCTTGGCACCGTTTGGGTCCGGTTTGGGCCAACCGAACCCCGACCAACCGAACCCAATCTGTGGACCCCCCCCCCCTTCCCCGGCAGAGCCACCCCGGCCCACCCCCCCCTTCAACTCACACGCCGGATCGGCGGATTTCGGCACGGCACGCACACACACACACACACACACACACACACACAACACACACACACACACTGCATCACCCCACCCACCAGCCAGCGCGCCCCTCCGCCCCGACACCTTTACAGCGGCACGCCCCCCCCCCCCGCCCCCCCCTACTTACCAGTCAGCGCGCCCCCTCCGCCCGGCGACCCATTTATTTCGGCACGGCCCCCACTCCCTCCCCGCGCGGCCCCTCCGCATCCCCCCCGCCCACCAGCCAGCGCGCCCCTCCGCCCCGACCTCTTTATTACGCCCCCCCCCACCCACACATTCACAAGCCAGCGCGCTCCTCCGCCCCGACCCCTTTATTTCAGCACGGCACACCCCTCCGACACGACTCCTTTAGTTTGGCGCGGCACCGCGCCCTCCGCCCCCGCCGCGCGCGCCCCCTCCGCACCCCCCCCACCCTTCAGCCAGCGCGCCCCCTCCGCCCCGACCCCTTTGTTTTGGCGCGGCACCGCCCCCTACTCCTTGACCCATTCATCTCGGCACGGCACCGGCCCCCCCACCCCGAGCGCTCCCTTCCGCACCCGCCCATCCACCAGCCAACGCGCCCTCTCCGCCCCGCCACCCCCATCCCGAGCGCCCCCCCCATCACTCCATTCACCAGCCAGCGCGCTTCCTCCGCCTCCTCCCCCTTCCTTTTTGTGCAAGGGCCACGGCGCGCGTGCCACTTGTTTGTGTGCCCCTAGAGCTCCGAGCCAATCCTTATACCCGTTGCCAGAGTTTGAAGCGAGTGCGTGCGGCGCGGCGCCGCGGCGAGAGCACCACTTTGAAAGGAGACCGCCTTCCATCCTTCAACCCATTGTGAAGTGTTAGAACGAATGTGCGCGACGCTAAAGCAAGAGCTTCTTTTTGAAAACGACCCCCTTCAATCCATGAAGCCGTTGCAACTGTTTTTGACGAGTTTGCGCGACGCTCGGGTGAGGACCACATGTTGAACACGAGTTGTGCTCCATCCTTGCAGTTGCTGCAAGCTTTTTAGGGCGAATGTGCACGTGGCTGAGGCGATGGCCACGTTTTGAAAAAGGAGCCGTCTTCCATCCGTGAAGCGGTTGTAGTCTTTTAAGACGAATTGCGGCGACGCTTGTGGGGGAGCCTCATTTTGAGAATTGACGTGCGCTCCACGCTTGAACGTTGGAGGAATGTGCGCAGCGGCGACAACCACAATTTGAAAACAAATGCTGCCCAGTCCTGCGGGTAACTTTCCAGATGCATATGAGCGGTGATAGGGCGAACCCCGCATTTCGAAAGCGAGCACCCATCTCCACTCTTAAAGCTGCTGCGAAAGTGTAAGGCGTATCCGCGCGTCGCCAAGGCGAGCGCCACGTGTTTACAAAACTTCGCGTACCCCGCCCAGGTAGCTGTTTCAAGAGGTTTGGGCGCATGCTGCGATGCGAAGGCGAGAGCTAGGTTCTGCAAAGGAAGAGCGCCCTGAAGCCGCTGCAAACTTTTGAAATGCATTCGCGCGGCGTTGAGGCGGTAGCTTCATGTTGAACATGACGTGTGCTCCAGCCGCGAACCGGTCTTCGCTTCATTTTGAACATGACATGTGGGCGAGACATGCATGCTGGAAACTCCCCCCCTCTTCCCTTGAAGTGATGGCAAGGTGTTGGGACGAATGTGCGCGGCGCTGAGGTGGGAGTCACAATTGGAAAACGACAGGTGTTCCGTTTTTGGACATTGGTGCACAGGAGTTGGCTGGCTTACGGGAGTCGACTGACTCACAGTGGTCAGCTGGCGGTGACCAGCAGGGCGTTGCCCAGTTCTCTCCCTCCTCGTCCTCGTTCTCGTGCTCCTCCTCCTCCATCCGCTCATCTGCACCCCCTCGGCTGGCTTAGCCGCCGCGTGTTCGGGCCTCGGACGCGCGCGCCACGCCTCGTACCCTCGTACCCCCTCGGCTGGCAAAGGGAGCCGCATTAAGTTGGGAGAGCGTTCTCCGGTGCGGTGGCGGAGAATGTCCCTTGGGTTCGATTCCGTGACAAATGTTTGTGATTCCGTTGCCCCTGTGGAGGGCGGGGAGGGCAGGATTTGTCCGCTCGAGGCGGGGCACGCATCTGACGGCGAGGCACATCAGCTGAAAGAATTGAGGCGAATATGCAGGAGCAAGGGCGAGAACACCGTGAACCGTTGTACACTTGAAACAGGAGTAGTTCTTCAATGAGTTGGACCCTTCGGGGGAACCCTGACAGGATATGAGACCATCGCAGCGTCATGTTGGGGCCAACCTTGGGCTATCGTAAATAGTAGCTTGATGCCGCTGTGGGTCACTCTGGGGCTGCAGGATCTGGAAGATGCGTGACCAGCCCGCACACCTTTTCAGATGGACGTTGTACCCCAGGGGGGGAGGCGTGGGGGCTGAGGGACAGCCAACCATGTCATGCACGAGGGCGCACGAGGAGCAAACACAGGAGGGATGGGGACGACCTCAGTACGCCCAAAGGGTATGAACCATGTTGCAATAACACCATTCCGTCCTATGTACGTGTACTCCCCATTGGACCCTGCATACAGCACTCTGCGTCATTGCGCGAGCGACGCGCCCCTGGGAGCACGAGCGCCCCGCGGGGCCCGCAGTCCATGCGGGAGCTCCGGCGACCGCTGGTTTCGCCGACCGCTGGTTTCGCCGACGGCTAGTTTCGCCCGGCTAGTTTCGCCCGGCTGGTTTCGTCGGGCGGGTTTCGCCGCCAAGCGAAACCAGCCCCGTCGGCGAAGCCAGCTGCCGTCGGCGAAACCAGCTGCCGTCGGCGAAACTGCCCGACCTGATGCGCCCGTTAGGGTCCGCCCGCCCGACCCGACCCGCCCGTTGGGGTTCGCGCGTGCTGCGCGGTGCCAGAGCAGGAATCTCGGTGCGAAAACCGCTCCGACCTCAACCCGTGTACCTGCTGGGTTTTGTAAGGCCTGCGCTCGCGGCGCCAGAGCGAAGGCCCGTTTGGGAAAAAACAGGGCGCCCTGCCTCCGTGGAGCTGCTGGCATGTAAGACGAGTGTACGCGGCGCCAGAAGGCTGATGATGGGCCTGTTTTCCACCACCACCATAAGTTGGAGGGGGAGGGGGTCCTCCACCTCCTCCACCTCCTCCTCCACCTCCTCCTGCTCCTCGTCCTCCTCCTCCTCCTCGTCCTCCTCCTCCTCCTCCTTCCCCCCTCTAACTTATGGTGGTGGTGGTGGTGGTGGAAAGCATGCCCATCAGACTGAAGCCTGATCCCAGAAGCGACCAGCCCTACACCTGCGCAGCTGTCGGGACCTTGAAAACTTCAGATCGAAGACGGTAAGGACTTCACAGGCCAGCCGCCCAGCCTGTCTGCATCAAGCGAAGCACCTGGTGTTGCGGCAGGGAGGGGCTCGTGCTGACGCAGAGGGAGGGGGTTTATAGGGGGGAGGTATGGTAGTTTTGGTTTCGCCTTAGACCCTGCCCCCCAAGAGGCCCCTGGAGGCCCCTGGAGGTCTCCAGAGGTTCGAGGAAGTGCCGGCAGCTTTCAGAACACACGGGGCGCTCCGGAAAGGGCCTCGCCATTCGAGGGTCGAGGGAGTTGTAATCTCGTCCTCGGCGGAGGGCAGCGGAAGGGCGCCGGCAGCCCGCGGACGTAAGACAAGGCCGCCTTCGCGCCAGCGGCAGCCGGCGGAAGGCCTGCGGAAGCCGGCGGAAGTAGAGCATGCGTCCCCAGGAGATGGCAACAACCTGGGGTTCCGGGCTTCTGAAACTGGCCGAAGACCTTCCTCTTCGATCCGCCAGGGTCGTGGGCAGAGCTGGGCCAGTAGACAGACACAGGGGACTGTAGATTTTCATTCGAGAACAGATGGGCAACGGAGGTGACGTGATGAGAACCACGAACACATAAAGACATGCAGAGGGCCCCTGGGATCTGCGCACACTTGTTTGTGCCTCCCCTGGGCTCCTCGAGCGAGGCGGCAGGGCGTGCCCTGGGCGGTACAGACACAGCGGAGTGTAGAATTGCCTTCGGGAGCACACGGGCAGCGGAGGGGGCGTGATGATAATCACGACATACATAAAGGCATGCGGAGGGCCCCTCGGAGCTGCGCACACTTGTCTGCGCCTCCCGGGCCCCTCGGGCGAGGCGGCAGGGCGTGCCCCGGGCGGCGCGCGGCCCACCGGCCGGCAGGCCTCGCGGGCGGCGCGGGCGGCGGCTGCGCCCTGCGGCTGGTGCGGCTGCGCGAAGGGGTGCCGCTGCCTGGAGGCCTTTCGCGGGGGGGGGTCAGAATCGCTTCACCGATCCCCATCCCCATCTCCATCCAGACCCCCGACACCTCAGCACCCCACGCGGGGATGTACCCTTCGAAGCCTGGAGGGGACGGCCCAACGTCCCCATCCAGGGGTGTGCATCGGCCCCAGTGGGGCCCAGGCCACCACGCCGCTGGGGATAGGGGTCGGAGAAACGACGCGCAGGAGGGGGTGGCCAGCCACGTGCAGGGGGGGAGGGAGGGCGGGGCGACCCTCCGATCCGGGCGCTGCATCTCTTCACTCTGGGCCTTGTCGCCCAGTTTCGGGTCCCCGGGCCCTCGCAGATCGATCCCAGGGGAACAAAAAGTGGCATAAACATAAAAACTCGGGGGTCCGCGCGGATTTCTCGGATCGGCGCTGGACCCCCTCCTTGGCGCGCGGAGCGCGCCAGGGGTGGCGCCGGAGGCGCCGCCGGGGGGCCCCAGCGCCGATCCGAGAAATCCGCGCGGACCCCCGAGTTTTTATGTTTATGCCACTTTTTGTTCCCCTAGATCCGGCTCGGAAAATGGTGCAGCAAATGGGGTCCAGCGCGCCGGTCGTGACTTTGGGCGACGCTGTGGTTGCAACGTCGGATCTCAGGGGAGGGCCTCTCAGAAGCACCTCTGCTGCCAGGGCGGGGTCCCTGAAGGAGGAGGGAAGGAAGGAGGGGAGGAGGTTCCCCTGGCGCGGGGCCGTTCCCTCCCGCGCCGACGCCTAGCGCGATGGGTTCCTGCGCACTCGTCGCCGCTGGCGCGTCGGCGTTGGGATAATTTGCTGCAGCCTGAGCCGCGGGCGCGCCGGCATCCCTCGGGATCCCCCGAGGCAGAGGGAGGAGGGAGGGCTTCTTAGAAGCAGTCCTGCTGCTTGTAATTCAGGCGCGGGCCTCATCTGTAGATGCAGGGCCGGCGCCTTCTAAGGAGCAGCCTTCTAAGAAGCAATCCAACCTTCCCTCCACTCTCCTGTGCGCGTCGCCAGCCTTTCGCGGGAGATGGCAGGGGCGGCGCGAGCAACGACCTCGGCATCCCTTTCGAGTCGGCCATCGAGAGTGGAAGTGGAGAAAATCACAACAGTGTTTCCCGAGGCAGTTTTTCAAAATATCACTGTGCTGATGATATCTCCTCAAATTTCAATGAACGACGCATCTCGACCAAGAAGGCCGTCCTGAAGGCCCGCGAGGGCAAAAGACCGACAACGAAAGAGATCTAGCCCAAAACATACCCGGACCCGGGGTCAGCTGGGGTGAAAAGGGCCGCCCGCTAGAGCGTTTTCGGCCTTGCCGCCACCTCGTCTGGGTACGGGTCGGTGCCCGAAACAACCATACATGCCCGGACCTAGCTGGGGTGGTGGTTGGGCCACCCCGTCTAGGTACGGGTATGTATGGTGGTTTCGGGGGCCGACCCGGACCCAGGGGGGGTGATGCCCCGAGGGCCCCTTGCCACCCCGTCTGGGTAAGGGTACGGGTATCTTTCGCGCTCGAGAAGAGACACCACACGCACCGACACCGGCAACGACCACGACAACCCACGAAGAGCATGGCGCTTCCTGCCCAGGGGCCCCCTTCGGCCGCGAGGCGGAGCGCCCAGAGACGGCAAACGACTACTCCAGATTTCGTAATAAATCCGAGCGTGAATTACCTCCCCCGCTTTCGCTTCCAGACAAAACCAAGTCATACCACGCGCCTCCTCGTCAAGCGGCCTGACCAGTACAGGCTTCAATTTGGCATCGTTTGGTATCTCTTGGAAGCGAGGGTGGTCAAAAGCGAGGTAGGTTTGTTTTCCCCCTAATAAAGGGAGGGGGGTCTCATTTCGGGGGGGGGGTCTCTTCCAGGCTATCTTGGAGGGCCTGGGGGGGTCTGGGGACGATGTTGTGGAGGGTTCTCCCACGGGGGGGGGAGGTCTGAACTGGCTTGTCTTGGAGGGTCCAGACCCCCTCCCTTTTTATTACGAGATCTGGAGGGTCCAGGGTCTTGGAGGGTCCAGACCCCCGGAGACGGCAACAATTTCGCAGCCTGCTGCAGAGATAGAGACGCTCGGAGCGCCGCGCGGGGTTCTCGGGATCCGCGCCGAGCTCCGCCCGCGCAGGGGTTCTTCGTCCACGGGCCTCGTCGAGGCGGCGGGCCCCGAAGAGGGTCGTCGATTTTTGCCGATGGCAGGAGGGGAAAAAAAGCACACAGGCACAAGGACTCGTCGATTCCCCAGAAGATACGGGAAGATATGGGGAGTGGCGGGGAAGACAAAAACCCAGGAAATATGGGAAAAGATAGAGAATGTTGTTCTTTGTGTCAGTGTGTGTGTGTGTGTGTGTGTGTGTGTGTGTGTGTGTGTGTGTGTGTGTGTGTGTGTGTGTGTGTGTGTGTGTGTGTGTGTGTGTGGTGTGGGGGGGGGGGGGGGTCCTGGGGCCCCTTTTCAAAGAGTTTCTTTCATGTTCCTAGATGTCGCTCAGTGAGATCGGCGGGGCGGGTGTCTACAGCGCCACCGCCAAGTCAACCAACGCGAAGAGTCGGTTTTCGCTGGCCAGCGATGCTTCTGCCAGCCCCTAGCAAAATCTCGACAGCGCACTGAGGGCACTTGGTGGTTCACCAAAGGCGCCGTCCCGAAAAGAAAGATCGCCAACTTCAATGTGAGGCATCCAGGGAATTTTGTGGCGGCACCGTCGCTAAATATAAGTCTGCGGCAGTGGGGATCTTAATAGGAAGGAGCTCAGCTCCCCCAGTTGGGGCTGGTCGTGTTTTGGGGGGGGGGCGCGATGACTGCAGCTTGCCTTCGGCTTGCCCGCTCCGCCTCCCTGTGACGTTGCCCAGACGTGCAGCGGTAGCTTGACGCGTTCTCATGCAGAAGAAACCGCCGACCTAGCAGAGCGAGAAGCAAATCACCTTGGCAGTCGCAGCGGGAAAAGAGTGGCAAACAGAACAGAGAAGTAGAGTGCCTCAGACCCTGCGCCCGCCAGGCAGTAAGACAGCAGCTAAGCCTGGTGTTACCTTGGTGTCCCTCCCAGTCCCATAACATTCACATCCCACATCCCCGTTAGTTTATCCATGCAGGCCGTGTCAAAGGGTAGAGCGTGTGCAGTGCGAGTTAATGGTAAAACAGGGCGGCGACTTTAGGAGTAGTGCAACAAGAGAAAGCGTACAGATGTTGAGCAAAGTGTGCAAGCGTTGGCACAGTCTGCGTTGGCTTGCCCTGTGGCCTAGTAAAGCAAATAGTAATTATTGGGCTGCTAACCATTATTTTCGGTTCCCCAGGTGGGGTGGGGGGGGGCTTCACCGTTCCAGTTCATGGGGGGGGGCCCGTCACTGTGGCCACCATCGTGGCTCTTTTTCCCCCCTTTGAAAGCAGAGACCTGCACATGTGCCGTGTGGTGATAAGAGCACGCCTCTAGCTACTGTAGGTGGGGCCACTCCCTGTAGCCCAGGGGAACCCGAGATTAGGATCCACCACCGTCTCCCATCCAGATCGCGCTCGACGTCGAAGGATCCGCGCCGCGGGCAAGCCGAGACCCCGCAGGACGGAGCCACCCGCGCGGTGCGAGAAGCCGGGGCCGACGCCGCGCCGCCCGGAACCTCCCGCTGCGCCTCCCTGGCGCAGCACGGAAGGCGCCGCCAGGGGGCCCCAGCGAAGATCCAAGAGGTCCACCGGGACCTCCAAGCGTGTGTGTCAGAGCCCCGGATCATCAGGGGTAACTCGGGTCAGGGATAACTCGGGTTCGTT
>CAUYUJ010015756.1:2500-35000 GCA_963575745.1 Prorocentrum cordatum
CGCCCGCATGCGGTCTCACCCTCCATTCGACACACCCCTCACTCTTTTCGTGGTCACATTGGGAGGTCCCACTGGCAGCGCCAGCATGTGGTTCCACCCCCATTTCGGCGCACCCCTCACACGCTTCGCGGCCCCATAGGGATCTCCACCGAATGCCCCAGTGTCAGCGCCCGCATGCGGTTCAACCCCCATGTCGGCACACCCCTCACACGCTTCGATGTCCCACAGGGAGCCCCATCGAGGGTCCCAGTAGCAGCGCCCGCATGCAATTCCTCCTCCAATTTCGGCATACCCTCACACGCTTCGCAGCCCCATAGGGAGCTCTACCGAAGGCCCCAGTGGCGTGGCAGCGCATGCAGTTCCACCCCCATTTCGGTGCACCTCTCACACGCTTCGTGGCCCCATAGGGAGCTCCACCGAAGGCCCCAGAGGCAGCACCCGCATGCGGTTCCACCACTATTTCGGCACACCCCTAACACGCTTCGTGGCCCCCTAGGGATCTCCACCCAAGGCCCCAGTGGCAGCGCCCGCATGCGCTTCCACCCATGTCGGCACACCCTCACACGTTTCGTGGCCCCATGAGGAGCTTCACCCAAGGCCCCAGGGGCAGCGCCCGCATGCGGTTCCACCCGCCATTTCGGCACACCCCTCACACGGTTCGAGGCCCCACAGGGAGCTCCACACAAGGCCCCAGTGGCGTGGCAGCGCCCGCATGTGGTTCCACCCCCATTTCGGTGCACCTCTCACACGCTTCGTGGCCCAGTAGGGAGCTCTACCGAGGGCCCCAGTGGCAGCGCCCGCATGCAGTTCCACCTTCCACGTCGGCACACCCCTCACACGTTTCGTTGTCCCGTAGGGAGCTCCACCGAAGGCCCCAGTGGCAGCGCCCGCATGCAGTTCCACTCCCATTTTGGCACACCCCTCACACGGTTCGTAGCCCCATAGGGAGCTCCACCGAGGATCCCAGTGGCAGCGCCCGCATGCGGTTCCACACGTAATCTCGGCACATCCCTCACACTTTTCGTGGCCCCATAGGGAGCTCCACCAAAGGCCCCAGGGGCAGCGCCCGCATGCAGTTCCATCTGCCATTTCAGCACACCCCTCACACGGTTCGTAGCCCCATAGGGAGCTCCACCGAAGGCCCCAGGGGCAGCGCCCGCATGCGGTTCCACCCGCCATTTCGGTGCACGCTTCACACGGTTCGTGGCCCCATAGGGAGCTCCACCGACGGCCCCAGGGGCAGCGCCCGCATGCGGTTCCACCACCATGTTGGTACACTTCTCACACGCTTCGTGGCTCCGTAGGGAGCTCCACCCAAGGCCCCAGTAGCAGCACCCGCATGCAGTTCCACCTTCTATTTCGGCACACCCCATACACGCTTCGTAGCCCCATAGGGACCTCTACCGAAGGCCCTAGTGGCAGCGCCCGCATGCGGTTCCACCCGTAATTTTGGCACACCCCTCACACGTTTCGTGGCCCCATCGAGAGCTCCCGAGGCCCCAGGAGCAGCGCCCGCATGCATTCCCACCCCCATTTCGGCACACCCCTCACACGTTTTATAGCCCAAAGGGGGTTCCACCCAAGGCCCCAGGGGCAGCGCCCGCATGCGGTTCCACCCTCCATGTTGGCATACCCCTCACACGTGTCGTGGTCCCATAGGGAGCCGCACCGAAGGCCACAGTGGCAGCGCCCGCATGGCGGTCCCGCCCCATTTGGGCACGCCCCTCACACGCTTCGTGGCTCCATAAGAAGATCCACCGACGGCAATACCCACAACGACGGTACCCACAACTGCATATGGTGGGGCCCTTCGCCAGGGTAATTCTTTTGTCTGGGAAGCCACGACTTTTTTTCGTTGCGGCGCGGCAGAGGCGATTCGCATGCACGCTCGTTTGACCGGAGACGCGCAGCAAGAAGCCACGACACATTGCGTACGTTTGTTTTTTGGAGGGGGGTCGGAGGCTCAGAGAGAGGCGCTGGGGGGAGGCCGCGACGAGCATTGGAACTGCCAGAACAAAAATAACAATAATCAAGCATACGCACTGTTTCGTGGTTTTGCAAACCCGAGAAAACCACATTAAACAAGCATACATAGGGTTTGGCGCCCATTGAGCCACGAAGAGCTGCGCATGTTTTCGCTCCTGCTGTTGTTGTCATCGTCGTCGTCGCCGTTGTTTTTGTAGTTGCTGGTATTTGTTTTGTTTGGTCAGGGCAGCCACGAAGCACTGTTTTTGGCTTTCCGAGGCTAAGGGACAGACGCTGGAAGGAGGCCTCTGCGAGCACAGGGGCCTCCGAAACCAAAACGAGCAAAATAGAGCATACGCAGTGTTTCGTGGTTTTGCAAACCAAACATCAAACATAGAAAGTGTCTGGCGCCACCGGCCGAAACCGACATGCTTGCGCGAACGGTGCCCGTGACAGATGGTCCCAACGGATGAGTTCGTCAGCCTGGACCACATGTTGATGAGTCTATATATTTATGCGTATTTATGTATATATATATATATACACCAGTGCTCGTATATGTGTATGTATACATATATATATATACATGTACATGTGCATTCTGGCCGCGCCACACGCTCGGGGCGTGACCCGTCCCCCTGAGCGGCTCGCTCCCTCCGCCACTTCTTTCGGCCGCGTCCTCCGCCCCTCCCGTGGTGGCAGAGTTCGCTATACCGGCACCCCCGTTTGGGCTTTTCCGCCAGCTCAGACGACCCGTACCTCGCTGCCGATGCAAAGAGTGTTGCCTGCAGCGCCGACGCCCCGCCGCGTCAGGGCCCAACCCCAGCCTGGGCTCGTGTGTTTGCTTGCAGCGATGGAGCCGGGAGGAGGAAGAGGACGAGGAGGAGGAGGAGGAGGAGGAGGAGGAGGAGGAGGAGGAGCAGGAGGAGGAGGAGGAGGAGGAGGAGGAGCCCCGCCGCGCCAGGGCCCAACCCCAACCCGGGCCAGCCCCGCGAGATCACGGTGCCCGCGGAGCTGGTGGGCGGCCTCATAGGCCGGGGGCGGCGCCTCTTTCGGCCGCAGGGGTTAGGCGGGGGGTCCCGCTCCAGGTTTAAGTCGGGCGTATCCCTCTACAGGAGGACTTTTCAAACATGATGAGAAATAGTGAGGGGACGATTTTGATATGTATGTATGTATGCATGTATGCATGTATGTATGTATGTAGGTAGGTAGGTAGGTAGGTAGGTAGGTAGGTATGTATGTAGGTATGTATGTATTTATGTATGTATACATGTATGTATGTATGCATGCATGTATGTATGTATGCATGCATGCATGCATGCATGCATGTATGAATGTATGTATGCATGCATGCACGTATGTATGAATTTATGCATGTATGCATGTATGCATGTATGCATGTATGTATGTATGTATGTATGTATGTATGTATGCATGCATGCATGCATGCATGCATGTATGTATGTATGTATGCATGCATGCATACATGCATGCATGTATGTATGTATGTATGTATGGGTGTATGTATACATACAACTTTTTGTTTTTGCTGACACGTTTTTTTTTTTTTTTTTTTTTTTTTTTTTTTTTTTTTTTTTTTTTTTTTTTTTTTTTTTTTTTTTTTTTTTTTTTTTTTTTTTTTTTGTTTTTTTGTTTTTTTTGTTTTATTATATATATAGCGTTTTGTTTTAAATGTTTCGTCATGCCCGACCTAACTCTAGGCCTGTCGGATGGGATCCGCGCAGATGGGGTCGGAGGATCGCGCCGCATCGCCGATGCATCGCCGATGCATCGGCGGCGCTTGCGATGCCTCGGCGACGTGTCGGCATGGCACCCAGAAGCCAGAAGCCCAGGCGTCGGCGTGGAGAAAGTCGGGCTCCCCCCGCGACCCCATCTATCGGGACCCCCTCCAGGAGGCCTCTGCCCGCGAGCGTGCTTGGCGCTCCGGCGGGCCCCGCGGGCATCGGAGCGCTGCTGTGCATCTCTGCCCGCTCCACCGGTTTCTCTCACAGCCTGAAGGCCCTGCACGGGGACTGGCGGAGTGTGTTCTCGCGTTGTCGTGTTGCTGCGTTGGCGTGCTGCTGAGAAGCAGTCAGTGGTGGAGGGGTCCCAAGGGGACCCCTTGGCGAGGCTCCTGGAGAGTCTCGGGGGGTGCTCCAGACGGACGCCCGAGGGTACGAGGGCATGTGCACACCTCACGAGGCTACCCAGGGCCCAGGCGAAGCCCTGGGATATTTTGGGGCCGTCCAGAGGTTTCAGGGCCGCCTCTGGGTATTGTTTCGCCGCAGATTGCGCAGGCTTCCCCGATTGGGCTCTGACTTTCTTCAGTGTAAGGGGGCGGGCTGGAGCTGGAGCATTGACCCGAGGCTGGGTTTCTGGGTGACAGCTACCACCCCTGGCTCCCCAAGGAGCCCTGCCAGTCAGTCACCTTTGTTCCGCCTGTCGCGTGCGTTTGGCTTGCTTTTTCGATCGCTATTCTTGTACATCCTGCCTTTTGTATCACTTCTAGTTCGTCGCGATCTTGCCTTGAAGCTTGCCTCCAGCTTGCCTTCTCTTACTTTTAGCTTGCATCTAGTCTGCCATTCGCTTGCTTTTTGGCTTGCCCTTTTTTTTTTTTTTTTTTTTTTTTGTTTTTTTTTTTTTTTTTTTTTTTTTTTTTTTTTTTTTTTTTTTTTTTTTTTTTTTTTTAAAAAAAAAAACAAAAAACCTTGCCAATTTGCTTTTGGCTTCCCACTGGCTTGCTTTTCTTCATGGCTTGCTTAGCTGCCCTTGCATCTCGCCCTAGTTTTTATATTGCCTCAAGTTTGCCTCTATATTGTATTAGACTTGCTTCCAGCTTGCATTGAGTGCGCCTTTTAAATGTATTAAGTTTGTGTTATAACGGCCTTGCAGCAGGTGCCGCCGACCCTGAAGGACGACGATGACGATGACGACGACGACGACGACGGCGGCGGCGGCGGCGACGAGGACGACGACGACGACGGCGGCGACGAAAAACACTCAAACGCTTCATGGAAATCATCGAATTGCCTTCTTGGGATTTTCTTAGGAGTGCTCTTGGGGCTCTCTTGGGCCTCTCGGGGGCTTTTGCGGTGCTTCTTGGGGCCTCCGCGGGGCCTCTTGGGGCGGAGGGCTCGACATGTCGGCTGGTGTTCCCCCTCTCGGGAGTCTCCTGGGGCCCTCTTGTGGCCCTGTTCGGCCGCCTTGCGGCCTCTTGGGCGGCCTTGCGGCAGTCTTGAGCCGTCTTTTGGCCGCCCAGGGTTAAGTCGGGCCTGTCCCTCTACATGGGGAATATTCATAAATAGTTTAGAAAAGCCTGGGGACGATTTTTCAACTATTTTTGATCATCTGGGTTTTTTTGAGTATTTTTTCTTCTCCCCCCAAATCCCCCTCTAGGAGGACACGCCCGACTTAAGCCTAGGGTCGTTTTCGGGCGCTCTCTTGGACCAACCTGTGGCGATTTTGGTGGCTTCCTGGGCCGCCCTGGAGCGTCGGCCGCCAGAAAGGGCGAGGCCGCGAGCAGCACAGAACAGCCCAATGAGCACCGCATGTTTTCACCTCTTGGGGCTCTCTCGTGGCTCCGCTTGGAGCCCTCTTTGGCCGTCTTGAGGGTCTCCTGGGCCGTCTTAGAGCGATCTTGGGCTGCTTCAGGGCCCTCTTTGAGCAAGCCGTGGCAGAAGTGAGCCGGAGTCGCCTGGGGGGTCCTGGGTCACCCCCCCCCCCCGGACCCCCCCCCGGGATCCATCCCAGGATCCTTCCCGGGACCCCCCTGGTGGGGGAAGGATCAGAGGGAACGGGCTTCTCTTCGACTCGATTGCGACGTTGTTCGATTCTTTGTTTGCTGGATTGGCTGACGATGTGGGTGGGCTGCCATCGGAGTAGCCTTCGAGGCGTCGAAGGGAAACACGTTTCACACACGCCGACGGTCAGCTCGGCGGATTGGATTTGCTTTATTGATTTTGGCTTACCTTTGATATCAGCTGCTAGCTTGCCCTCACCTGGTTTGTTGCCCCCACAGTGTGCCTTTATAGCTTGCGGCTCGCTGAATTTTAGCTTGGCTTCGCTCTCGGCTTGTCGCCTTCTGTATAGCCTGTCCAAGTGCTCTCCTCAGAAGAGGGAGACATATATATATATATATATATATATATATATATATATATATATATAGATGGAAAGAGAGAGAGAGAGAGAGAGAGAGAAAAAACAGTAACGGTGGCCGCGTCGGGTTCATCTAAGGACTTTTTGGATCGTCTTGGGCTCTTTCTGCCCCTCCTTCCATTTACTTGTCCCCTTCCTTGTCATCATCCTTGTCTTGAGGGCCTCTTAGGGAGAGGAAATCGTCCAGGGGACCCCTTCGGGCGTCAAGAGTTTCTCCGGAGTGGACATGGCAGCACCTTGGGATAGCATTGCAAGACATCTTGTGGCAATAAGCGTACCACATAACACAGAACCCGCCGCGACCGCAAATGATCTCTCGTTCACTCACAAGTTAGTTATAGTATGGGAGACAGTGTGGTGCCATGCAAAGACATGCAGATTCTTAGGCTTACGCCACACCGCCGACCCCTTGTTTATGCCAATCTGGGGGTAGTAGAAGCTGCGAAGGGGTGAAAAGGCGAGTGATATTTGTTTGGTGTCTGTTCGCCGCCACCGCCAGAGGGTCTCGGGCAGTTCCGCGGGGAGGTCCGAGCGGACAGCGACACTGCGAGTTTTGGAGCCACTCGGGGGCCGTTTCGGAGCCTCTGGGGTGCTTCTTGGGGGTTCCTTGGGGCGTCTGGGCGGCCTCGTGAGGGCCTCTGGGGGCCTCTTGGGGCACTCTTGGGGCCCCCTGGGGCTCCTGGGGGCAGAAAGCTAGAGTTTCAACATGTTTGGTCGCCCTCTTGGGCCCCTCGTGGTGCCGTCTTGGAGCCCTCTTGGGCCGTCTTGGGGACCTCTTGGGCCGTGTTGGGGCCGTCTTGGGCCGTCTGGAGGCCGTCTTGGGGGCCTCTTGGGCCATCTTGGGGCTGTCTTTGGGGCCTCTTTGGCCGTCTTGGAGCGTCGGGAAGCCGGAAAGGCGGAAAAGCAAAAAACGTCGAAGAACACTATGGAAAATCAACAATTTGAGACTCTTGGGGCCCTCTTGGGAGGCTTGTTTGGGACCTCGGGGGCCGTCTTGGAGACCTCTTGGCCCGTCTTGGGGCCATCTTGGGCGTCTTGGAGGGGTCGTTTGGCGTCTCGGAGCCTTCGTGGGCCGTCTTGGAGGCCTCTTGGAGCCTTCTTGGCCCGTCTTGAGGCCCTCTTGGGCCCGGAAAAGCTCCGTGAACCGCTCGTCCCGGCCGTGCTGCGCTCGTCCTGGCCCCCTCCCCGCCTCCAAATCGGCCCTCTTGGGCCGTTTTGAGGACCTCTTGGGCCGTCTTGGGGCCGTCCTGGGCCGTCTGGAGGCCGTCTTGGGGGCCTCTTGGGCCATCTTGGGGCTATCTTTGGGGCCTCGTCGCGCGTCTTGGAGCGTTGGGAAGCCGGAAAGGCGGAAAAGCAAAAACGTCGAAGAACACTATGGAAAATCAACAATTTTAGACTCTCGGGGCCTTCTTGGGAGACTTGTATGGGACCTCGGGGGCCGTCTTGGAGACCTCTTGGCCCGTCTTGGGGCCATCTTGGGCGTCTTGGAGGGGTCGTTTGGCGTCTCGGAGCCTTCGTGGGCCGTCTTGGAGGCCTCTTGGAGCCTTCTTGGCCCGTCTTGAGGCCCTCTTGGGCCCGGAAAAGCCCTGGAACCGCTCGTCCCGGCCGTGCTGCGCTCGTCCCGGCCCCCTCCCCCCCTCCAAATCGGCCCTCTTGGGCCGTCTTGGGGACCTCTTGGGCCGTCTTGGGGCCGTCTTGGGCCGTCTGGAGGCCGTCTTGGGGGCCTCTTGGGCCATCTTGGGGCTATCTTTGGGGCCTCTTTGCCCGTCTTGGAGCGTCGGGAAGCCGGAAAGGCGGAAAAGCAAAAAACATCGAAAAACACTCTGGAAAATCAGCAATTTTTGACTCTTTGGGCCCTCTTGGGAGGCTCATTTGGGACCTCAGGGGCCGTCTTGGAGACCTCTTGGCCCGTCTTGGGGCCATCGTGGGCGTCTTGGAGCGGTCGTTTGGCTTCTCGGAGCCTTCGTGGGCCGTCTTGGAGGCCTCTTGGGGGCTTCGTGGCCCGTCTTGAAGCCCTCTTGGGCCAGGAAAAGCCCCGTGGAGCGCTCGTCCCGGACCCCCCCCCCCCCCTCCGGAGCGCTCGTGGAGCGCTCGTCCCGGACCCCCCCCCCCCCTCCAAATCGACCGGACCGGGCTCCCGGGGGAGGGGTTTGGGGAGGGGGAAGCATCTCACACGCCGATGATCCCCAAGGGGTCGGCGGATTTTTGCATCGTGCTGCATGACAGCGCAATGCAGCATTAATGCAATGCAGTCCAATGCAACGGAAACCAACATAAACCTTCAAATGCAGCCGCAATGCACTGCAGTGCATTGCAGCAACAATGATGCAATGTAATGTGGTACAGTGTACGGCAATGACCAACCAATGCGCATGTAATTCAAATGCCGTGCAACAGCAATGCAATCACGGGCAATGAACAATGAACAATAATGCAACAACAATAAAAGCAATAATGCAATGCAATCAACAATAATGCAATGCAATGCAATGAACAATAATACAATGAGCAAACGCAATGCAATGCAATGAACAATAATGCAACAACAACGCAGTGCAAGCACAATCAGAAAACAATGCAGGCACAGTGCGGAAGACGTTACGACGCAACGCAGACGCAATACAACAACAGCTCAAGCAAAATGCAGACTCCAGGCCTCCGGGTCGGAGGATCGCGCCACATCGCCGATGCATCGCCGATGCGGCTCGATGTGGAGCCCGACTTTCTCCACGCCGCTGGCGCCGATGCCTCGCCGAAGTCGCCGATGCATCGCCGATGCTGCGCGATCTTCCGACCCCATCTACTCTGGGCGCGTCATTCCACAGGAGGAATATTCAAACATAGACAAAGCATAGTCAGGGGACGATTTTGTCGGACTATTTTTGAATATTGTTTTCGTCCACAATCCGCCTGTATGGGGGTATTCGCGGCGTGGGCAGGAGCCCCAGCAGCAGATAGGCACGCAGCAGGGCAGCATCCGGCGGCAGCGTGAGCAGTTGCGCATCGCACGCCTTCGCCAGCTCAAGCAGCCAGGGGGTATGCTGGCGATGCCGACCATCTCCCGTCGTGCAGCCAGCTTCGGCGCCAGGATGGTCTGGACCGCCCAGCTCCTCTGCCCATCGCGCCCCATGAGCTCAGATGCGAAGCCCCGGATGATGCCCGACCTGCATCTGCCCAGACCCCCTGTCTGCCCGGAGGCTTGAAGGGGAACTGGAGCACACAAATAAATAGGCACAAATAACGAGATTCCCCATATTTTTTCCTTCATTTTCTGGGTTTTTGTCTTCCCCCCACTTCCCCTATTTCCCAGATTTCCGGGGGAACCGACGATTCATCGTGTCTCTGTGTTTTTTTCCCTCCTGAAGGCTGGCGGCCTTGGCTGCTCGGCTGGGCGGCCCCCCCCCCCCCGGGCGCTCCGCTGCGAGCCGGCGCCCTGGCTGGCGATCTCCCGCCGGCGGCCCGCGAGGGGCGCCGCCACGCCGGGAGCCGGCCTCGGGCCGGCGGGGGGGAGCTCCGACCCCTCCCCGGGGGAGCCAGGGGGCCACTTGCGAACCCTGCCCCTACCCCCCACGATTTCTGAGGGGGAGGGTGGGGTTCACTGAATTCAGAGGCTCCCGAGCGAAGTGAACCCCACCCTCCCCCTCAGAAATCGTGGGGGGTAGGGGCAGGGTTCGCAAGTGGCCCCCTAGGAGCGAACAATGACATGGATGAGGAGGGGAACAACAACACACAGACGCAATGAATCGTCGATTCCCCAGAAAACATGTGGGGACATATGGGAAGTGGGGGAAGACAAAGAACCCAGAAAGTATGGGAAGATGTGGGGAATCTGGTTATTTGTGTCTATTTATTTGTGTGTTCCTGTTCCCCTTCAAATGACATAAATTTAAAAATTCGGAGGTCCGCGCGGATTTCTCGGATCGGCGCTGGACCCCCCTGGCGGCGCCTCCGGCGACGTCCCTGGCGCGCTGCGCGCAAGGGAGGGGGGTCCAGCACCGATCCGAGAAATCCGCGCGGACCTCCGAGTTTTTATGTTTATGTCATTGTTCGTTCCCCTACTCCCGCTCGACTCCGCTCATGTGGTTCCAAAAGTCGCAGGCCTAGAGGTTGACACCAACACCAATATCGGCGGTGTGCCTCCACCGAAGGAAGAAGATCCCGGTCTCGGTGATGGTGGTAATAGTCTGGCTTCCAAGGTGGCCGAAATATTACTACCGAGGTCTCAGAGGTCTCAGACAGGCCAGGACACTGCCCGTAACGGCGGCCGCCCGCTCGTGGCCCCCCGCCTTCCTCCTCCTCCTCCGCCTCCTCCTCCTCCTCCTCCTCCTCCTCCTCCCCCTCCTCCTCCGCCTCCTCCTCCGCCTCCTCCTCCGCCTCCTCCTCCTCCTCCTCCTCCTCCTCCTCCTCCTCCGCCTCCTCCTCCGCCTCCTCCTCCTCCTCCTCCTCCCCCGCGGCCCGGGGCTGCGGGCCAGGGCGGCGGCCGTCGGCGAAGGGGCACCCCGCGGCCCTCGGCCCCCCCAGGGCCCGGCGGCGCGACCATCAACGAGCTCAGGACAAAGGCCGGGAGCCAGGCGCCGCCGCGGCCCTTCCCTGCGCGCGCGCGCGCTGACGATGACGATGACGATGACGAGAACGAGGATGGTGATGATGACGAGGATGATGAGGATGATGAGGATGATGATGATGATGATGATGATGATGGTGGTGGTGGTGGTGGTGGTGGTGGTGGTGGTGATGATGATGATGATGATGATGGTGGTGGTGGTGGTGGTGGTGGTGGTGATGATGATGATGATGATGCTGCTGCTGCTGCTGCTGCTGCTGCTGCTGCTGATGATGATGATGATGATGATGATGATGATGATGATGATGATGTACGTCCTGAGGTCTCAGGGTTGGTTTTTTTGTGGGAGGTTTCTTGTGGGCGGGCCCCTAATTACCGTACACCTATGTTTGCCCTGGATCGGCTCCGGCAGGGCAGGCGAAGTGGATGGCTGGCGCTCCGCTCGGATTTCTTGGATCCGCGCTCTGCGCTGGGCCCCTGGCGCGCTCCGCGCGCCAGGGAAGGGGGCTCAGCGCAGATCAATAAAGTCCGCGCGGAGCGCCAAAAGTTTCTATGGATGCCGCTTTTTCTGCCACTAGCTGAGCAGCAGAGGGGTGCTCAGGCTTTTCCTTGCTTTCGACCCCCTGGGCCCGCTCGCGGGCCTCGGCAGCATCCCCGATTTCTACCCTGGTGCCTTACATAGTCCTGGGAAGCGCCCTGGGGTCCAGAGTTCGTCGAGACCGGACAATGTAGGACCCACCATCACAAAAAGACCTTGGCATCGCTCAGACGTGTGCATTTTTTTCCTTCGGCGAGGGCCATCGAGGAGCATCCTTGATCATTTGGCGACAAAAACCACGCACGAAACCGAAAAAAACACAGGGAATGGACGTCCGAACGATGGCGAGAGACAGGAAGCGTAGCTTTTCGGATATCCGCATGGATTCCCTGGGTCGGCGCTGGACTTAGGTCGCGCTCCGCGCACCAGGGAAATTCTCCCCCACCCCTTCTCCTCCATCCCTCCTCCTCCTCCTCCTCTTCCTCCTCCTCCTCCTCCTCCTCCTCCTCCTCCTCCTCCTCCTCCTCCAGAGCCGACCCATAAAATTTGCGCGGACTGCCGACAGTCTTCGCTTTTCTGGTCTTTCGATGACGCTTCAGAGGTCGAAGTTCCGGTTGAGGTACGCAAGCGGGACATACATCATCAGAGCGCCGACAGGGGATGCTATCCTAACCAACACGAGAATGCGGCGTCTCCGCGCTGGAGTCGTTGCAGCTGGTGGAACGTCGTAGGAGACAAGTTGTTGACCTTTAGCCATGGAAGATCAGGTTCGAATAAGGCCACCTCTGCAGCTCGAGAGAGTTGATGTTCTCATTGCCAGCCGGCTTCGGGACACACTCAGCTACGTGAAAACTGTCACTGGCCAATTCGTCCATCTCGGGATCGAGATCCAAGAGTAACACCGCGGAAACTCTTTACTGCAGTCGATGCAGTTGGTACGAATCAGTCGGTGATACCCTGCTTCATTTCGAATGCGGAAGCGTGTGGTTCCAAACGTTACGTTTGCGCCTCAATCTCCAACGCGACCCGAACTTGTCAGTCGAGGACATCCTCTTCGGATTTTGCGCAGCCTGAGTTGTCCCTGATGACGTCAACGTGACCCTCCTCAAATCACATTGCAAGTGGCCAGGCGAAACGCCAGAGATTGGCACTTTTGATCGGTTTCGGCTTCCAATGACACCCAGAAGGATTTGACACCGCATAGCACATTTTGCTCAAGCCTGTGGCTCAAGGCTTCAGTTTTGCACCTGTCAGCTCTTGTGCCTTCCATGCCTGATGCAACCGCTGCTAGAGTATCACCCGCGCTAGTGAACCTAGCTATTCTGGCACAGGCCACCCTGGCTGCTGACCTCATCCTCCATGGCGGGGCGGGCGGCTGGGATGAGAGTGCGTGGTCCGTCCAGGTCGATGGAGTGATGGGCGGGAAGTCCTCGGGGGAGCTGCGGTTCCAGGATGGGAGGCTGGTCTTCTCCGGAATCATCGACCTGAACGGGGGTGGATTCTCGAGCGTCCGCGCGGGCATGGAGCCCAGTGACCTGAGCACCTACGACGGCTTGGTGGTCGAGCTGGATGCGGCGGCGTACGTGCCGAGCAGGGCGCCGCTCGGGGTGCACCTCCAGTTGCGCCACGCCTCCTCTTTCTGGAGCTTCGCCGCCGCCTTCGCTGTGCCGTTCGCGGACGAGGCGGGGGCAAGCGCCCGTGTGTTCCTGCCCCTGGCGGACTTCGACCGCGGCAGCGGCATGGGCTACACATGCAGCGTGTGCTCTTTGGATACGACGAGGATTGTTGGCGTGGACGTGTACGTGCTTTTTCAGGAGGGGCCGTTCGAGGTTCGGCTGCGATCGATCACAGCGGTGCAGCAAGCCCAAAGGTTTTCGTCGCCCCCGATATCGTTGCTCTCGTCTGGCGCTGTCCAGGATTTTCTGGAATCCGCGGTCGAGTCTGGCGCTTCCCTGTACAACAAAGGATACACGGAGCTCTGCATCGCTGTCTACGCCTCATGCTTGAGCAGCCTCGGTGTGTCCACCGGCCCATCCGATGGCGTGAAGGGTGTGGCGTGCGCTGGGCTCAAGGCGTCTGGGCAGGGCAGCAAAAGCCAAAGGGCGTTCGCACTGCGTAGCACGATTGACGCCATTCTTGCAGACCTGCAGGGGGCACCTCGCGACAGCAGCCTTTCTTGGCTGCCCAGCTCCAATGCAGCCTCAGCTGCGTTGGACACTTGCCAAGCAAATTTTTCTGTCGACGTGTCCAGCAACTTCCTACTGGAGGGACCATCTTCCACAGTTTCCGGTGCTGTCGACGGCTTCGAGGGCCCATTTTCTGGCATGGGCATTTCCGGCTACAACGATCTGGGTAAGCACATGGTGGGAAGCCCCGCCGAGTGTGCGGGCCTGTGCCTCGACATGGCCACGTGTAGCAGTTTTGATTATGGTGCTCGTGGAGATGTGGAGGGCGAGTGCTGGCTGAGCACAGCCGATCGGATTAGCGCAGGGAGTGCGTACACTGTATGCAGGGGAGCGAAGCACGACACAAACATAACAACTCGGAGGTCCGCGCGGACCTCAGAGTTTCTATGTTTATGCCATTCTTCGTTCCCCTAGTATGGGTATATTACGATTACTATGAGGTGGTGCCAGCTGTGGATGCGGTGCCGGAGGTTAGCAGTAGCCAGGGAGCTGGCGGTGAGGACAGTTCTGACAGCACTGCGTCCTCGGCGTCCTTTAGCTCCGTGTGCAAGTGCGGTTTCGTTGCTTCAGTGGTTCTTCGGATCATTTTCCAAGTGCTTTCACATGCGACACACTGATGGCTTGATTGTCAGTTTCGGTTGGGAAGGTCGCTGGTGGCAGATTTGCACGCTGGCCAGCTAGAGAGTGTACATGCGTAATGATATCTGCAACTCTGTGGCTGTGGTTCTGACTGGCACACTGGCGCAAGACCAGTTTTTACAAGCTGAGCACCAGAGACCACTGTATCACATACACCTTCGCAAGCCTGTGTTTTTTTCGAGCGGGAGTCGCCGGCCTCACCCCTTTCTGTTGAGACCCGGCGCAGGGCTCGAGCTAAACGGTGTTTTGGCGATTTCGTGGAGCCTTCTCGTTGCGATTCCGTTTCGCAGCAGAGGCGCAGCGGACGCCAGAACGAGTGACGACGACATCAAAACGAAAACGCACAGCACTGCCTGGCTCGAGCCCTGGCCAGTCGTACATATTCCATCGGGGAAACGTAGGACTCGAGTGAGCCGGAACTCGGATTCACCAGCGTTTCTTGACGAGCGCGTCTTGGATTCTGACGGCCCAGTTTTCGTGGGATGTTTGCAGCGGGAGCTCGCGTCAAGCTTCAGATTGGGCCATCGTCATTTTTGTGATTTGCCCCGTCAGGCCAACCCGAATCCCCCGTACCCGAGTCCTGCGTCCCCCCGACCTTTGCGGTGCTTGGCCTGGAGGGCATGCCCCAAGAAGAGGCCCTGCAGCTGCTCGCCGACGGCCTCCTCGCACAGCGCCTTGGGGTCGCCTTTCGGCGGCTCTCCGCGCAGTGCCACCCCGACAGGGGGGGGAGGGAGGTCGCGGCCTTCCAGGCCCTGAGGGACTGCGCGGGACGAGCTGACGCCGCCTTGCGCCTCCCCTCTCCCGGCAGAGCTTTTCCCCAAATTTTCCGGCGATCGCCTCGGAGTCTCCGCGAAGTGCCACCCCGACGGGGGGGGGGGAGGAGGTCGCGGCCTTCCAGGCCCTGGGGGACTGCGCGGGACGAGCTGACGCCGCCTTGCGCCTCCCCTCTCCCGGCAGAGCTTTTCCCCGAGTTTTCCTGGGATCGCCTCGGCGTCTCCGGCCTCCCATGCGGGGCTTTGCGCCCTCGTCCGCCGGCCCCTACCCAGGGCGGAGCCGCCCCGCGCCTTTGCGGAAGCAGTCTCGGGGCCCTCGCGTGGCCTCTCGGGAGCAATCTTGGGGCCTCTGGGGCAATTCCTCCTCCTCCTCCTCCTCCTCCTCCTTCTCCTCCTCGTCCTCCTCCTCCTTCTCCTCCTCGTCCTCCTCCTCCTCCTCCTTCTCCTCCTCGTCCTCCTCCTCCTTCTCCTCCTCGTCCTCCTCCTCCTCCTCCTCCTCCTCGTCCTCCTCCTCCTCCTCCTCCTTCTCCTCCTCCTCCTTCTCCTCCTTCTCTTCAGTTCGGGCAAGTCTCGCGGCCATCTTGAGGGCATCTCGGGGGCCACCTCGGGCTTTTCTTGGACTATCGGGGGCGATTCGGGGGGCACCTTGGGGCCTTTGGGGGCCCGTCTTGGCCAACATTGGGGGCCCTGAGGGCCGTCTTGATGTGATCTTTCGACATCGTGGGAGCAAGCCGTGGGGCAAGCAGAACGCATGGATAACACCATGCTCTTCAATGTTTTTGCCCTGGGGCGTCCTGGGATCCTCCCGGGACCATCGTGGAGGCATTTTGGGGGCCACATTCGGCCGTCTTGGAGGCATTTTGGAGGCATTTTGGAGGCAATTTTGGGGCATTTGGAGGGCATTTTGGGGGGCATTTTGGAGGCATGGAGGCATTTTGGAAGCATTTTGGGGGCATTTTGGGGGCATTTTGGGGGCACGTGGGCCGCCCTCTTCGGAGCCTCCCAGGACCGCCCTCCAGGCTTCTTGGGGCCCTCCAGGGCGTGCGGGGACGTCAGCTGGGCACCCCGAGCGGTCGGGAGCTCGAGGGGCCCCTCCGAGATTCTGTGGTGGACGCACGCGGGCCCCTGGTAGGCAGCAGGAAGGAGACAAGGCTGGAGAGGCGAGAGTCGAGGCAGCAGCCCAGCAGCAGACAACACAGCCTGGTTCCAACAAAGGGGGCTGGCGGATGACATCCGGCATGTCGCGGGGACAGAGAAGGATGGGTTCCTCTGACGCCAAAGAACGCACTGCCTAACCTGAACGGCTTCAAGGATGCTCTTTCAAGTGATGCTGGACGGAGTGCGGCCAAGACGCTGACGTAAGGAGCAGTTCGGGTCGGGAAGGGGCTCGCTGTCTCTCAGGTCCTTCCATTGTTGTTCCCTCAGCGCTCCTCGTGCATTTGGCCATGCGCCTTCAGGGTCAAAGGCTTCGTTCCTTATTTAGAGCGTTTCTTATGGTAGTAATTTGATCGTATTGCAAGCCATTACGCTTATTGCACGCAATTTCCCAACAGGTCTGGCGCTTTCTCGACCCTCATGAGCCCTGGGGTCGGCAATTTGCAAGCAAGCGCTACCAAGCCTCCAGACGCACACTTAGGGCCCAACTCTTGGCGAGCATCGAATCCCAGCTGGCGGTGCTGGGCCCAAAGGGAGCTTGACGCTTCCCGAGCCCCCACCATCCCGTCAAGAAACGATGCCCAGGCGAGTTACCCTGATCAGGGAAGCGTAAATAGAGCAAGCAGTGAAGCGCAGAGGCGGGGCAGCCGTGAAACCGAAGATCGGGATCGGCCTGAGCAGGCCCAGAGGGTTCACCAGAAATTCCTTCGCGGATATTTCGAGGTGGGAGCGCCTCTTGGCAGCTGGCTCGGGCCCTCCTGGGGCCATGGGGCTGGCCCCTCGGGGGACTGGAAGAGAGTCGAGATGCACCAGCGATGCTGCAATACAGTGGAGGCCCATGCCGAGAAGTACCCGTGCCAAGAGACGCCCCTACTGTGATGGACCGGTTTTCCACCGCCACCGCCATAAGTCGGAGGGGGAGGGGGTCCTCCTCCTCCTCGTCCTCCTCCTCCTTCCCCCCTCCAACTCCTGGTGGTGGTGGTGGTGGTGGAGGAACAGGCCCATCATATTGCACACCCTCCCGTCCCAGGTCCCCTCTACGTCGTCCCTGCAAAGCCATCCGTTCTTCCCTGCGAGAAGCGCCCCCCTGGAAAGACCGGCACCACGCGGGCCTGCCATTCTGGGGTAGGCCTTGGAGCTGCCGCCGCCAACGCCGACGCCGACGCCGACGCCGACGACGACGCCGCCGGCGACGACGACGACGACGACGCCGACGCTGCCGCCGCCGCCGCCGCCGACGACGACGACGACGAACCACCCTTCACCCACAAGGGGAGCTGCCTTGGATCCTTCTGGCGCGAAAGGAGGAGAGGACATGCGAAAACAGGTTGATCATACTGTTCGGCGAGGTGTCCAGCGAGACGACTCTGTCAAAAAAGGAGCACCCCCCCCATCCATGTGATAGATGATCAAGGTTACATTTTTCGTCAGGAGTTCCGAGGGAGGGGAAGGAGGAGGAGGAGGAGGAGGAGGAGGAGGAGGAGGAGGAGGGAGGCGGAGGAGGAGGGATGCGGAGGCGGAGGCGGAGGCGGAGGCGGAGGCGAGGCGGCGGCGGATGAGGATGAGGTGGAGGAGAGGAGGAGGAGGAGGAGAGGAGGAGGAGGAGGAGGAGGAGGAGGGAGGAGGAGGGAGGGAGGGAGGGAGGAGGAGAGGGAGGAGGAGGAGGAGGAGGAGGGAGGAGGGGTCTCGAGCGAGAGCTCCATTTTGACAAGGAGCTGCCCTCCATCCTTGTGAGTGCGACAGGTCTCCAAGATGAATCTGCGCGGCGCTGAGGCGAGCGCCCCCTTTCGAAGAGAGAGAGAGAGAGAGAGAGAGAGAACGTGTTTTTTTACGGACGCTTGCCGGGGAACGAAAAGGGGGGTCTCCCTCCCCCAAACATTCGGCGCGCCCGGGAAAACCCAGATCCCTCCGCCCTACCCTCTCAAAGGGGGGGGGGGCGAACCGCTCTTTTCCCCCCGTGTTCCAAAGGGGGGGGAGTCGAACCCCCGTCCCCCCGTACCCGACGCTAGCAAGAACGCTTTCGACGACGACGACAAGTACGACGACGCCGACGACGGCGACAACGTCAGGTGCGGCGGCGGCACACCTGGCGCCTGCGAGAGGAGGGGGGTAATCGCCACCCTCGTCGTCATTGCCAACGTCGTCATCATCATGATTATCATCACCATCAGCATCGTCACCATTCATCATCATCATCATCATCATCATCATCATCAGCAGCAGCAGCAGCAGCATCATCATCATTATCATCATCGCATCGTCCTCATACCATCATCACTCCTGTAGGCATCATCATCACCGTCACCAGTAGTATCATCATTACCACCATCAGCACTACCATCGTCATCACCATCATCATCAGTTACCACCAGCACCATGATCATCACCATCATCAACATTATCGCCATCGTCATCAGCATCGTCATCAGCATCGTCATCAGCATCGTCATCATTATGTTCATCATCACCACCATCAGTAGTACCAACATTATCACCATCAGCACTACCAGCATCATCACCATCATCATACTTGCCATCAGGATCATGCTCATCACCATCATCAACATCGTCACCATCGTCGTCAGCATCGTCATCTTTATGATCATCATCATCAGCATCATCATCATCAGCATCCTCATGCTCACTATCATCAGCCGCATCGCCACCACCATCATCATCACCACCACCATCAACATCATCATCCTCGTCATAATTCATATCGTCAACATGTCCACCATCATCATCATCATCATCATCATCATCATCATCATCATCATCATCATCATCATCATCATCGTCATCATCATCATCGTCATCATCATCATCATTGTCGTCGTCATCATCAGCATCATCATTCTCACTGTCGTCGTCGTCATCGCTATCGTCGTCATGATTGTCCTCGTTACCGACCATCTGTCAGAATCCCACGAGTGTTCGATCCAGCTTGAATCGAATCCTACGCGGGCTCGATCCAGTTTTCAAAGAATCCAACCAGGGATCGATCCAACTTTCATATAGTCCTACTAAGGTGGATCCAGCTCTAGTATCCCATCAGGGCTGGATTCAGCTCTAATGCAATCCTGCGAAGGTGCCCTACAGTTTGAATGCAATCTTATCAGTGTTGGATGCAGCTCTAATCGAATCATCTACGGGCTGGGTCCAAGCCACGGAATCCTGGTATGGGTGGGTCCAGCTCTGATAGGATCCTAGTACGGCTGGGTCCTGCTGTAATAGAATGTTACTAAAGGGCCCACCCAGCGTTCAGAGAATCTTGCGAAGGCTCGATCCAGCTGTAATGCAGTCGTATTAGGTCTGGATCCTTCGCTAATAGAACCCCATGTGTTGCTGGACCCAGCTTTGATGGAATCCTTTCAGGGCTCGTTCCAGCTTTCATAGACTCCGATTGCGAAGGCTGGGTCCAGCTCCTTAGTAGAATCCAATCAGGGCTGGTATCAGCTCTAATGGAACCCTACTGGGGTCTCGATACAGCTGAAATCCAGTTATGGGATGGATCCATCTCTAACAGAATCCTACTGGGTATGGATCCTGCCCTAAAGGATTGCCAGGAGGGCTGGATCCAGCTCTGACAATAACCCGCTAGAGCTCGATCCAGTCCTGCTAGAGTCCGACTGTTAGCGCTGGGTCCAGTTTAATTGCATTACTATTTGGGCAGGAACTAGCTCCAATGAAAGCGTATTAGAACTGTACCCGGATTTCGTCGAATTCGATTTGGTCTGGCTCCAGCTGCAAAAGACTTGCAAGATGTTTCGAGGATGTTTCCAGGACGGCCTCCCAAGGTAGGTGGGCTTTTGGGGGGCCCTTCCTGTTCTCGCAGAAGGCCGCCCTCCTTGCGAAGGCGCCGAAGAGGGGGATGAGGACTAGTCAAAGTGAGAAAGAGAGAGAGAGAGAGAAAACAAAAGAGAGAGAGAGAGAGAGAGAGAAAAAGAGAAAGTGTGTGTATGATCCCAGATGTCATGGTCCCTCTTCTTCTTTCAACGCGTTCCTCTTTCCCTCCCCTCCTGTGCGCACACGCCTGAGGCCATGATGCGCTGACCCTGCTTTCCCTGGCCCCCCTCTTGCGCGGCCCCGACCCTCGCGCCTCTCCTCCTCCTCCTCCTCCTCCTCCTCCTCCTCCTCCTCCTCCTCCTCCTCCTCCTCCTCTCCTTCCTCGCTCCTCCTCCTCCTCCTTCCTTGTGCGCCGCAAGCGTGCGGACGCCAGGTCCACATCTCCGTGCTGCCCGCCGCCACCCCTGGAGGCCCGCAGGTCGCCAGGACCCCGCGCACGCACGCCGCCGCCGCCCCTCGCCGCTCGTCGTCGCCGTCGTCATCATCGTCGTCGTCGTCGTCGCCGTTATCGTCGTCGTCGTGATCGTGGTCGTGGTGGAGGTGGTGGTGGTGGTGGTCGTCGTCGTCGTTATCGTCGTCGCCGCCGTCGTCGTCGTCGTCGTCGTCGTCATCGTCGCCGCCGACGTCGTCAGCGTCGTCGTCGTCGTCGTTTTCGTCGACGTCGTCGTCGTCGTCGTCGTAGTCGTCGTCGTCGTCGTCGTCGTCGTCGTCGCGGCCGTCGTCGTCTATCGTCCTTCGTCTTCTGGCCGTGTCGTTGCCGCGGCCGCCGCCGCCGCCGCCGCTTCCGCGACGCCGCCTCCGCCGCCGCCGCCGCCGCCGCCGCCGTGGTCGTCGTCGTGGTCGTCGTCGTCGTCATCGTCGTCGTCGTCGTCGTCGTCGCCGACGCCGCCGCCGCCGCCGCCGTCGTCGTCGTCGTCGTCGTCGTCGTCGTCGTCGTCGTCGTCGTCGTTGTTGTCGTTGTCGTCGTCGTCATCGTCGTGGCCGTCGTCGTCTATCGTCCTTCGTCCTTCGTTCGTCGTCCGTCGTCCGTCGCCGCCACCGCCGCCGCCGTCGCCAACGCCGTTATCGTCGTCGTCGTCGTCGTAATTGTCGTCGTTTTTGCCGCGTCGTCGTCGCCGACGTCGTCGTTGCCGCTGCCGCTGCCGCTGCCGCCGCCGCCGCCGCCTCCGCGCCGCCGCCGCCGCCGCCGCCGCCGCCGCCGCCGTCGTCGTCGTCGTCGTCGTCGTCGTCGTCGTCGTCGTCGTCGTCGTCGTCGTCGTTGTCGGCGGCGTCGTCGTTGTCGTCGTCGTCGTCGTCGTCGTCGTCGTCGTCGTCGTCGTCTATCGTCCTTCGTCCGTCGTCCTTCATCCGTCGTCCCTTGTCCGTCGCCGCCGCCACCGTCGCAGGCGTCGTCGCCGTCGCCGTCGCCGTCGCCGTCGCCGTCGCCGTGGCCGTCGCCGTGGCCGTCGCCCTCGCATCTGCCGCTGCCGCCGACGCCGCCGCCGCCGCCGTCGTCGTCGTCGTCGTCGTCGTCGTCGTCGTCGTCGTCGTCGTCGTCGTCGTTGTCGTGGCCGTCGTTGTCTATCGTTGTCTATCTTCGCTCGTCGTCAGTCGTCCGTCGCCGTCACCGCCGCCGCCGCCGCAGGCGTCGTCGCCGTCGCCGTCGCCGTCGCCGAGGCGCCGCCGCCGTCGCCGTCGCCGTCGCCGTCGCTGTGGCCGTCGCCGTCGCCGTGGCCGTGGCCGCCGCCGTCGTCGTCGTCGTCGTCGTCGTCGTCGTCGTCGTCGTCGTCGTCGTCGTCGTCGTCGTCGTCGTCGCCGTCGTCGTCGTCGTCGTCGTCGTCGTCGTCGTCGTCGTCGTCGTACTTGTCGTCACTGCACCTGATGGGCCCTGGGAGGGGTCCGTGGACTCATTTGGAGCGGACGTGCCCTTCCTTATCCCTCCTTGACCGAACAGCCCCTTTTCGGGGAAACGTAAGACTCGTGTGCGCCGGAACTCGGGCTTGCCGACGTTGTTTGCCGAGCGCGCCCTGGATATTTCGACGGTCCAGTTTCCATGGGGTGTCTTCAGCGGGAGCTCGCGCGTCAACTTTCAGATCGAGCCTCGTCCTTTTTATAATGGCCCCGTCAGGCCAACCCGAGCCCCCCGTACCCGAGTCTCTCGTCTTCCCGAGAGCGGCGAGAAGAGGCCCGCAGGGCTGGCGCGCGCGGGAGAAGGACCACCCTGCAGTGGTGGGGGGAGGCAGTCCGCTCCTCGCTTTCCCCAGCGTAGGCCCGAAGAGGCGGTCGAAGAGGAGGAGGAGGAGAAGGAGGAGGAGGAGGAGGAGGAGGAGGAAGAGGAGGAGGGGTTCGAGGAGGAGATGGTCGAGGAGCAGGTGGTCGAGGAGGAGGGGGTCGAGAAGGACCACCCCGCAGTGGTGGGGGGAGCGCGCCGGGCGGCTGCGCGATAATCTAAGCGGGCGAAGCGCGGCCGCGCGGCCGCGCACGTCTGTAGCAAATGCCCCATAGAGGCACGGCGCCCTCGACGCACGTGAGTGCGAGCGACACTGCCTTCGCCTCCAACGCCCGCGCCTGGACCTTCCCTCCCCTGTTTTCTCCAAAGAGTCATGCCGTGGCGCCTGGGGGGTATTCTGAGGCCCTTTGCCGCAGCTCGGACCTGTCCCTTCCCCTCCCTCCTTTCACTCCCTCCTTTCACTCCCTCCTGGCTCCTCGCGCCTCTCTTCATTGGTCCTCCCTCCTCTCCTCCTCTCTCCCTCTTCGCTCACCTCTGCCTCGTCCCCTCGTCCTCCTGTGTCTCTTCTTCTCCTCCTCCTCTCTCCCTCTTCACTCATCTCTGCCTCCGCCCCTCGTCCTCCTGTGTCTTCCTGTCCTTCCTCCAGCTTCTCAGTCGTCCGTCCTCTCTGCTCCCTCGTCTCTCTCTCCCCGCTCTTCTCCCGACAGCTGCAGGCCGCCTCCCCGCTCCCTTCCGCAGCCGCCGCCGCACCGCTCCCACCATCTCGGCGACACAGCGACCCCGATGAACGGACACGCCCGACAGACCCTAGACTTGAGTCGGGAGTGTCCCCCTGCAGGGGGAATTTCCAGAAATTGGCAAAAGATAGTCTGGGGACGATGTTTGGACTATTTTTGGCCCTTTTTGAATCTATATTTTTTCTGAGATTTTACATTTTTCGTCCAAGATCTCCCCGTAGGAGGACAGGCCCGACTCATATAACCCTAGACAGTCACCGCTTCCATGCCAGCACGCGTCAGGTCCCATTTTCCTTCGATCCGATCGACCTGGCCCGGCTCGTTTCGATTCCGACTTCCGGGCGATCCAGTGCGGCCGATGCCATGCGTGGCGCTGCTGTGCGTGGCGGCGCCGATCCGATTCGGTTCCGACGCCGAGCTGGTGCGGTCCGATTCGATGCACATTCCAATCCGATGCGATTTCCAGATTTCACCCGACAAAAAAAAGAGAGTACCGAAGCACGTGTACGCATGGCGTGTCGCACATTTGGTTTTCGATACCATGCTGAAAGCATATCATGCGCTCCGCGCGTCCGGGCGGTGGCCGGTAGCAGAAACAACATTAAGATGCTGACTGCTCCTGCGCGGGCGCGAGTTTCAAGCCGGTGTGGGCAATCATCCAGTTGGGTCAGCCGCAGAGCCGCGGGGGCGCGAAGACGCTTGCGCTCGTGTGTTCCGTCATGGGAGCCTCAGAGGGTCCTAACACTCCTCTCGGTTTTGTGGATTTCGTCCAGAGTTCGTCGGATTTGGTCGACGTCTGGACGAAAGCTGGACGAAACCTGGACGAAACCTGGACGAAAGCTGGACGAAACCTGGACGAGAGCTGGACGAAACCTGTTCGAAACCTGCACGACATCTGGTCGAATTCCAGTCGAAGTACGTGCTTGAAAGGGCCGCGGGGAGGTCCTCAGAAGCATGATACCAGCGTAGGACGAGTTCACGAAGTCTTTCGACGACCAATGCTGGGCTGAAACTGCGTACTCCGAATAATTTCTGAATGAGCGTCGGGGGGGCGTCACCCCCGCCGACAGCCCCACATCGACCCCCATCGCGGGCAGGCACCGCGCGTTGAAGGCGCTCCGACCCCCGTCGCGGCGCGACGACGAGGCGAGGTTGACCCCCGTCGGGGGGGTTACCCCCCCACGCTTGTGAAGAAACCCAGAGTAGGTTTTGCAGGCTTACCTGCATGTCGAAGCTCAAGGGAGGAAAAATCACCCGGACCGGACAATTGGCGTTTACTAAACGGCCCTGGGCGTTTACTGAACAGCCCTGCCCTGCTTGATTCCTTCTTCGGGTGCGCTTACTACACGGCTTCGCGTGTCGGGGTGGTTATCATCGGGGTGGATTTCCTGCCCTCTAGAGGCGTGTGCAGTCGGGTAGCCGCAGGGGCCCCCGTGAAGGCTCACCCCACGTCGCTTCCGCGCTCTGCTCGCCGCGGTCGGGGCCTACCAGAGACAGCAGCCCTGCACTTACACAGTCAGCCAGAGAGTCCAGCAACACATGGCGACAGGCGCCAGCGCTGCAGTCAAGCAGAGCTTCCTCTGCGACACCGGCGCGCCAGGCACGAAGAGCTGCACAGAACAGCACTGGCGGCCCCAAGTGCCCAGGCCTCGCACGCTTGGCTACACGGCAGCCCCTCTCCCCTGTTGATGTGGAGCTGCGCGCGAGGGCGCGAGGGAGAGCCGCGCTTCGCGAGGGCGCGACTCTAGACCGCGGCAGGTTTCGGTCGGGCCTGTGCCTCTACAGGAGGACGGTTTAACAAAAAAAGCCAACAAACAGCCTGGGGACGATGGTTCGACTGTTTTTTTGACTATTTTGGTGTATATGTTCTCACTGTTTTTAAATTTTCTGTCAAAATCCGCCCGTAGGAGGACATGCCTGACCCGACGGCAGGTTCGCGCCGTGGCGACTGGCGGCGATGCCCCCGCTGGCGTTGAACTGTGGAGCGCCGGGGGCGACCCAGAATCGGCCGATGCGGAATGAGCTGGCGTATCTCGGCGGCCACGTGGGAACCCTACAGTGGGGGCGCGCCTCAAGAAACTGAGTGCATCTCGCCAGGGTGCACTGGGTTTCTTCGTTCCGCGCGATGCGCGGTGACTTCCCGCGGCCGTTGAAGGAGCTGCTGCGTTCGGGGTGCTCTGGGCTCCCCCCTACATGCACATCGCGATTGCGGGCTTCAGGGCTGGGTTTCTTGCGAGGGTTTCTTGCGGCCGCGCCCGCACTGTACCCCCACCCCCCGCGATTTCTGAGGGGGGTGGGGGTTCACTTCGTTCGGAAGCACCCGAGCGAAATGAGCCCCCACCCCCCCTTAAAGATTGTGGAGGGCGGGGGTAGGGTTCACGTGTGGTCGCTCAGTTTCGGAAACAGCCGATCGTTCAGGGCGGAACGATCCTCCCTGCGGTGTCAGGAACCAACGCCACGGTCGACACCACACGGATCTGCCGTACTCCTGACAGCATCCGCTTCTCTCTGGTCCGGGGCTGGCGCAAGTTTTTGCTTTCGTCGCCTAGCGGTCGGCCTCGCTCGCGTCGTGCGTTCGAGGTGGCCCCCTTGAGGGGCAGCGGATTCCTCCTCCGCGTGGTTGCCTTGAACAAGAAAGCATCCGCTTCTCCCTGGCTCGGCGGCGAGCGAGGGGGGGGAAGTGAGCAGGAGAAGGCCTCCTCGGAACGCGGCAGGACTTCCCAGAGGCCCTCGCGCCTCCCGAGAAGTTTCCCGTGCCTTCGGGGAGAGCTCGGAACACTTCTGAGAAGGCCGGGGGACTCCCGAGCCTTCTGAACAGGCCGGCCCCTCCTCACTCCCCCCCTGGGCTCGCCGCCGACTGGCGCCCCCGGCTCCGGCGACCCTCGCGCGAACCTCTCGCCCTCCCTTGCCGGAGGATCAGTGGACCAGATCCGCTGCAGGACGCGGCCTTCGAGATGGCGAGCCCCGGATGACTGTGCCCTGCTTGCAGCACGCCCCCACTGGGCCTCGCGTGTCCCTTCCTCTCTTGATCTTTTGCGTGCGGTGTGCTTTTCTTCCCTCCCCGTCCCGACGACGTCAACGAGAGAGCTCCCGACCCGCTTGGCACACCCCGTATACCGCGGCCGCCAGGCCTCAAGTGTGAAGTCGGGCCTGTCCTTCTACAGGAGGAATGTTCAAGAATAGGAAAAAATAGTCAGGGGAGTTTTTTTTGAATATTTTTGTTCGTTTTGGGCGTATTTTTTGGTATTTGTAAGGTTTTGCCCAATATCCTCCTGTGGGGGGACACGCCCGATTTAACTCAAGTGCCCTGGGTGTCGCCCGCCCAGCATACGGTGGCCGCCAGGCCCCAAGTGCCCTGGGTGGTCCCTGGGGCTCACGCCTCGCCCGGCCCGCATACCCTGGCCGCTGGGCCCAAGCAGGCGTTCGGGCGTCACGCTGCCCAGGCGTCTGCTGTCCACGGACATCCAGAGCAGACTTCGATCACAGATGTCAAAAGGGGGTACGACGGACATGCATATAACATTGTACATTCAAAGCCTTCATCAACCACAGACATGCGTAGCATACGTCAACGACGCGCCCCAGCACATCACATCAATTTCATACGCCAGTGGCAAATACCTGGCATATACCGCGAACCTGCTTCAGCAACGTACGGCAATACCATACACCAACAACGCGCGCCAATAGCAGGCATGCACAATCTACATCAAGGACCGACGTCAACAACGGCCATCAGCATCATATACAAAGGCAATGCATCAATATCACACAACCAGACCAATCGCATGCAACAAACACATACGCCAATACCTTACATCAGTCACATGCATCCGCACTAGACATCAACAGCGAGCACGCGAATATCATAAATGAACCCTTGACATCGTTACACGCATCAATACACGCGTCGACAACATGACTATGGTCAGATCGCAACGCCACACACCACTAATGGGCAACACACATCAACACACGCACACGCCACTAATCCACACCTGGTGCCTAGTTCAATGATGTCCGTCATCAGCAACCGTCAACAACATAACATCAAACACCGAAACCGTCAACACTCACTATGAAGATGCATCAGCACCGCGAACACCTATGACATGTACACATTACACACACCAATATCTCCGCCACCAGCACACACCAGCCGCATACCATCATCAGCATGCAGCAACGCGCATACCACACACGGACGTGAACACCACGAGCAGTCAGCACTAGCATACACCGACGCCGCACAGCAACACCGCACATCACGAGTCCAAACACTTGCAATACTATACTATTGTGACGGAACGCTTTCGCGCAGTCAAATTACACAACATGCACTCCACCGGTGGGGGGAGTGGTCCTGGTAGGATTCCACATAAGTCGGAGAGCTTCGACTATACACCTGCACCGATCCTGGTGGGGCCAGGGTCGCTTCAGGTGTGTACTGGGCTTAAGCCGGGCGTGTCCCTCTACAGGAGGAATATTCAAAAATAGTCAAAACATAGTCCGGGAACGATCTCTCGACTTCTTCTTTTGGGGCTCTCCTGGCGTGTTTTTCGAGTGTATCCCAATTCTTCGCCCAACCTCCGCCTGTAGGGGGACATGCCCGACCTGAGTACAGGGGGCCCCGCACAGCCCGGCCCCCCGAAGGCAGTCGTAGCTGGTCCCAACGAGCCCCAGGGGAGTCCGCGGCAGCAACGGCGCTCCAACCCAGAAGCGCTCCTAGGTGGCCACATGCGAACCCTGCCCCTACCCCCCACGATTCCTGAGGGGCAGGGTGGGGTTCACTTCGCTCGGGAGTTCCCGAGCGAAGTGAACCCCCCTCCCCCTCAGAAATCGTGGGGGGTAGGGGCAGGGTTCGCATGCGGCCCCCTACCAGAAGCACTCCGCGCCCGGGGGGGGGGGGGGCGCGCCGTCGGAGGCGGCGGGAGGGAAGCGCGACCGCCGCGGATCATTCTGCGGGCCTGCTGAGGCCAGCTGGGTCTGCCTTTGGGGGCTGTCTGTGCGCAGCACCCAGCCTTCGGGGAGCCCAGAATGGCATCAACAAAAACTCGGAGTTCCGCGCGGATTTCTCGGATCTGCGCTGGGCGCCTCTGGCGGCGCCGGAGGCGCCGCCCCTGGCGCGCTCCGCGCGCCAGGGAGGGGGGTCCAGCGCCGATCCGAGAAATCCGCGCGGCTTTCCAAACATGTATGTTTATATCATTTTTCGTTCCCCTAGTCCTGGCCACTTCCCCTCCATCCCATATGCGTATATCCCAGGATGTCTCTAGAGGTCACTGGAGGTCTGCAGCACCCGTTGATCGGAAGCCTCTCTCCTCTCGGCCTCTCCCCTTGCACTCTGGGGTGGATGGTTGGATCCGGCGGTGGAGGCTTGGATTTGGAGCTGGGTGTCGGATCATCTCGAGGTCCTTGATGCTGCTCGAGGCTGCCTCTCACAGCCCATCAGGCAAGTTGTTCGTAGTAAGCGGATCTTAGTCTCAGCCCACGGTGCCGCTGACCTTCGCAGCCTCGTATCAGGAGGGCAACGGCCGGAGCCGAGACGACATCATCTCCATTTTTCGTTCGACGACCGACGTTCGATCCATACCCCTGCTGCTGCCCGCCGTTCTGGGCGCCTGGGGAAGCAGGGCATGCCTTCGAGGCGCCAGGGCCGCCTCGGAGGCCAGGAGCTTGCCCATATCCCCGCGCTGGCTGCTCGTGGGGTCGGGGCGCGAGCGGGGGCATGGATCAGATGTGCGAGACGGAGATCGACTACACAAGGGATTCACTTACCTCAGAATTTTTGCGCCTACTGTTCGTAGGTCTGCGAACTTTCTACATTTTTTGGTTCGTGGATTTAGCGGACAAAAAACAGTCTTGGGGTAGATGATCTCTGCAGTCGATGCCCTACTCGAATTGTGGGGCCGCCTTCGATGAGGTTCCGGGCCGTGCTGAAGCCGTACGCCGCACAAGACGAGTGAGGCGCCGTCCGCTTCATCGCGTCGCCTGGAGGCGGGCGACCGGGCAGTGGATCCAGTGCCGCACGCACTTTATGCCGATCGCCCATGCTTCGGCCTGGCAGTGTCAAGCATGCGTCGACGGCCACGTGTGTTGTTCGTAGATCTGCGAACGCTCTGCGCATTTCCAGCGGACTCGACGAGCAGGCCAGTCTTGGGGTAAAAAGCCATTCTGTGGTCGATCCCCTACTCGAAGCGGTCGCCCATCCTTCGGCCTCGAAGTGTCGAGCGTGCGTCGAAGCCAACGGCGCCCTCGGCACAGGGCGCTCCTCCCATGGTGCAGGAGGAGGAGGAGGAGGAGGAGAAGGAGGAGGAGGAGGAGGAGGAGGAGGAGGAGGAGGAAGAGAGACGAAGAGGAGGAGGAGGAGGAGGAGGAGGAGGAGGAGGAGGAGGAGGAGGAGGAGGAGGAGGAGGACCAGCATAAACCCAAGAGTTCTCAACGATGCTGGAATTAACCCTCCCTCCAAGCTCCCTCTTCATATGCCCCTACAACGTTTCATTTCCATTGAGGGAACTGCCTCGTTGGAAGACAACCGTTTGAAGATCCTAAAGCATGCCAACACATTGTTCTCGGGATTTCAACGCCACGTGTCAACCTGACTGCTGCGTTTTGATGATCTGGAATCGTGCCATAACGCCATTTTAGGGATGTGACCACCGCGAATCAACATAACTGTTGCATCCGCAATATCCTGAATCCTTCCAAACACACAATTTCTGGCACGTTGATCATGGGAATCTGCGAAACTCCTGCAAAGTCTTAAACGAATGTGCGCGGCGCCGAGGCGAGAGCCACATTTTGAAAAGGAACCGCCCTCAACCCGTGAAACTGGCAAACTCTTAAAACGAATGTGCGCGGCGCTCAGGCGAGAGTCACATTTTGAAAACGACCCGCCCTCAATCCAGGAAACTCTTGTTGCATTTTTTCAAACGAGTGTGCGCGGCGCTCAGGCGAGAGCCACATTTTGAAAACGACCCGCCCTCAATCCGTGAAGCTCTTGCAAATTTTTGAAACGAATGTGCGCGGCGCTCAGGCGAGAGCCACATTTTGAAAACGACCCGCCCTCAATCCGTGAAGCTCTTGCAAATTTTTGAAACGAATGTGCGCGGCGCTCAGGCGAGAGTCACATTTTGAAAACGACCCGCCCTCAATCCAGGAAACTCTTGTTGCATTTTTTTCAAACGAGTGTGCGCGGCGCTCAGGCGAGAGCCACATTTTGAAAACGACCCGCCCTCAATCCGTGAAGCTCTTGCAAATTTTTGAAACGAATGTGCGCGGCGCTCAGGCGAGAGCCACATTTTGAAAACGACCCGCCCCCAATCCGTGAAGCTCTTGAAAATTTTTGAAACGAATGTGCGCGGCGCTAAGGCGAGAGCCACATTTTGAAAACGACCCGACCTCAATCCGTGAAACTCTTGCGAAATTGTAGACCGAATGTACGCGGCGCTAAGGCGAGAGCCACATTTTGAAAACCACCCGCACTCCATCTATGAAACTGTTGTCACTTTTAAGCTTCAGAGTCACGAATGGTGAGGAAGTCTCAGGCGAAACGCCCGGCCCGCCCGAAAAACTGGCCTCGGGATACGACAGGGAGAAGTTGGAAGGAGAAGGAATGGAGGAGGAGGAGGAGGAGGAGGAGGAGGAAGAGGAGGAGGAGGAGGAGGAGGAGGAGGAGGAGGAGGAGGAGGAGGAGGAGAAGGAGGAGGAGGAGGAGGAGGGAGGAGGAGGAGGAGGAGGAGGAGGAGGAGGAGGAACAGGCCGGCCAGCCCGTGCAGGCCTGCGTCGACGCCCCCGCCGCGCCTCTGCGTCCAGAGCGGCGGTGGGCCCCAGGTGGTCACCCGAGGGCGCTCCACTGCTCGCACAGTGCCTACTCGCAAGCGTTCGATCTAGGCCTCCTAGATGGGGTCGGAGTAGATGGGGTCGGAGGATCGCGCCGCATCGCCGATGCATCGCCGATGCGGCTCGATTTGGAGCCCGATTAGCTTCACGTCGACGTCGCCGATGCAACGCCGACGTCGACGATGCATCGCCTGTGCATCGCCGATGCATCGCCGATGCATCGTCGATGCATCGGCGATGCGGCGCGATTCTCCGACCCCATCTACTCCGACACCATCTAGGAGGCCTCTATCCGAGAAGCACACGTTCGCCTCGATGCAAGGGATCGTAGATCCCCCGCGGCGGGTCCAGGCCATCTGCGAGCAGTTGCTCTGCGAGTGGTGGAGCGCGCTTGTCTAAGGGGGGGCGGCTGGCCTTGTCAGAAGGCTCGGACGGCTTCGGGCCTCTGAGAAGCTTCCTGGGCCTTCTCCGAAGACAGAGACGCCCTCTGAGAAGCCCCGCCGCCTTCTGGGAATCGGGACGAACGAGCTGGGTACGGAAAGAATGGGCACGAAGACCGATACCACTCCTTGTTCATTCTGAACGGAGCTCGCTGTCCGTGCTGCTGCGGACGCTGTCCGTTTGAAGCAGAAGGTCGCCTGCCCAGCAGCGGCCGCTGCCGGTTTTGGATAACATTTGCTGTTGGGCACCGTACCCGTTTTTACGTATCTATTTTGGTCGGGCGGGTTTGAGACGATGATAAATCCGCTCCAGAGCGTTCCGCAACGCTCTCAGAGCGTTCCAGAACGCTCCGAGAAGGCCGCGGCGCCCGAGACATCCTCCAGAGCCGCCCGATCTCAGAGATTCCATACCATTTTACGTATCCTCGTCCGATTCTATCCTCGTCCTGGCTTCGTCTTAGGGCGTCCAGAGAGAAGGCCTCTTCCTGTTGACTTATGATGTTCCAACCTTCTTCAGCCTTGATCGCCAGAAATCATTTCGAGTACCAAGAAGGTGCCGGAACTGGAGGGTTTTCACGTGTCGGGCCCTGGGTGTCGATTATCGTTCGATACTGTTTCGACACTTTTCTGGGTGCTCGAACTTATTTCTGGGATGTGGTCCTTAAGTACGATGGGAGGAGGAGGAGGAGGAGGAGGAGGAGGAGGAGGAGGAGGAGGAGGAGGAGGAGGAGGAGGAGGAGGAGGAGGAGGAGGAGGAGGAGGAAGAGGAGGAATTGGAGCAGGAGGAGGAGGAGCCTCGCGCCCGCGGGCCCCACGAAACTCTTGGCGTACCTCCCGGCTCGCCGCCGGCGGAGGCTGCCAGTGCCGGCCGCTGCGCCTTCCCCCCTGCCCGCCTCGGCCTCCGGGCCCTCGTGGGCCCCTCGGGGGGCGGCCTCTGGCAGCGCGGGCGCCCCTGCGAGCGGCAGCATCTTCGGTGCCCAGCTCGAGGTGCAGCAGCAGGGCTTCGGTCGAACAGCAATCAAAACCAAACTTTCGACGCCCCGCGCGGAGTTCTTAGATCTGCGCTGTGGGCTCCCCTGGCGGCGCCTCGGGCGCCGCCCCTGGCGCGATCCGCGCGCCAGGGAGGGGGGTCCAGCGCCGATCCAGGAAATCCGTGCGGAGCTCCGCAAAAGGTTATGTCGTATTCAGTTTTTTTTGTTTCTCTATTCGGGTGGGCTTGTGTGTTCACGTTCCAGAGGGCACGTATCGATCGTGGGCCCTGTTCGCTGGATCTTTCGAGCATCCCGCCGCCGACATCGACGCCTTTGAATTTTGGGCCTTCTTTGAACCTTGGGGTGTCTCGCTCCTAGGCACTGCCTTCTTCAGCGACTCTGGCTCTGAGGTGGAGGCCCCGCGCGATGCTGTTGCAGCAAGAAGGTGTAGTCTGAGCTGTGGTGCGTGGTATGGCACAA
>CAUYUJ010015756.1:40000-62500 GCA_963575745.1 Prorocentrum cordatum
TAATGATGATGATGATGCTGATGATGCTGGTGACGATGCTGATGCTGGTGACGATGCTAATGCTGATTCTGATGATGATGATGCTGATGCTGCTGATGCTGCTGCTGATGATGATGATGGTGATGATGCTGTGATGGTGACAGGGGGAGGGCGATGAGGAACAGTAGCAGCAGGAGCATGCGTAGCAGGATCGGGAGAAGCAGGAGGGCCAGTCGAAAGGGAAAGGGAAGGGGTGACAACGACGATGAAGGACTCTGGGTCCTTCATCGTCATTGTCACCCCCCCCACCTAGAGGCGGAAAGACACGAAGGTCCCTCCCCGAACCTCGACCCTCGATCCTCGGCGACGACGTCGATCCTCGATCCTGGACCCTCGACGACCTCGACCCGCGATCATTGATGAAAGGGAAAGGGAAGGGGTGACAACGGTGGTGGCCCGCGCTGGGGTGAGAGCGCAATTTTGAAAAAACCGGAGCATCTTGTCGATCCTAAAACGAGGGCATGCACCTGGAGCGTCCCGATGGAAACGCATCCGTTTTAAACGCCACCTTTGAACTCCCATGCGCTAGGGGCGGTATGCGGACGCAACTCGGCCAGGCTCGGACACGATTTGGGGAGAGGGGAGAGAGTATTACTCATACTGAGTAATTGTGGAGGACGGTGGTGTTGTTGCCGCTGCTGGTGCTGCTGATGCTTATGATTAGGGTTACCACAGCGACGAGGATGATGCTGCTGATGCTGAGAAGTATGACGAGGATGAGGGTGTGGGTGAGGAAGATACGTATGATTATGCTTGTGATGAGGATGATGTTGCTGATGGTAATAATGATGACGATGCTGCTGGTGCTGCTCATGATGGTGATGACAATGCTGGTGATGCTGATGCTGATGCTGATGATGATGATGATGGTGGTGGTGGTGGTGGTGAACATGGTGGTGGTGGTGATGATGCTGATGATGAGACGGATGAGGAGGACAAGCAGGAGGAAACGGATGAGGAGGAAGATGACGATATTGAGGATGTTGATGATGATGATGACGATGATGATGCTGCTGCTGATGATGATGATGACGGCGATGATGCTGATTATGCTGATGGTGAGAATGCTGATTAAACTGATGACGATGACCATCACGATGGCGATGGTGATGATGATGATGATGATGATGATGATGATGATGATGATCACGATGCTGATGACGCTGATGCTGATGCTGCTGCTGATGCTGATTATGATGATGATGATGCCGCTGCTGCTGATGATTATGATGATGATGATGGTGGTGGTGGTGGTGGTGGTGATGATGATGATGGTGGTGGTGGTGGTGATGATGATGATGACGCTGCTGACGATGATGATGCTGATGCTGATGCTGATGATGACGATGATGGTGACGGTGATGCTGATGATGATGCTAATGATGATGACGATGATGTTGCTGCTGATGATGATGCTGATGATTTCAATGTTTCTGATTATGATGCTGATGCTGCTGCTGATGATGCTGCTGCTGATGCAGATGCTCGCTTTATGACTGATAATGATCTGGCGAGGGGGATGCGGCTGAGGATGATGATGAGACAGGGGTTCTGTCGATGATGCTGCCGATGTGATGCTGCCGATGAAGATGATGATGCTGCTGCTGATGATGATGACGGTGCTGTTGCTGCTGATGCTGATGCTGATGCTAATGATGATGATGATGCTGATGCTGATGCTGATGATGATGCTGATGATGATGATGATGATGATGCTGCTGCTGATGATGATAATGATGATGATGATGATGATGATGATGATGATGATGATGATGGTGGCAACGATGACGATGGCAACGCTGTGGCTGATGGTACTGCTGCTGATGATGATGCTGATGCTGATGGTGATGAGGAGGAGCTGGCGGAGGCGGAGGCGGAGGAGGAGCAGGAGGAGGAGGGGGCGGGGAATGAGGATGAGGATGCGGCTGTGGACGAGGGAAATAGGGAGGAGGAGAGGGAGGATGAGGACCAGGAGGAGACTGGGAGGAACAGGAGAGATGCATGAGGAAAAGGAGAATGATGATGATGGTGATGTTGCTGTCGTTGATGATGATGATAATGATGACGATGACGATGATGATGATGATGCTGATGCAGATGCTACTGATGCTGATGCTGCTGCTGCTGATGACGACGATGCTGATGATGCTGATGATGATGATGATGATGATGATGATGATGATGTTGCTGATGATGATGATGATGATGGTGATGATTATGATGATGATGATGATGATGATGATGATGATGATGATGATGCTGATGCTGATGCTGATGATGATGCTGATGATGATGATGATGATGATGCTGCTGCTGATGATGATAATGATGATGATGATGATGATGATGATGATGATGATGATGATGGTGGCAACGATGACGATGGCAACGCTGTTGCTGATGGTACTGCTGCTGATGATGATGCTGATGCTGATGGTGATGAGGAGGAGGAGGCGGAGGCGGAGGTGGAGGAGGATCAGGAGGAGGAGGGGGAGAGGAATGAGGATGAGGATGCGGCTGTGGACGAGGGAAATGGGGAGGAGGAGAGGGAGGATGAGGACCAGGAGGAGACTTGGAGGAACAGGAGAGATGCATGAGGAAAAGGATAATGATGATGATGGTGATGTTGTTGCTGTTGATGATGATGATAATGATGACGATCACGATGATGATGCTGATGCAGATGCTGCTGATACTGATGATGCTGCTGCTGATGATGCTGACGACGATGTTGCTGCTGATGATACTGCTGCTGATAATGACGATGAGGAGGGGGAGGAGGAGGATGATCAGGAGGAGGAGAAGGAGGAGAAGCAGGAGGAAACGGACGGAGATGAGGGAGGGGAGGGACAGCACGAGAAAGAGGATTCAGGGTGCGAGAGGGATGGTGATGGTGATGACGATGATGATCTGATGCTGCAGATGATGATGATGATGATGATGATGATGATGATGATGATGATGATGATGATGATGATGATGGTGATGATGACGATGCTGATGATGATGATGATGATGATGATGATGATGATGATGATGATGATGATGATGATGATGATAATGCTGCTGCTGATGATGATGATGATGGTGATGATGATGATGATGATGATGATGATGATGATGATGATGATGATGATGCTGAGGCTGCTGCTAATGATGATGCTGATGATGGTGATGGCGATGGTGATGGTGATCGTGATGGTGATTGTGGTGGTGGTGATGATGCTGCTGATGATGATGGTTGTTGTTGTGGTTATGATGATGGTGATGATGATGCTGCTGATGATGATGATGACAAGGAGGAGGAGGAGGAGGAGAGGGAGGAAAAAGGCCGAGGAGGACTAGGACGAGGAGCACGGACATCAGCAGGAACAGGATACGTGGATGATGACATGATGATGATGGTGGTGGTGGTGGCGGTGGCAATTGTGGTGTTGATGATGATGCTGTTGCTGCTGGTGGAGGTAATACTGAGGATGAGGATCATGCTGGTGAGGGTGATGGTGGTTGTTGTGAAGAGTGCACTCCCCTGCCCCTCTGCCGCCCGTGCCACCATGTGTGTATGTTGTACACGCTTGTCTTGTTTTGTGGCATGCACGCTGCCCGCCGCTGTTTTGGCCCTAGTCCTAGGGCCCTGGGACGCACCCGCAGTTGGACTGCCGCGCGGTCTTTGCTGAAAACAACTGCACTGACATTGGTAGCGGAGCTAGTAAGCTCCAGCGGACGCACTGCGTGCTCTGCTTCGGTGGTTGTGACCACCCGCGTGGGCCGCCATGGCCACCAGCCACGACGGCTCAGACGTGGAGGCTGCGTCCTCCGCAGGCACAGGTCCCCCGGACCTGCATGCAGTCCTGCGCGTGATGGCCGAGACCCAGCGGGAGCTCTTGGCCTTGCATCGGGATCGTGGCGACGGCGGTCCCAGACGTACACGTCTACTGCTGTCGCAGGTGAGGCTCCCAGAGTTCGATGGTGGAGTCGGTACGAGTACTAAGAAGTACCGAGAGTGGCGCAAGGAGGTTGAAGTCATCCGCAACCTCAATCAGCTCTCAGACGTGGAGCTGGGCCTGATCATCTACAGTCAAGTGACAGGTCGAGCCAAAGAGCTCATCGAGGTGCTTGACGCGTCGGACCTCCGACGCGAGGAGACGCTCGAGACCATCTTTGCTATCTACGACGACGCCTTCGAGAAGATGGATCACGAGCGCCTCGATCAGGTGCATCAGGATTGGGAGCGAGCACACCGTCGAGCTGGGCAGCCGATCATGGATTGGACCACGTACCTGCGCAAGAAGCGCATGGAGTTGCAGCTCGAGGATCCCACATCAGCGATCAGCGATCGCGCATTGGCAAGCAAGATGCTTCGTGGCGCTGGACTGTCGCAGAAGGAGCGAGCGCAGGTGCTCTTCAACTGTGGCGGCATCTACGACTCGAAGCGGATGGAGGTCGTGCTGAAGGCAGCCTATTCGAAGGTGCACGACACCGAGAAGCGCTCAGTGCTCCCTCGCCGCTCGCCGTTTGCGGCGCAGCGTGAGCACGGGCGCTCCTCTGGGAGTTCGGGCGGTCGCTATCCGCACCCTCCCATGGCTCGTGGGCCATGCGTGCTGCGAGGACGCCCTGGCCAGCACGTACACGAGGTAGAGAACGGCGAAGACTACGATGAACACCACGGCGACCTCGAGGAGGCGCAGCATGACGAAGATGAAGTAGACGACCAGGACGATGGAGACCATGGAGGGGCCGAGGGCACCCTCTTCGAGGACGGCGCTGAGGTCGACGAGGAGCTGGTGTCGGACAACGACGGGCCTGACGACGAGGAGTACGAGGCACCGGAGGATCTTCAGGAAGCGTTCTTGGCCGGCTGGAGGGCCAATCAGAAGACGGCGGTACAGCGTCAGAAGCGCGGGTTCGTTGCTCCTCGGCAGCGGGACCCCAAGAAGATCAACGCTAGCGGCTCCTTCCAGGCTGGTCGGAAGCCGACAGACCAGCGCAAGGCTAACAGCCGGTGTGCTGACTGCGATCAGCCTGGCCACTGGCGTGGCGACCCGGAGTGCCCCAAGGTGAAGAGTGGCGAGCGCGAGCCGTACAACAAGATCGGGCCTAAGAATGGCCAGCCAGCGTCGCCCAACCAGCGGAGCTCTGTGAAGCCGCCGGCGCCTAGGCAGGTGCATGGACCGATCGTCCACTGGGTTGGCATGGCAGGCAGTGCCGAGGAGCGTCGTGGCCGCGCTCCATGGCGCCGTGCCCCCCAGTCGGTGCCTGCCCAGAGGCATCCAGTGGAGGGTCGAGCGGACGCGCCAGAGCGGATCATTATGCACCCCAGGCCCAAAAGCATGCCTGCGCCGAGCCTACGCCAGGACACCGACGACGGCCCAGGGGCCGCGCAGAGCAGTGATGAACGTGCGCGCGCCCGTGCTAGGCGCGGGGAGGATCAGGTGGACGAGGATGCTGTCGTGCGTTGCCATCGCATTCTGGCCAACACCCACGCAAAGGGGCACAGCGTGGAGTTGGAGTTTCCTGACCTTGCCACGGTCCATCACATCGTGGAGCGCGTGACGAACAAGAAGCCTATCTTCTTCAAGCAAGGCCGCTTCGAGAGCCTCGACTTCGTCCAGGGTCGGCTCGTGCGCCTGCAGCTGACCACATCGAGGCCTTGTACGGCGGCTGAGGTGGATCTCGACGAGATCACGGCAACTATATTCAAGATCGTGATGGGCGGCAATCGTGATACCAAGCCCCGTGACGATCGGCGCGGTGAAGGCGGGAGTCGTGACACCAAACAGCGTGAAGATCATCATCGAGATCGTCGTGACGACCGCCAGCGTGATCGGGGAGCTGTTCTTCGCGAGCCTCGTGCCCCTCCCCCGCCCGAGGCGGAGGCTTCCTCGCGTTCAAGGTCGCGGAGTGCACCAGGAGGCCGCGGTGTGAAGAAAGAGAAGCGGAGTCCACCAGAAGACCGCGGTGAGAAGGAAGAAAAGGAAGAAAAGAAAGATAATAAGAAGAAGGCGAGGAGCAGCAAAGAAGAGAAGAAAGAGAGAAATAAGGCAAGAAGCAGCAAGGAGGTGAAGAACGAGGACGAGGCCAGCGAGGATCCTGAGGCCACCGAGGACGACAACGACCAGCGGCGCGAGGATAAGGAGGTGCCGTTCACGCCAGAGGAGATGGACGAGATCTTCTGCAGCTGGTATCCGCGTCAGGATATCTTCAGGGATTACCTGACGCCGCCGGCAACCATCCACTTCATCACTAAGAACGACCGCATCGTGCGCCTCAATCTCTACACGCGCCGCTGCGAGAAGCCAGATTTCTCCTTATCCAGCGGCCCTGCGAGGGCCCATCCCGTATACGTGGTGGAGGCGTCGGCGAAGGGGGCATCGAAGACCAGAGAATCCCCAGACGGAGCTGTGCCTGGACTAACGTCTGCCGCTCCGACTGGGGAGGCCGCCGCTGTCCCTAAGGAAGAGGACTGGGTCATGGCAGGGGCCTCCGAGGAAGTGAGAAAGAGCGAGGGAAAGAAGCGACTAGAGGTTTTGCAGCGTGATAAAGCTGAGTTGCTGGATCGCCTCGCGTTGATAGAGAAACAGGAGATGGAGATGCATGCCCGATTGAACCCATGCGAGGTCTACGACGGCCTACAGAAGCGACGTGAGCAGGCACCTCTGCCAGAGCGTGCCCTGCCCACATCTCCTGAGCAGCAGGGAGTCGGAAGCGGGTGGAAGAACATGGAGGCAATACGACGACGTGTCCACCTTCCAGCGCCTCCAGGAGCCGCGAGCTCAGGTGCCCCTGCCGCTGCGACGGCATCTCCAGCTGCATCTGGAGTCCCGCGTGTAGTCACCGCCTCTGGACGGAGCTACGTCATGAGTGTCGGTGCCACGCAGAGTGACCTGGAGAAGCAGCAGATGCATCGAGCCATGTACGACTCGCAGTTCGACGGCGAAAGGCTGGTTCCAGGCCCGAAGGCGAAGTTCGACCCAGAGCTCATGCAGCAGCAGGCTGAATGTGTTCATCCTGTGGGCGAGTTGAAGTGGCAGTCAAACGGCACCGTGATCTTCGCGAAGTGTAAGAAGTGTTCGCTGAAGTCGGTGATTCATTACACGCTGGAGAAGCCCAAGAAGGATGAAGGGGAACCTTCCAAGAACACCCCAGACGGAGCTGTGCCAGGACTAACGTCTGCCGCTCCGACTGGGGAGGATGTTGCCGTGAAAGGGGGCGCGGACCCCTGGGCAGCAAAGGGCGCAGACCCTTGGGCAGCAAAAGGGGGATCTGCGGCCCACATGGTCACCGCCCGAGAGGAGTGCCCCCGCAAGGTGGTAGATGAGCAGTCCGTCATGCTTGTTGTCTTGCCCGCGGGGCTGGCTATGATTGACACGGGCTGCAAGCGGGCTGTCGGTGGACGTCCGTGGCATGTCGAGCTGCAGAAGACTTTGGATGCCATGGGCGTGCCGTACCACAGCATCAATCAGCGCGAGTACTTCAAGTTCGGCCCAGGCGTGCCGCTCTTGTCAGAGCGTGCGTGGTGCTACACAGTCGGCATCAACGGTACGCAGGGCGAGGTTGTGATCTCCGAGGTCGATGCCGAGGTGCCAGGTCTCATCGGCCCTGATGAGATGGCAGAGTGGGACGCAGCAATCAGCTTCAGGAGCGGTACTTTCACGGCGAATGGTGTGACCAAGCCGTTGGTCCCGGCTGCGTCCGGGCATCCGTGCGTGTCATTGCTGGATTTCCCGGCACCGGTCACGAGTGCCTTCCCCGTCGGACAGTCCGAGGAGCAGGACGAGCTCGCAGACGAGATGTTCAGCGGAACTGCGAGTCACGAGGAGAAGGATGAGCGCAGCGTCGCTGAGACCGTCGAGGAGGAGGACTCGCACGATTCTGACAGCAACGACGGCCAGGACGCAGGCGACTCAGAGCTGAGCACATCCCACTATCACACCAGCGACCCAGAGTCCGCGGAGACGGCATCGAGTGACGAGGAGGTTTTCATGGAGAACGCGGACAACGAGGTTTTCATGACGAAAGGTGCTCGCAGGCACGTCCGGAGCAACCTGAAGGAGCTGGAGGTTCTGATGACCGAGGAAATGGCGAACAGGAAGCTTCGGGCTGATCAGCAGGAGCAGGACGCCCTCAGGTACTACCAGGAGGAACGTGCACTGCCCTTTCAGAAGGAGACCCGGCGGCGGCCGGGGCCCTGGAGGATCGTAGAGGTCTTCGCATGGGCTTGCCAACTCACGATCCTGGCGGCGAGCATGGGATGGGACGCCCACCAGCCCATCGCAGCGCCAGAGTTCGACCTCCTGACGGTCCAGGGCAGGAACGAGGCACGGGCGTACCTGGTCGCAGTGGACCCAGACTTCGTGGCTTTGTCCCCACCTCCTACGGCATGGAGTCGGATGCAGAGTGTCGACCAGCGAAGGCCTATGCGAGTGCGCCGGCAACGCCGAGAGCGGACCGAGTACCGCATGTTGCTCTCGTTCACGGACGAGGTGATGCAGTGGCAAGCTGCAAGGGGACGCGCAGCCATGGTAATGGACCACGCGCAATCGACAATCTGGAGCCAGCCACCCGTGAGTGCAACGAAGTCGAACCCAGCATTCGAGGACGCAATCTGCCTCAAGGACACCACGAGAGTGTTGGCGAACCCTGGGGTTTGCACGGCCGTGCGCGGGAGCTGCGCAGAGGAGTTCGGCACGGCTGTGATGAGCGGTGCCGCGGATCATTTGGCCTGGCAGTTCGAGAACTCGAGTTTTCCTGCAGCACAACTCCCTGACCCCACGGAGGAGCCCAGGAGTTATGGACCCGAGCCCGCGGAGCACGGCCATGGAGAGGTTCCCAGGGACGTTTCGGAGAGACCTGAGTGGGGCAAAACACCGCAGGAGGTTCGAGCAGAGATTCGCGAGGCACTGCAGAAGACGGTGAAGGAGGAGTCCATGCAGCACCCTGCGGAGGAGGAGGAGGTTGCAGCCTCCTGGTCAGAAATGGAGCTTCCAGAGGTGGTGCGGCAGGACATCATGATGAAGATTCCGCGAAGTACGCGACGTGCTGTGCGCAAGGCCCATCGCGGTCTTGGACACCCCAGCCGACCGACGTTCATCAAGATGCTGCGTCTCGGCGGTGCCACACCTAACGCGTTGGCATACGCGAAGCATTGGCAGTGTCCGACTTGTGCTGAGTCGGAGGCGCCGCCCCGTCCGGTGCAAGGGGCGGCGGATGTGCGACCATTCGGCTTCAATGTGACGGTTGTGATCGACGTGAAGTACCTACGGGACGCGGCCAAGGAGCAGCTGGTGGTCCTCAGCATGGTGGATGCTGGTACGGGATGGCACTGCGCCTGCCTTCTCAAGAATAGGACGGCCAAGCACGTAGCACGCCAGATCATGAACGAGTGGTTCAAGCATTACGGCGTGCCAGAAAACATCGTGATCGATCAGGGCGGCGAGTTCGAGGGCTACTTCAACGCGTTGATGGAGCAGTTCGGCATTAATACGAAGACGACGGGAGCTCATGCAGCATGGCAGCATGGCCTGGCCGAGCGCCACGGAGGATTGCTCGGCACTATCTGGGGCAAGGTGGTGCACGAGTTCCACGTCCAGGGCAAGTCGATGTCTACTGTGGCCCTGGCTGCCATCATCAATGCGAAGAACTCGACGATCAGCCGCAATGGATTGACCCCGGAGCAGGCTGTCTTCGGGCGGATCTTGAACTTTACGGAGGTGACTAACAGGGACGACGATGAGGTTCTCATGTCGGTCCTCGGCGCCAAGGGCATAGCTTGGCGTTCGTCCCAAATCCGCACCGCAGCAAAGATGATGTTGCTGGAGCGCGACGCGACGGACAAGGTGCGGAGGGCGCTGCTACGACAGGCGCCGACGGTCGTCGGTGATCTGTGCCCAGGATCGAGGGTGTATTTCTGGGCACCGAATCCGTTCAAGGGACGTCGTCGGCAAGATCCTGAAAGATGGCGGGGTCCTGCGACTGTGATCGCGAAGGAGTCCAACAGCCGTTACTACGTATCCTGGCGTGGTCACGTGCTACTCGTTGCTCGTGAGCAGCTCCGGCACGCCTCCTCCCAGGAGGCCGCAGCTGCGGAGTCCATCCAGACGGACGTGCGACTGACGCAGCAGCGAGATGACCGCGCTTACCACGACATCGTGGACGTCACGCCCAAGGTGAAGGTTCAGAAGGTGAAGAAGACGTTCTTGAAGAAGGAGCGTGACCGACATGGGGAGCTCGAGGGGTCCAGGCAGCCTCGAGTGGACTTGAGGGCCCTGGACGCCATTGAGGCACAGGCCAAGGAGGAGGAGCCGCCTGAGCAGCAGCAGCTGCCGCGGCTTCCCCCTCCGAAGAGGGAACGTTCTCGTTCCCCTCCAGGGCGGATATCCTCTGAGATGTACCCGAAGGCTTCTCCGGGAGCATCGGGCTCCGGCGGCCCTTCGGTGCCGCCGATTCCCAGAGGCGATTTCGAGCTGGAGCGAAAGCGGAAGTTCCTGGTAGATGACGTGCCGATTTGCATCAAGAAGACGCGTCTGCAGGCTGCTCCTACGAGTGGTTTGCCGGCCCTCCGCGAAGTGGCCATGAACGCCGTTGTGCACTCGGGGCCTCAGGAGTGGTTCGACCAGAATGCCTTGGATGGTGTCTCCACGCTCGTTCAGAAGGTCGTACGAGGAGTACGTGTACACCGAGAGCCACGGCGGAGACTCTATGATCACGACCGCCACCGGGAGTGCAATCGCCTCTCGGTGATGCTCTCCGCTACGGGCCAGTGTGCCTACAAGGACGACGGCGCGAACCGTGCCGACGAGCGCACGGAGGACAGCTGGGTTGGTCTCACGCTTTTCTACCACGACAAGCCGGACGCTCATGCACAAGGGGTGTGCTATTTGGACACTCCGGAGGGTCTTGTACGACAGCCGATGACTTACGAAGAATGGATCAACGTGTCATCTGTGTATGACGCATGGCTGCAGGAGGCCAGGTACGAGCACGACGTGTTCGCACTCGTGATGAAGCAGAACGCGAAGGAGCTAGACCCACGTCACTTCAACCAGCACGAGAAGGCTAAGTTCGACGAGGCCGATGCCGCCGAGTGGCGGCAATGGATCGCCAACAACACGGTCGAGCTGGTCACCGAGGAGGAGGAGAAGAGCATCCCGAAGGACAAGATCATCTCGGTGCCCATGCGTTCGGTTCGCACGAACCGGGGGCGAGGGCTGGAGCTGGAGGCGAAGTCTCGCTTGATCATCCCTGGCCATCTCGATCCGCAGCTTGGTCTATTCAGGACGGATTCGCCTACTACTTCCCCTTTGGCTGTGCTGGTGTGTGCGTCTATCACAATGGCGATGGATTGGACATTCGAGTGTTTCGACGTAGCGACTGCGTTCCTGTCCGGGCTGAAGCTGGAACGGGAGCTGTATGTGAGGGCTCCTAAGGACGGGCTTCCAGCCGTCGACGGTGCTGGATGGCCAGCCGTGCGGCCTTATGCGTTGCTTCGCTTGCTGAAAGGGGCGTACGGTCTGACTGAGGCGCCTCGGTTGTGGTATCTCCGAGCCCGCCAGGTGTTGACGGACGAGGTCGGTTTCGTGGAGCTGCGCTGTGCTCGAGCTGTCTTCGTCTATCGAATGAACGACAAGTTGATCGCTATGTTGACCTTGCACGTCGATGACGGCATGCTGTTTGGAGACCCACACGATCCCCAGTACCAGGAGGTGAAGGCGAATATCAACAGTCGTTTCAGCATCAAGCACTGGAAGAAGGGCAATGACAAGGAGGCAGTCGCCTATCTCGGTGAGGAGTGGTGGCGCCACCCCGATCACATCGAGATCAGCATGCACGAGTACATCGGCAAGCTGACGAAGCACCCCCTTGCAAGGGGTGACAACGAGGAGCGGGAGATGACTCCCGAGGAGCACCACGACTACCGGAGCTTGCTCCAGAAGGTGCGGTGGCCTGTCGCACGCGTGGTGCCACAACTCGCGTATAGTGTCTCGGCGCTCGCACAGAAGGATCCGAAAGGTCGGAGGTTGCTGCACCTGCGAGTGCTCAATGACATCATCGACCGGCTTCAGGACTACGACAAGAGAGGTCTTGCGACTCTCCGGATCCGCCGTGTGGACATCGAGCACTTGCAGGTGCTCACGCTTATGGGCGCTTCGTTTGCGAAGGAACCCGGCTGTAAGAGCCAGATGGGGTTCATGAGTATGATTGCGGACACCCGAGTTTTGAAGGAGCTAACCGTATGCTGTCTAGTGGAGTTTCAGAGCAGTACTATTACACGAGTTGTTGGATCTACGATGGCCGCAGAATCTGCGGCTATGTCCGTGGCTTTGGATCGGCAGCTTTACCTCAGGCTGCTGATTGAGGCAATCTTGTACGGGGAGCCGCCCTTGCAAGGGGACTGGAGGCTGGCGCTGAAGGTTCCAGGGGCGCTCGTGACGGATGCGAAGTCGCTCTACGATCACACGTCCAAGATCGGGTCGATGCCGGTGTCTCGGCAGACCCTCATTGACTTGCTGGTGGCCAAGGATTTGATAGAGCAGGAGGCCATCAAGTTCAAGTGGCTGCCTAATAGCCACATGCTAGCGGATGTGTTGACAAAAGCCGTGCAGCCTAACGAGGTACTATCGCAGTTCCTCCGCCACGGCCTGTTCAGCATGGTGCCTACTGCTGAGCAAGAGGATGAGGAGGCACACCGTCTGCGGCTGCGCCGCGGACAGCGTGAGCGAGCCAAGGAGCGGAAGGCCCAGCGTCGGGTCGCCGTTCCAGGGCCTGCGAGCCCATGAGGTCCTGATTGCAGCTGCTGATGGACCTAGTGAGGGCTACGGTGATGTATGTATATCTTTGAGTTGATCGTCTGGAGTAGTGGATCCAGACATTCATATTCTTGTATTTATATTTGAGCCTCAGGCCGCACTTTGCTTGAGGTGTCTCATGCATATCTTTTGAGTTGACAGTCTGGATTGGTGAATCTAGACATTCATATTTATATTTCGAGCCTCAGGCCGCATCTGCTTGAGGTGTTTCGGCCCGTGGGCTGATATACATTATAATTGCGTGCAGCGTTGCCCTTTCAGAGGGAGCGGCATCGGGGCAGCATTGTACTCACCCAGTGTGAAGAGTGCACTCCCCTGCCCCTCTGCCGCCCGTGCCACCATGTGTGTATGTTGTACACGCTTGTCTTGTTTTGTGGCATGCACGCTGCCCGCCGCTGTTTTGGCCCTAGTCCTAGGGCCCTGGGACGCACCCGCAGTTGGACTGCCGCGCGGTCTTTGCTGAAAACAACTGCACTGACAGTTGTGATGGTAGTGGTGTTGACGACGACGACTAGGAGGATCCGGAGGACGATGATGATGATGTTGATGGTGATGATGATGATGATGATGATGATGATGATGATGCTGATGCTGCTGATTATGCTGATGATGATGATACTGATGATGCTGATGATGCTGCTGATGATGATAATGGTGGCCTCGGTGTCGGTAACAGTGATGATGACGATGATTATGGTGATGGCGGTGATGATGAATCTGCACATGCCGATGGTGGTGACGGTGACGAATCTGATGACGAGGAGGATGAGAGGGATGATGCTGCGGAGATGCGATGCTCCAGATATTTGCGCAGTCGCCTCCCGCCGCATAGTTGTACGGTGAGCTATTCTTTGGCTCTTGACCCCGGCCGTGTCTGCGCCGTGCCTTTTAAGCCCGTGCCCATGTGTGGGATGGCGGAAGGTGCAAGCGTTCGGGGTGTTCCCGAGCAGGCAGCTCGGAGTAGGCTGCTGCCCCAGCCGAGCTGTGTCAGACTGATTCCCATCCCTGCAGGAATTGGTCCAAGCAGCCACGCGTCGAGGATCTGCCCGCGAGCTATGGGCTGCTACTGCGCAGCCACGAGTGCCTGCTATTTTGCAGTATGAGCTGCTGGGCTATAGCTGCACGGCGTACACGTGACGCTACGTGGCGACCGCACCAGAAGAACAGAGGCCTTCGGCAGTTTACGAGGGGAGAGGAGCCTCCTCCTCCTCCTCCTCCTCCTCCTCCCTCCTCCTCCTCCTCCCTCCTCCTCCTCCTCCTCCTCCTGCTTCCCTTTGCCTGCACGGGCCTGGGATCCTCCGGGCGCCTCTGCGGCCCAGCAGGAGCCTCGCCTCCTGCCCCCTCCTCCTCCCAGGTCTTTTTGCGCCTGACGGACGCGCAGGCGCCCCCTGGGGAGGCAGGACAGGACGTGTGGTCGGGCTCGGCGCCTCACAGTCGTGGAACTCTCGATCTGTGGGAGGGGTCCGGCCACCGGGCGGCCACCCCCCCCCCAGTGGATGCGCCGGAGGAGGAGTAGGAGGGAGGAGGGGGAGGAGGAGAGAGGGATGAGGATGGGGATGAATGATGATGATGCTGATGATGATGCTGATGATGATGATGATGATGATGATGATGATGATGATGATGCTGATGATGATGCTGATGATGATGATGATGATGATGATGACGATGATGATGCTGATGATGATGCTGGTGGTGGTGGTGGCGGTGGCGATGATGATGACGACGATGACGATGCTAACGCGCAAGGACGTAGGATTACACAGTTCATGGAAGTGTCAAGCAGGAGCCCCATGTTGAAATGGTTGGACCATCCATCTATGAGAGCGGTGCGCACGTTCAACTCCTGGTCAGAGAAGTCGGCGAAGTCTGGAGCGAGAACCCAATTTTGAAAAGAATCCGTCCTCCGCTCGTGTAACTGATGCGCAACTGGAAAGTTCGGTTTTCCACTATTTGTGCAAGTCTTTGTGCAAGTCTCAGGCGAGAGCCGCATTTTGAGCACGACGAGGCGTCACTCTTTATGTTTGCAGTTGCAAGCTTTCAGTTCAAATGTGCGCTGCGCTGAAGCGAGGTCCGCATTCTGGAAACTACTGACCTTACATCCTTGTAGCTGTTAGAGCCTTTGTTACAACGACTGTGTGCCGCGCTCACGCGATGTCCGCACTTTGAGAACCACTGGCCCTGCATCTTTGTAACTGGTGGAAGTTTTAAACATGACTGTGGACTGCGCTAAGGCGAAAGCCACATTTTGCAAGCCACCTGCCTTCCATCGTTATAACTGCTGGACAGGACCGTAGCCTGTAAGATAATCTCGGGTCAGTCGTCCAGCCCGTCCTACGGACACGTGTGGTGGTTTGACCGTGGGGGTTTGAATACGTATCTAAGAGGAGGAGAATGAGTGTTAACACAAGACTCATGAACGATGTTGGAGTAAACCCTCCCTCCAAGCTCCCGCTTCAGAGACCCCATACGAAGGCTCATTTCCACTGAGGAAACTGCCTCGTGGGGAGACAACCTTTTGGAGGCCCTGAAGCGTGCCACAATACCATTCTCGGGACCCCAACGCCTCGAATCAACCTGACTTTTCCATCTTCTTGACGATCCTCAATCGTACCAGAGCACCACTGTTGGGACTTGGACATCCCGAATTAACGTAGCCTTCGAGCCCTCACACTCCCGAGTCCCCCCCCCCAAACACCATTCCTAGTACGTTGGCCATGGGGATCCGTGAACATGTTTAAGACGAACGTGCAGGCGAGAGCCCCATTTTGAAAAGGAACCGCTTCAACCCTCAAAACTTTTGCACGCTTGCAGAACGAATGTGCGCGGCGCCAAGGCGAGAGCCACAGTTTGAAAACCACCCGCCCTCAATCAGTGAAGCTCTTGCAGATTTTGGAAACGAATGTGCGCGGCGCCAAGGCGAGAGCCACATTTTGGAAACTACCCGCACCAATGTGCGCGGCGCTAATGCGAGAGCCACGTGCTGAAAACGACCCGCCCTCAACCCGTGCATGTTTTAACAGTTTGTCCAAAATAATGTGCGCGGCACTAGGGCGGGAGCCACATTTTGAAAACCGCACGCCCTCCATGTGTGAAACGGTTGAGGATTTCTAAGCTTCTGGGCCATAAGTGATTAGGGAGTCTCAGGCGAAACGCCCCGCCCGCTCTTTCGACCAGTCTCGGGGTGCGACAGGGAGGTGTGCTCTATTCGGGGAAGGACTGGAGGAGGGGATGGGGAGCTGGAGTTGGTGGAGGAGGAGGAGGAGGAGGAGGAGGAGGAGGAGGAGGAGGAGGAGGAGGAACGAGGAGGAGAAGGGGAGGAGAAGGAGGAGGGGGGGAGAGGAGGAGGAGGAGGATTTGAAGGAGTGAAGGAGGAGGAGGGAGGAGGAGGAGAGGAGGAGGCGAGGAGGAAGGAGGAGGAGCGAAAGGAGGAGGTTTAGGAGGAGGAGGATTAGAAGGAGTACAAGGAAGAAGAGAGGAGAGGAGGAGGAAGGAAGGAGGAGGGAGGATGAGGAGGAGGAGGAGGAGTAGGAGATGGAGGAGGAGGAGGGCGAGAGGTGAGGAGGGAGAGAAGGAGGATGAGAGGAGAGGTGATGGTGTGGTGGGTGTAGTGGTAGTGATGGTGATGGATGAAAGGATGGTGATGTGTGGTGATGGTGATGGTGATGGAGGAGAGAGGAGAGGAGAGGAGAGGAGGAGCAAGGAGGAGGAGGAGAGGAGGAGGAGGAAGGAGAGAGGAGGAGGAGGTGATAATTAGGAAGGAGGAGGATTTGAAGGAGTACGAGGAGGGAGGAGGAGGAGGAGGAGGAGGTGAAGAGAAGAAGGAGGAGGATTTTTAGGAGGAGAGGAGGGAGTGAGGAGGAGAAGGAGGAGGAGGAGGATGAGGATGATGAGGAGGAGGATTTTTAGGGGCAGGACCAGTGTCAACCCAAGATGCTTCGACGATGCTGCATCGAACCGTCCCTCCAAGTTCCCTCTCCGTCGGTCCCTACAGCGCTCTGTTCCACAGCAGGACTTGCTCTTGAGGTTCTTGCTTCTCTTCTACGGTACAGGATCCGGCTTGCATAAGGAACACTTGCTTTTCAAACGGGGCTCGGTCGTTCCTTTGGTCTGCATTCGCTCCGCTACCTTTGTGGCGGCGAGCCCCCTTGGTGTTCCTCCGGACTTCGTAGACTTGCTTGGAACAAAAGGGGGAGAAAGGTCAGGCCGAAGACGGCACGTGCTCCAGTGCCGCTCCAGCCGGCTTGTGGTCGCGCGTCGCCGCCGTCGCCGCTGGGCACTGATGCAGCTCTGGCTGGCTCGTGGCCGCCCGTGGCCGCCCGGCGCCGCCGTCGCCGCTGGGCCTCGGTGGCGGTCGGGCTGGCGTGTCGCCGCGCGTCGCCGCGTTGCAGTCGCATGGCGTAGCATTGCTTTGCGTTGCAGTGCGTTTCTTCTCACGGCTTTGTGTTGCACTGCGCTGCATTGCATGGCTTTGCCTTGCCTTGCTTTGCTTTTCTTTTCGTTGCTTTGCACTGCAGTGCATTGCAACGCATTATTTTGCATTGCAGTGCGTTGCTTTCTATTGCTTTGTATTGCTTTGCATTGCTTTGCATTGCAATGTGTTGCTTTGCATTGCTTTGCGTTGCTTTGCTTTGCCTTGCTTTGCAGTGCTTTGCATTGTAATGCATTGCTTTTCAGTGCTTTTCATTTCCATTCTTTTCATTACTCTGCATTGCAATGCATTGCAATGCATTGCAATGCATTGCTTTGCATTGCAATGCGTTGCTTTGCATTGCTTTGCATTGCTTTGCGTTGCTTTTCGTTGCTTTGCATTGCTTTGCATTGCTTTGCGTTGCAACGCATTGCTTTGCATGGCTTTGCAATGCTTTGCATTGCTTAGCACCGCAACGATTGCACTACATGGATTGCACCACTTGGATTGCACTACGTTGATTGCACCGTGTAGAATGCAAGACTTCACTGTTTGGGGTACACGCTGGCTAACATCTCACTGCGAACAGTGCCCCATTGTAAGACCATCGTCGGATAATTCTCACCATTTTCAGACGAATGTGCGCGGCGCGCGGCGCTAGGGCGAGAACCACATCTTGAAAACGACCCGCTCTCTCTCTATCCGTGAAACAATGTGCTCGGCGCTTGCATCCGTGAGATTATTGCATTTTTCAAGCTTCAGCTTCATCAGTGGTGAGGAAGTCTTAGGCGAAACGCCCAGCCCGCCCTACCGACACGTCTGGGGGTGTATGCATGAGAAGGAGGAGAGAAGGATGATGAAGAGGAGGAGAGAGGGACGAAAAGGAGGATAATGCAGGATGGAGGATGGAGGAGGAGGATGAGGAGGAGGAGGAGGAGGAGGAGGAGGAGGAGGGGGAGGACTAGGACGAAACCATGGTTGAAAACGAGCGCACGCATCCCATCCTCTCTTCAGGACTGAAAAGGTCTGGGATGCTCGGATGTGCGCTTGCGCCGCCAGGGGGTCCCACCCCCCCTCGCCTGCCTCTGCCGCGCGCCCGCGGCGACACCTCCTTCCTCGCCGCTGCCCCTCCGCGGCTCCCTTCTAAAAGGCGGGGCCGCGTCATGCCACCGCGTCCGCGGGGGTCGCGCTCCGTGTCTGGTTGACGTGGTCTCTCTCCGCGACCGGGCGGGGACGGAGCGCATCGTCGCAGGGCTGGCGGCGTGCACTGTCGCAGGGTTCGCTCCGCGCTTGGCGGTTCCTCTGGCTCCGCGACTGGCGCGGTGCATCGCTGGCGACTTGGCTCTGCGCGCGCGCGGGGGCCTCGCGCGCGGGGCCGGCGCAGCTGCGGCGCATCGGCGGGGGTCCCGCTCCGCGACTGGTGGGGGGTTTTCGCTCCACGGCTTGTGTCGGCCACGCGCAGAGGGGGTATGCATGGGGGGAGGGGGGAGGCTTCTCAGAGGCACCCCTGCTTCTTAGACGGCGCGGGCCTCGCCTGTAGACGCAGGGCCGTCTCGCCTTCTAAGAAGCAGGGTGCTTCTGAGAAGCCTCCCTCCCTCCCTCAGGAGCGAAAGAAGGACGTACACGTGCATGAATCCACGCAGGTTTCGAGAGTGCGCACGGCGCAAATGTCCGTACAACGCGGCTGGTCTCGCGGATCGAGGGGCCGTGCTCATGTACATAGCTGGGCGCGTACGTCCTTTGTGTGCTCCCTGCTCCCCCTGCCCCCCTTGGTGCGCGCCGCCAGCGTAGGGGGCGGTGCTGCGACGGCGCCCGCTCGCGCGCACCGGCGGGGGTCTCGCGCGAGGAAGCTGCGCCGCCTCGCCGGGAGTCTCGCTCTGCGACGGCACGGCGGGGGCACCCCGGAAGTGTTGGAGGGCGGAGCCCGCCGCGGCACAAGCGCACGACCAGCTCACGCAGGCGCCCTTCGGAAATCATTCGGATCCCCGAGGGCATCTTCATACGGTGGGACCGAGGTCGAGTGAGGCCGAGGGTCAGAGAGCGCCTTCCTCTGCAGGACCACCAAAAAAGGGGCGTCATGTTGGTCAAACGCCTGGCCGGTCAAACCGACGAAGATGCGCAATCTCCAGCCGTTCGCTTATGTCCAAGGTTTCGGCTTGATGCCGAGTGTGGTACATCGTTTCAGCTTGGCCGAACAGGGTGGTTGCGCCCCGTGACGTTCGTTTGGGGTGTTCTGCAGACCTGACCCCCCAGCCCTGCTCAAGGTATAAGGCCGAGGTCGGTTCGGGGAGGGTGCCCTAACTACTGTTCTTCGTGTCTATTGCATGCTCTTGTGCATGCTGGGGGAGGGCGATCTCGAATGTACTTCAGTTTGGCCGGCGGAGGGTCTCATGTTCTTGAAGGATGTTGTTATGTCGTAGGTTCAGACGTGATTCTGGAGGGCATCCGTAGAACTGTGGGGAAGCTTCAGGATTCGTCGGATGGCCTCCGTATTCCTCAGGGCCCCCTAGGTTCCAAAGGAACTCTTCAGGATCTCACAGGACTTTAAGAGTCTGGAGGAAGCGCTGATGATTCCTTGGGATATCCGCAGGACTCTGGAGGAAATCCTGAGGGGAAATCGTGAGGGCCCCTGAGGTGAGACAGATTCGTAGGATCCCACAGGAACTCGCATGCAATCTTCAGTGAATCGCTTAGGAATCCTCCGGATTCCAGAGCAAATCGTCCTCCTCCTCCTCCTCCTCCTTCTCCTCCGCCTTCTCCGCGTCCTCCTCCTCCGCCTCCTCCTCCTCCTCCTCCACCCTTCTCCTCCTCCTCCATCCTCCTCCTCCTCCTCCATCCTCCTCCTCCTCCATCGTGAGGGGCCGCCATCACTCCTCGGGAGTGCTCCCGATGGTGCAGGACTCCTGCCTTCTGGGGTGGGGGCCGCGCCCGCCCGGCCCAGGAGGGAGGAGGCCCTCCTGGGGCAGTTTTCGCCCGAGTGGCGCGGGAGCCGTTGGTCTGGATTTTATCTGAGTTTCCTGGATGGGGGAGGAGGAGGAGGAGGAGGAGGAGGAGGAGGAGGAGGAGGAGGAGAAGGAGGAGGAGCAGGAAGCGGAGGAGGGAGGAGGGAGGAGGAGGAGGAGGGAGGAGGGAGGAGGGAGGAGGGAGGAGGGAGGAGGGAGGAGGAAGGCGAGGAGGCAGGAGGGAGGAGGGAGGAGGTAGGATGGAGGAGGGAGGAGGGAGGAGTGAGGAGGAGGAGGAGGGAGGAGGTAGGAGGAGAAGTAGGATGATGATGAGGAGGAGGACCAGTGTAAACCCAAGAGTCATCAATGATATTGGAGTAAACCCTCCCTCCAAGCTCCCTCTTCATAGGCCCCTGCAACGGTTCATGTCCATTGATGGAACTGCCTCGTTGGAAGGCACCCGTTTGAAGACCCCGAAGCATGCCAAAACATGGTTCTCGGGATTCCAACGCCAAGGATCAACTTGACTGTTGCGTCTTGACGATCCTGAATCGTGCCAGAACGCCATGCGCAGTCCTTCAATGCAGAGAATCGACGTAACTGTTGCACCCGCGTAATCCTGGATCCTTCCAAAACAAAGTTTGTGGTACGTTGATGATGGGTATCCGTGAAGCTCTTGCATTTTTGATAGCGAATGTGCGCGGCGCTAAGGCGAGAGCCACATTTTGAAAAGGATCCGCCTTCAATCCGTGAAAATCGGGCAAATTTTTAACACGCATGTGCGCGGCGCCACGGCAAGAGCCACATTTTGAAAGGGAACCGCCCCCAATCCGTGAAACTCTTGCAAACATTTAAACGAATGTGCGCGGCGCTAAAGGGAGAGCCACATTTTGAAAACCAGTCGCCCTCAATCGGTGACACTCTTGCAAATTTGTTAAAGCGAACGTGCGCGGCGCTAAAGCGAGAGCCACATTTTTGAAAAGGAACCTCCCTGAATCCGTGAAACTCTTGCACATGTTTAAAGCGAACGTGCGCGGCGCTAAGGCGAGAGCCACATTTTGAAAAGGAACCGCCCTCAACCCGTGAAGCTCTCGCAACTTTTGAAACGACTGTGCGCGGCGCTGGAGCGAGAGCCGCGTTTTTAAAACCACTCGCCCTCCATCCGTGAAATTCTGCAGATTTTGCACACGAATGTGCGCGGTGAACCTGTTGCCAGTTTTTGAGCGTCAGAGTCGTACGTGGTGAGGAAGTCTGAGGCGAGACGCCCGGCCCGCCCTAACAACTGGCCTCGGGGTGCGACAGGGAGAAGCTATCTATGAGGAAGAGGAATGGAGGAGGAGGAAGAGGAGGAGGAGGATTGCAAAAAAACCTAGGATTGCAAAAAACCTTCGCCCAGGGTTTTCTTGCAATCCTTCTTTTTGCAATCCTTCGTTTTTTTTTTTTTTTGCAATCCTGTTTTGTTTTTTTTGCAATCCTTCGTTTTTTTTGCAATCCTTCGGTTTTTTTGCAATCCTTCGTTCGAGGAGGAGGAGAAGGAGAAGGAGGATCTAGGCCTCCTATGTGAGGTCGGAGTAGAGGGGGTCGGAGGATCGCGCCGTATCGCCGATGCATCGACGATGCGGCTCGATGTGGAGACCGTGTTTCTCCGCGCCGACGTCGCCGATGCATCGCCGACGTCGCCGATGCATCGCCCATGCATCCTCGATGCATCGGCGATGCATTGGCGATGCGGCGCGATCCTTCGATCCCATCTACTCGGACCCCATCTACGAGGCTCCTATTTAACATGAAGCTGGAAACAACGGAAGTTGGGAAATCAGTGAAAGTGGAAAAGTAGCCAGGGCTGGAAACACTGGCAGGGGATGAAGCGAGCCCGAAGTTGCCAGCTTCCATGTAATTCTCCAGGTCGGAGATGGACTGCAGAGTTCATTTGCCCGAGTTTTTGTTTTGTTGTTGTTGTTGATGTTTTTTTTTTTGTTGTTGTTTGTGTTGTTGAGGTTTTTGCTGTTGTTGTTGTTGCTGCAGTTGTTGTTGTTGTTGTTGTTGTTGTTGTTGTTTTGTTGTTGTTGTTGTTGTTGACGAAACCACTAGCTGGCGGACCGGCCTCCCCCCCCCCCCCCCCCCCCGCGCAACGCAGCGCAACGCAACGCAACGCTCTCCCCGCGCGCCCCCCCGCGGGGCGTACAGGGACCCGTACAGGGTTCTATAGGGCTCCCACAGGACCCCTACAGGGTTCCATAGGATTCCTATAGGACCCCTACACGGTTCCATAGGATTCCTATAGGACCCGTACAGGGTTCCA
>CAUYUJ010015756.1:65000-67500 GCA_963575745.1 Prorocentrum cordatum
TCCGTAGAGGATCCGTAGGGGATCCCATACAGTCTGTATAGGATCCGTATGGGACCCCATACAGTCCGTATAGGATCCGTATGGGACCCCATACAGTCTGTATAGGATCCGTATGGGATCCCATACAGTCTGTATAGGATCCGTAGGGGATCCCATACAGTCTGTATAGGATCCGTATGGGATCCTATACAGTCTGTATAGGATCCGTATGGGATCCTATACAGTCTGGATAGGATCCGTAGGGGATCCCATACAATCCTTATAGGATCCGTAAGGGATCCCATACAGTCCTTATAGGATCCGTATGAGACCCCGTACAGTCCGCATAGCATCCGTATGGGGATCCCATACAGTCCGTATCGGATCGGTAGGGGATCCCATGCAGTCCGTATAGGATCCGTATGCGATCCCATACAGTCCGTATAGGATCCGTATGGGATCCCATACAGTCCGTATAGGATCCGTATGGGATCCCATACAGTCCGTATCGGATCGGTAGGGGATCCCATGCAGTCCGTATAGGATCCGTATGCGATCCCATACAGTCCGTATAGGATCCGTATGGGATCCCATACAGTCCGTATAGGATCCGTAGGGGATCCCATACAGTCCGTATAGGATCCGTATGGGATCCCATACAGTCCGTATAGGATCCGTATGGGATCCCATACAGTCCCGTATAGGATCCGTAGGGGATCCCATACAGTCCGTATAGGATCCGTAGGGGATCCCATACAGTCTATATAGGATCCGTAAGGGATCCCATACAGTCCGTATAGGATCCGTATGGGATCCCATACAGTTCGTATAGGATCCGTAGGGGACCCCATGCAGTCCGTATAGGATCCGTATGGGATCCCGTACAGTCCGTATAGACGCCGTATGGGATCCTATACAGTCTGGATAGGATCCGTAGGGGATCCCATACAGTCCGTCTAGGATCCGTATGGGATCCCATACAGTCCGTATAGGATCCGTATGGGATCCCATACAGACCGTATAGACGCCGTATGGGATCCTATACAGTCTGGATAGGATCCGTAGGGGATCCCATACAGTCCGTCTAGGATCCGTAAGGGATCCCATACAGTCCGTATAGGATCCGTAGGGGATCCCATACAGTCCGTATAGGATCCGTAGGGGATCCCATACAGTGGGTAGCTCCCGTAGGGGGTACACACCCCCACCTGCTCCGCGGCAACGGAACACAACGCAACAGAGGGATGCTTCATACAGCCGTGTTGCGTTGCGTTGCGTTGCGTAGCGGGGGGGGGGGGGGGGGGACGTCCGTGGTCGTGGTACACAGTGGACGACAACGGCTTTAATTGGAGCAAAACAGCGAACTGGTGGCCCGGCTCCGGGTACACCAGCAGGTTGTTTTGGCCTTGTTGTGTTGTTGTTGTTGTTGTTTGTTGTGGTTGTTGTTAGTTGTTTGTTGTTGTTGTTGTTGTTGTTGCTGTTGCTGTTGCTTATGTTGTTGTAGTTGTTGTTGTTGTTGTTGTTGTTGTTGCTGTTGGTTGTTGTTGTTGTTGTGGTTGTTGTTCTGCTGTTGTTGTTGTTGTTGCTGCTGTTGTTGTTTGTTTGTGTTGTTGTTGTTGTTGTTGTTGTTGTTGTTGGTGTTGTTGTTGTTGAGCTCTCATTCTTGAAGAATAATTATTGTTGGTCCCCCCCCTTCCGGTGCACATTGATTTTTTCAATTGAAGTGCCCCCCCCAGGGCTCGCACCTTGTTTTTTGTCAAAGGGAAGTCTTCCTGCTCAGACTGGCCCCTCTGGCCCCCGGGTTACAACAACAACGGCTCCCGCCTGAGAGTTCCTTACAATTTAGGCAGGACCCCCGCTCCCGCCCGAGACTTCCTCGCATTTTATTCAAGAATCGCGCTCTTGCTTGGGACTTCCTTACGATTTATTCAGGAATCGCTCCTCGTGCGCTCTCGAGTCGCGCTCTCGCTGGAGACTTGCTTGCAATTTGCTGAAGAATAGCGCCCTTGCGTTGGAATTCCTTGCGATTTACTCCAGCGCCGCGCTCCCGACACCCAGGCACCCAGGAGTCGCGCTCACGCTTAGGACTCCTTCACAGATTAATTAGGAATCGGGATCTCGCTGCCCTTCGTGTCCCCGTTGCAGCCCTTCGTGGCGCCCTCGCTGCCTTTCGTGGCCCCGTTGCAGGCCTTCGTTGCCCCCTCGCTGCCCTTCGTGGCCCCCTCGCTGCCCTTCGTGGCCCCCTCGGTTTGTTTCGTGGCCCCAATGCAACCCTTCGTGGCCCCCTCGCTTTGTTTCGTGGCCCCGTTGCAGCCCCTCGTGGCCTCCTCGTTGCCCTTCGTGGCCCCGTTGCAGCCCTTCGTGGCCCCCTCGCTGCCCTGCGTGGCCCCGGTGCATCCTCATTTTGTTTTTTTTTTTTTTTTTTTTTTTTTTTTTTTTTTTTTTCGTGGCTCCGTTGCAGCCCTTCGTGGCCCCCTCGCTGCCCTTCGTGGCCCCGTTGCAGCCTTTCGTGGCCCCCTCG
>CAUYUJ010015756.1:70000-117500 GCA_963575745.1 Prorocentrum cordatum
CCCTCGATCCGTGAAGCTCTTGCAAAGTTTGAAAGCGAATGTGCGCGGCGCTAAGGCGAGAGCAACATTTTGAAAAACGACCCGCCCTCACTCCGAGAAGCTCTTGCATTTTTTTGAAAAGAATGTGCGCGGCGCTCAGGCGAGAGCCACATTTTGAAAACCACCCGCCCTCAATCTGTAAAATCTTGCAAATTTTGAAAACGAATGTGCGCGGCGCTAAGGCGAGAGCGACATTTTGAAAACCACCCGCCCTCCATCTGTGAAGCTGTTGTCAATTTTTAAGCGTCAGGGTCATACATGGTGACGAAGTCTCAGGCGAAACGCCCGGCCCGCCCTAAAAATGGGCCTCGGGGTGCGACAGGGAGGAGTTATCTATATTTATCAGAGTGAGGGGGGCGAACGGTCGTTCATTGTCCCTGGGTGCGTGGCTGAATCGGAAAGTTGTGGTGAAAATTCTGCTTGTTGCGTTGTTGTTGTTGTTGTTGTTGTTGTTGTTGTTGTTGTTGTGGTTGCTGCTGCTGCTGCTGCTGCTGCTGTTGTTGTTGTTGTTGTTGTTATTATTATTGTTTGTTGTCGTCGTCCCACCCGCGACCCACCCGCGACCCACCCCGCGACCCGCCCCACGACCCACAATGCAATGTATTGTTGTTTGTCGTCGTTAGACCTGCGACCCATCCGCGACACACCACGCGAACCACCCCGCGATCCGCTCCGCGACCCACCCGCGACCCACGCGACACCCACCCGCGACCCACCCCGCTACTCACCTCACGACCCAACCGGGACCCATCCCGCAACACACCGCAACTCACCCCACGACCCAACCCACGACCCACCCGCCGCCCAACCCACGACCCACCCGCGACCCACCTTCGACCCAAAAAAAAAACCCCGCGAACCCCCCCGCGACCCACCCGCGACCACCGCGACCCACCCCGCGACCCACCCGTGACCCAACCCGCGACCCACCCGCGACACACCCCGCGACTCACCCGCGACCCATCCGCGACCCATCCGCAACCCACCCCGCGACCCACCCCGCGACCCACCCTCAAGGGAGAATAAACCACCCAGACCCGACAATTGATGTTTACCAAACGGCCCTGGGCGCTTACTAAACAGTCCTGCCCTGTTCGATGCATTCCCTCTGTGCGTTTACTAAACGGCTTCGCTTGTCGGGGTGATTATTCTTGGGTGGATTTTCTACCCTCTACACCCACGACCCACCCGCGACCCAACAGCGACCCACCCGCGACCCATTTGGGACCCACCCGCGACCCACCCGCGACCTACCCACATTGGTTTAACGAAGAAATCGGCGCCTGCGGCGGGCTCGTTTTATAATTTGTGAAACTTCGGCGCCTGCGGCGGGCCTCGTCAGAGTCTCGCAAACTGCCGACGTCCCCACCGCCCCCTCACTCTTATCCGCATCTGCGGGGTGCTACGTAAGGAGAAGGAATGGAGGAGGAGTATGATGATGATGATGATGATGATGATGATGATGAGGAGGAGGAGGAGGAGGAGGAGGAGGAGGAGGAACAGGAGGAGGAGGATGAGTATGATGATGATGATGATGATGATGATGATGATGATGATGATGATGCTGATGCTGCTGATGATGATGATGATGCTGATGATGATAATGTAGGATGATGATGATGATGATGATGATGATGATGATGATGATGTGATGATGATGGATGATGATGTGTGCTGATGATGATGATGATTGATGAAGAAGATGATGATGATGCTGATGCTGATGATGTTGATGATGTGATGCTGATGCTGATGCTGATTGCTGATGATGATGATGATGAAGATGATGATGATGCTTGATGATGATGATGATGATGATGATGAATGATTGATGATGATGATGATGATGATGATGATGATGGTGATGATGATGATGATGATGATGATGATGATGATGATGATGATGATGATGATGATGGTGGTGGTGGTGGTGACGATGACGTTGTTGTTGATGAGGAGGAGGAGGATGAGGATGAGGAGGAGGAGAAGGAGGAGGAGGAGAAAGAAGAGGAGAGGGAGGAGGAGGAGGAGGAGGAGGAGGAGGAGGAGGAGGAGGAGAGAGGGAAGGGAGGGGCCCAGAGGAGGAGACGACGGACCCAGGCCTCTGGCTATCCGAGAAGGTCGCACCGCGGCGTCCTCTCTGCTTCCGGGTGGCTCCCCGGGAGCCCGTTCGAGTGGGGCTTCAGCAGAGCGGGGAGGGGCGGGGCTGAGGAGCGAATCCGACTGGAAGTCGAGCTCTCCCCAACCCGGGGCCGCCCAGGGCACGCCTCCTCCGACCCCACCTCTGGCCCCAGCCCCACCGCTGCGCCCCCACGAGCCGGGCGCCGGGGAGGTCAGGAGGCGGTCTCCCTGGAGGGGAAGCCGCCTCCAGGGAAACCCTTGAGGTATCTACAGGATCCCTTCGAAGATCTTCGGGAATCCACCGGATTTCTTCGGGACATCCGTAGGATCCCTTGTGAAATGGCTAGGCACACACACATTATGAGGTAAGAATCCAAAGGCCATCCTTAGGATTCCGATGGACGTCTCAGGATTTGTTTGGAACTCTTGAGGGCTCTACAGCAATTTTGGCCCAGGTATTCTTTTGCCCCATCCTGCACCAGCTCTCCTCTGGTGCATTGCGTGCCCCCCCCCAGTCGAACAGAGCCAAATGCCGATCACGAAGGTCACCGCCCGGCAGATCTTCGACTCGCGGGGGAACCCCACCGTGGAGTGCGACGTGACGACGGCGAACGGGACCTTCCGTGCCGCCGTACCATCTGGGGCGTCCACGGGCATCTACGAGGCGCTGGAGATGCGTGACGGGGTCAAGGCCGATTACATGGGGAAGGGCGTGCTCAAAGCCGTCGAGAATGTGAAGACAGTGATCTCAGCAGGAATCAGCGGCATGGACGAGGCGGACCAGAAGGCCGTGGATAAGAAAATGGTGGAGGAGTTGGACGGTTCTGTCAACGAGTGGGGCTGGAGCAAGGCAAAGCTTGGCGCCAATGCTATCCTTGCCGTCTCCATGGCCGTGTGTAAGGCGGGTGCCGCCGCGAAGAAGGTGCCGCTGTACGAGCACATCGCGGCGCTGGCCGGGAACTCGACGGAGGAGATGTACCTCCCAGTCCCTGCTTTCAACATCATCAACGGGGGTTCTCATGCTGGCAACAAGTTGGCAATGCAGGAGTTCATGATCCTTCCTGTGGGTGCGAAGTCTTTCACCGAGGCCATGAAGATGGGAAGCGAAGTCTACCACCACCTCAAGGCCGTCATTAAGAAAAAGTATGGACAGGACGCTTGCAACGTGGGCGACGAAGGTGGCTTCGCACCGAACATCTTGGCCAACGAGGAGGGCCTTAACCTTGTAGTCGAGGCCATCGAGAAGGCTGGCTACACAGGGAAGGTGAAGATCGGCATGGACGTGGCGGCGTCCGAATTCTACACCGATGACAAGATGTATGACCTGGATTTCAAGACCGAGGGGGACGCCAAGGACAAGTCGCAGAAAATATCCGGTGATAAGCTCACCGACATGTACAAAAGCTTCTGCGCGAATTACCCCGTCATCTCCATAGAGGACCCTTTCGATCAGGACGACTTCGACGCCTACGGCAAAATGACCGCATCGCTCGGGGAGACGTGCCAGATCGTGGGCGACGACCTGCTGGTCACGAATCCCAAGCGCGTCCAGAAGGCGATCGACGAGAAGGCCTGCAACGCGCTGCTGCTGAAGGTGAACCAGATCGGCTCGGTGTCGGAGTCCATCGAGGCGGTGGCCCTGGCCAAGTCGGCCGGCTGGGGCGTCATGACCAGCCACCGGAGCGGCGAGACGGAGGACTCCTTCATCGCGGACCTGGCGGTCGGACTGGGCACAGGCCAGATCAAGACGGGGGCGCCGTGCCGCTCCGAGCGGCTGGCGAAGTACAACCAGCTCCTCCGCATCGAGGAGGAGCTCGGCGCGAAGGGGAGGTACACCGGCGGCGACTACAGGCTGCCGAAGGTGCGCCGCTCGAGCTGAGGGGCCCCTCGCGCGAGAGTCCGTGCGCAGGCCGAGGCTCGCACACGGCGCCGCGGGGCAGCACAGTGCTCTCAGGGGCGCCGATCCAAGGAGGGGAGTGGCCCCATGGCGGGGGGGGGGCAGGCATCGGCTCGATGATCCTCTCTGCGTGCGTTAGCCCAACGTGCGTTTACTGTGTTCGGCCTATGTTGGCCATCCCCTGAGGTCCGGCGTTGCGAAGAACTTGCAACAGCACCTGAGCCCCTGGCCCGATCTTTCTGCGTCGTTTCTCGAGCCGCACCGATCTGCGAGGTGCCTAGGGCTCGAACCGGCCGGAAACGCCCGTTTCGAAAAAAATAGCAACGCCAGGCTCTCAGGGTCGTTGCACCACCGTCGAGATGTGGAAGGCTTCGGTGGACCAGCACACGCTGGCGCCAGCACACGTTCTGAGGATCATCGGCCAGCCTCAAGTCGGGCCTGTCCCTCTACAGGTTGAGAATATTCAAAAGTAGTAAACAGAAACCGTCAGGTGGCGATTTTTTTTAACTACCTCTGGGCATGTCTGGAGTATTTTTTTGACTGTTTCTAATGTTTCTTCCAAAACCCCCTTGTAGGGGGACAGGCCCGACTTACGGCCAGCCCCCCCGATCGCCCTTGCATTAAGTCGGGCCTGTCCCCCTGGAGGGGGATTTTCCACGAAAAATAAGAAATACCCCCAAAACAAAAAAAAAATAGTCCAAACATAGTCCGGGGACTGTTTTCTGAGCATTCCTTGACCTTCTTGGGGCGTTTTTGGGGTATTTTTTCAAATTTTTCGTCGAACATCTGTCCCCCTACAGGAAGGATCCCTGTAGGGGGACAGGCCCCACCTACACCCTGGCATCGCAGTCGGGGCCCGCCCGGGGTCCGCGCCCCGCCCGGGAGCAGCCAGAGGAGCGTGGGGCTCCCCGTCGGGGGCCTGCGCTGCCGACCGGTCGGCGGCGCATCCTCGATTCCAGGAGGCGGAGGAGGAGGGCGAGGAGGAGGAGGAGGAGGAGGAGGAGGAGGAGGAGGAGGAGGAGGAGGAGGAGGAGGAGGAGGAGGAGGAGGAGGAGGAGTGCGCCCCCCTGAGCCGGCCCCCCCCCTGTCGGCTCCCCTCTCCAGCCTTCAGTCGGGGAAACATCAGGACTCGAGTGCGCCGGAACTCGGCTTTGCCGACGCTGCTCGACGAGCGCGTCCTGGGTGTTGACGGTCCAGTCTTCGCGGGACGTTTGCAGCAGGAGCTTCCATTTTCAGACTGGGTCTCGTCATGTGCATGACGAGCCGGTCAGGCCAACCCGAGTCTCCCGAACCCGAGTCTTGCGTCTCCCCGATTCTGGTTGGGCAAATCTTCTGCCGACGTCGCGCAGCCTTCACCCTCTCTTCCTAATTTGCCGACCGGGTGCCTTGGGAACCATTCTGTGGCCAGCCCTGGGGGCAGTTTTTCATCGCGCATGATGGTCTTCCCAGCGTTTCCTAGCTAGTTTCTCGGGAGAGTCTCCCGACCCCAGTAGAGCTGGGTGTGCGGTTACACCTCTCTCCTGGCGTTTGCACATTGAGAGATCGTTGTGCCGACGAAAAGAAGGCCCGCCCCGGGGAACGGGGGGGTCGACCTTTTGAGGTCTGAAGTCCTTCCCCAGGACTCGTTCTCGATTCTGAGTGTTTTTTTGAAGGTCAAGGATTGCCAACGACCTTCCGTAGTTTTGGTGTTGTCGTTTGATTCTCGCAAGGCGAAGGTATGGGTATCGGCGATGTGGCTCGATGTGGAAACCGATTTTTGTCCCTGCCGACGTCGTCGATGCATCGTTGACCTCGCCAGTGCATCGCTGGTGCATCGCCGATGCATCGACGATGCACTAGGATGGCATCCCCTAGGATCCCATACGGACTGTATAGGATCCGTATGGGATCCTATACAGTCCGTATAGGATCCGTAGGGGATCCCATACAGTGGGAGCTCCCGTAGGGTCACACACCCCCCACCTGCCCGCGCAACGGAACACAACGCAACAGAGGCTGCTCATACAGCCGTGTTGCGTTGCGTTGCGTTGCGTTGCGGGGGGGTGGGGGGGGGGGGGGGGTCCTGGTACACCAGTGGGTTGTTTCGCTACATGGAGCAAAACAGCGAACTGGTGGACCGGCTCCGGGTACACCAGCAGGTTGTTTTGCCTTGTTGTTGTTGTTGTTGTTGTTGTTGTTGTTGTTGTTGTTGTTGTTGTTGTTGTTGTTGTTGTTGTTGTTGTTGTTTGTTGTTTGTCGTTGATGTTTGTTGTTGTTGTTGTTGTTGTTGTTGCTGTTGTTGTTGTTATTGTTGTTGTTGTTGTTGTTGTTGTTGTTGTTGTTGTTGTTGTTGTTGTTTGTGTCGTTGTCGTTGTCGTTGTTGTTGTCGTTGTTGTTGTTGTTGTTGTTGTTGTTGTTGTTGTTGTTGAAACTCCCATTCTTGAAAAATAATTATTGTTGATCCTCCCCACCGGTGCACATTGTTTTTTTCAATTGAAGTGCCCCCCCCGGGGCTCGCACCTTGTTTTTTGTCCAGGAAAGTCTTCCTCCTCAAACTGGCCCCTGGCCCCCGGGTTACAACAACAACGGCTCCCGCCTGAGACTTCCTTACAAATTAGCCAGGACCCCCGCTCCCGCCCGAGACTTCCTCGCATTTTATTCAAGAATCGCGCTCTTGCTTGGGACTTCCTTACGATTTATTCAGGAATCGCTCCTCCGGCGCTCTGGAGTCGCGCTCTCGCTGGAGACTTGCTTGCAATGTACTGAAGAATAGCGCCCTTGCGTTGGAATTTCTTGCAATTTACTCCAGCGCCGCGCTCCCGACACCCAGGCACCCAGGAGTCGCGCTCACGCTTAGGACTCCTTCACAGATTACCTAGGAATCGGGATCTCGCTGCCCTTCGTGGCCCCGTTGCAGCCCTTCGTGGCCCCCTCGCTTTGTTTCGTGGCCCCGTTGCAGCCCTTCGTGGCCCCCTCGCTGCCCTTTCGTGGCCCCGTTGCAGCCCCTCGTGGCCTCCTCGTTGCCCTTCGTGGCCCCGTTGCAGCCCTTCGTGGCCCCCTCGCTTTGTTTCGTGGCCCCGTTGCAGCCTTTCGTGGCCCCCTCGCTGCCCTTCGTGGCCCCGTTGCAGCCCTTCGTGGCCTCGTTGCAGCCCTTCGTGGCCCCCTCGCTGCCCTTCGTGGCCCCGTTGCAGCCCTTCGTGGCCCCCTCGCTTTGTTTCGTGGCCCCATATATGTATGCCCTCCGTGGCCCCCGCTCGTTCGCGCCCGTGGTGGCCCCATGTGCATGCCCTTCGGGGCCCCGCTGTCGCCCTTCGTGGCCCCCTCGATGTCTCGTGTCCGTTGCTGCCTCAGTGCCCCGTCGTAACTCCGCGGCAAATACGTATGCCTTGGCCCCGCTGTTCGCGCCCGTTGTGGCCTCATGTGCATGCCCTTCGTGGCCCCGCTTTCGCCGTTTGAGGCCCCCTCATTGTCCTACGTGGCCCAGTTGCTACCCTCAGTGGCCCCATCGTTGCTTTCTGTGGCCCCGCATTATCTGCCCTTCGTGGCCCCCGCTCGTTCGCGCTCTTCGTGGCCCCATACGCATTCCCTTCGTGTCCCCGCTGTCGCCCTTCGTGGCCTACTTCGTGCCCTTCGTGGCCCTGCTGTCGTTCTCTCTCGCTCTCGCCTTCGCTCGTCGTCGTCGCCGTCGTCGTCGTTGCCGTCGTCGTCGACGTCGTCGTCGTCGTCGTGGTCGGTCCCCTGTCCGTCCCTCTTGGGGTCGGGTCGACGGTCCGCGGCCGCCCCGCCGATCAGCGCTGCCGCTGCCAGGCCGACGGTCCGCGGCCGCCCCGCCGCTTGCCGGGGCCCGGCCTGCAGGGAAGAAAGGTGTACCGCCCAAAAGGGGTTCGATCGAAGAAAACAGGGCGAGTATCGAGGGTATGGGAAATGCGCGTTATTGGACACTCGAGCAGATAAGGACGAACAGTCTTAACATGATTGCTGTTGTTGTTGTTGTTGGGTTTTTGCTGTTGTTGTTGTTTGGTTGTGTTGTTGTGCTTGCCGTCGTCGTCGTCGTGGTTGCTGTTGTTGCTGTTGCTGTTGTTCTTGTTGGTGTGGTTATTGTTGGTGTTGTTGTTGCTGCTGCTGCTGTTGTTGTTGGTGTTGTCGTTGCTGTTGTCGTGGTTGTTGTTGTCGTTGTTGAATTCTCACTGCTTGAGGATAATTGCTGTTGATCCTCCCCTCGGGTAACCATTGCATTTTTTACGAAAGTTCACCTTACACGGTTTTTTTTGTACAAGGGACAATGTGGTGTCACCAAGCTAGGTTGTCGACCCCTGGTTTGCGACAACAGTGGCTCCCGCCTGATACGTCCTCACAATGTATTCCCAATCGCGCTCTCGCGCAGGACTTCCTCACAATGTATACAGAGCTCGCGCTCTTGCGCGGCACTTCCTCACAATTCATTCAGACGCCGCGCCCTCGACACCGAGCAATCACGCTTTCGCTGTGGATGTCCGCACGATTTATTTGGGAATCGCGCTATCGCTCGCGACTTCCTCGCGATTCATGCAGGACGCACGCTTCAGCAACCCGCCTGCTCGACCTGGCCGCCTGGGCCCTCCTTCCCGACTCGCCCTGTAGGGTCTACCCGTCCGATCTGCACGTCTGGTTCTGCCACGTGTTTTTTTTTCCCCCTGGCCCCCCTCCTGTGCTTCTCTCTCTCTCTCTCTCTCGTGCTCCATCCTCCTCCCTCCCCTTTTGTCCCTTCCTTCCATCCGTCCTCTCTTCCCCTGCCTCAGGGGCTGCACGAAATACACGTTGCGGGTAAGGAAGGTATACACATAAGGGAGGTACGGCCGCAGACGAAGAGAGCGGACATCAAGGGTTCGGGATACACGTGCTGAGTGGCACGCGAGCAGATAAGAGCGTGGAGTATTAACATTGTTGTAGTTGCTGCTGCTGTTGCTGTTGTTGCTGTTATTGGTGTTGTATAGGAGGCTCATGGTGCGTATAAGGGTCCTGGGGCTCCTTGGAGTCATCAGCTCTTGGGGGGCACTGGGCGCATAGAGCTCGCAATGCTCCTGGGGGCCATAGGGCCCATAGCGCTAACAGAGCGCGTAGGCCTCGTAAGGCTTATGGGGCCGATTGGGGTGAAGGGGCAAGTCGGGTCCACAGGGTTCATAGGGCCAATAGGCCGTATACGGCTCACTGGGCTCGTAGGGCTCAGCGGGGGGTCTCATGGGTCTCGCAAGGCTTCACGGCTCCTAGTGCTGAGGGGGTTCTGAGTCTCATAGGGCGCGTAGGCCTCATGTGGTGTCGTGGGGGGATCGGGGGGTATGGGGCTCGGCTCATTGAGTTCATGCGGCTCCTGGGGCTCGTGAGCTCATAAAGCTCATTGGGCTTCTAGTGCTTATAGGCCTCAAAGGGCTTATCAGGCTCATGGGGCTCATGGAGCTCGGAGAGCTCATGGGCTCGTATGGCTCTTGAGGCTCATTGGGCTCCTAGGGATCATTGGAGTAATAGGTTTCGTGGGGGTCATAGGGCTCATGGGGCCCATAGGGCTCACAGGGCTCACAGGGCTCATAGGGCTCAGGGCTCATAGGGGTCTTAGGGCCCATAGGGCTCATAGGGCTCATAGGGCTCATAAATCCCATAGAGCCAATAGGGCTCATGAAGCTCATAGGGCTCATAGGGCTCATGGGGCCCATGGGGCCCATCGGGCTCATAGGGCTCATAGGGCTCATAGGGCTTAACGGCTCATAGGGCTCACGGTGTTCATAGGGCTCGTAGGGCTCATAGGGCTCATAGGGCTCATAGGGCTCATGGGGCTCATAGAGCTCATAGGGCTCATAAGGCTCATAAGGCTCATAGGGCTCATAGGGCTCATAAGGCTCATAGGGGTCATGGGACTCATAAGGCTCATAAGGCTCATAGGGCTCATAGGGCTCATAAGGCTCATAGGGGTCATAAAGATCATAGGGCTCATAGGGCTCACAGGGCTCATAGGGCCCATAGGGCTCATAGGGCTCATAGGGGTCATAGGGGTCATAGGGCTCATAGGGCTCATAAGGCTCATAGGGCTCATAGGGCTCACATCACATGGCTTATATGGGCTCATACGGCTCATAGGGCTCATATGTCTCATAGGGCTCATGCGGCTTCGGCCTCCTCGGCTCGCGCGACTGATTGGACGAAGTCGCCGGAGCAAAAAGGCGCGATTGATGTTTTTTGGGGCACCCGTGTTCTGCATGCAGCGGTGGACCAGTCGGATGCGACCACCTGCTGCTCTGAGTGGAGGATTCGCAGTGGGGCACCTTCGGCCGTCTCGTGGCCCTCATGGGGCCCTTGTAATCCGTCTTCGTAGGAGGATCCGGAGAACGCTACGTCACCACATGTGCCGAATGTGCCCTCACACGGACCGCACCCCACAGGGAGCTCCACCGACGTTGAAGAGCCAACGTGTGCATGCCGCCTCACCGTCCATGGTGGCATACCCGTGATCTGGATCATGAGTTGGGGGGACTCTTCGGGGTATCGCGGCGCGTGGGGGAGAGAGCTCTGGAGGCGTTGGGGTTCCCAGGCCTCACAGGGCTCATGGGGCTCCATGAGACACCACAGTGGTCGTAGGGCTTGTGGGGCCGACAGGCCTCATATGGCTGAGAGGGGTCTGACCTCTCGGGGCTCTCGCGGGGCTCCTTTTGAGGCTCTTTTTGGGGCTGTCGGGCGGCCCTCCTCGGCCATCCCGGGGCCCTCTCGGGCCGTCCTGGGGGGTTTTGGGCCGTCTTCGGGCCCTCTTGGTTCTTCTTGGGGGTCTCCTGCGGCCTTCTTGGGGTTCTCTGGGAAGCCTTTTGGTGCTCTTTGTGGCCGTCTTGGGGCTCTTTGGGGTCGTTTTGGGGCCCTTTTGGGCCGTCTTGGAGCTCCCTTGGGGACTTTCTGGGCCGACCTGGGGCGATCTTGGGGGCCTCTTGGGCCGTCTTGGACTCGGTGAAGGCCAAAGAGGCGGATATGCTAAACATATACGTTTCCCGAAGGGAATGGGACGATTTTGACCTCTTGGGGGTCTTCTTGGGGGCCTCTTGGGGCGTCTTGAGAGCATCTTGGGCCGTCTTGAAGCCACCTTGAGGCCTCTTTGAGCGCTCATGAGCCGTTCTGGGGCGGTCTTGGGCCGCCTTGGGGCTTTGCGGGACCGTCCGGGGATGGCCGGGAGAGGCTCCCGAAACCGAAATTTGGAGTTGACGTCGGTGGGAGCGCCCAGGGCCGAATTTATGTACGGGGGGGGGTCAGGGGGGTTTTCCGTTATAAGAGAATTCAAAGAGGAATATTCTGGGAGGTCCTGGCCAGAAAAGGACGGGTATCGAGGGTTTGGGATATGCGTGTTGGATCGCGCTCGGGCAGACAGGAGCGAACACTGTTTAAATGATGTCTGTTAAATTTTCATTACTAAAGAATTCTTCTTGTTGATCCCCCCCTCGGGTGACCATTGTATTTTTCAATTGAAGTGCTTCCCCCGGGTTTTTTATCCTGGAAATGCACTCGTGTCAAACTGCGTTGTTGGCCGCCGAATGATAACAACAACGGCTCCCGCCTGATACCTCCTCGCAATGTATTCCCAAGTCGCGCTTTCGGACGGGACTTCCTCACAAAGTATTCAGGAATCGCGCTTTCGCGTGAGATTTCCTCACAATTTATTCAGACGCCGCGCTCCCGACATTCAGGAGTCACGCTCTCGCTGCGGATTTCCCCACGATTGCTTTGGGAATCGAGCTGTCGCTCGAGACTTCCTCGCGATTCATGCAGCACGCACGCTTCAGCAACCCGCCTACTTGACCTGGCCAACTGGGCCCTCCTTCCCGACCTGTCCGGTAGGGTCTACCCGCCCGATCTGCCCGTCTGGTTTTGCCACGTGCTTTCTGCTCCTAGCCCCCCTCCTAGTCTCTCTTGTGCTCCATCCTTCTCCCTCCCCTTGTCACTTCCTTCCATCCGTCCTCTCTTCCCGTGCCTCAGGGGCTGCACGAAGTACACGTTGCAGGTAAGGAACATATCCCGCCAAGGGGGTACGGTCGAATAATAAGATGGCGGGCATCGAGGGTTCGGGATATACGTGTTGTGTGGCACGTGAACAGATAAGAGCGAACATACTGAAAATCGGTGTTGTTGTTGATGTTGTTGTTGTTGGTGTTGCCATTGTTATCGTTATTGCTGTTATTGATGTCGTCGTCGTCGTCGTCGTCGTCGTCGTCGTCGTTGTTGTTGTTGTTGTTGTTGTTGTTGTTGTTGTTGTTGAACTCTCACTCTTGAAGAATAATTATTGTCAATCCCCCCTCACCGGTGCACATTTATTTTTTTCAATTGAAGTGCCCCCCCCGGGGCTCGCACCTTGTTTTTTGTCAAAGAAAGTCTTCCTGCTCAAAATGGCCCCCTGCCCCCCGGACTACAACAACAACTGAGACTTCCTCACAATTTAGCCAGGACCCCCGCTCCCGCCCGAGACGCCCTCGCATTTTATTCAGGAATCGCGCTCTCGCTGGGGAATTCTTTGCAATGTATTCAGGAATCGCTCTCCCGGCGCTCTGGAGTCGCGCTTTCGCTGGAGACTTGCTTGCAATTTACCATAGAATAGCGCCCTTGCGTTGGATTTTCTTGCAATTTACTCAAGCGCCGCGCTCCCGACACCCAGGCACCCAGGAGTCGCGCTCACGCTTAGGATTCCCTCACAGATTACCTAGGATCTCGCTGCCCTTCGTGACCCCGTTGCAGCCCTTCGTGACCCCCTCGCTTTGTTTCGTGGCCCCGCTGCAGCCCTTCGTGGCCCCCTCGCTTTGTTTCGTGGCCCCGTTGCAGCCCCTCGTGGCCTCCTCGCTGCCCTTCGTGGCCCCGCTGCAGCCCTTCGTGGCCCCCTCGCTTTGTTTCGTGGCCCCGTTGCAACCCTTCGTGGCCCCCTCGCTGCCCTTCGTGGCCCCGTCGCAGCCCTTCGTGGCCCCGTTGCAACCCTTCGTGGCCCCCTCGCTGCCCTTCGTGGCCCCGTTGCGGCCCTTCGTGGCCCCCTCGCTGCCCTTCGTGGCTCCATATATGTATGCCCTTCGTGGCCCCCGCTCGTTCGCGCCCGTGGTTGCCCCGTGTGCATGCCCTTCGTGGCCCCGCTGTCGCCGTGTGTGGCCCCCATCACTGTCCTACGTGGCCCAATTGCTACCTTCAGTGGCCCCATCGTTGCCTGCTGTGGCCCCGCATTATCTGCCTTTCGTGGCCCCCGCTCGTTCGCGCTCTTCGTGGCCCCATACGCATTCCCTTCGTGTCCCCGCTGTCGCCCTTCGTGGCCTACTTCGTGTCCTTAGTGGCCCTGCTGTCGTTCTCTCTCGCTCTCGCTTTCGCTCGTCGTCGCCGTCGTCGTCGTCGCCGTCGTCGTCGACGTCGTCGTTCCCGTCCTCGTCGTGGTCGGTCCCCTGTTCGTCCTTCCCTGGGTCGGGGCGACGGTTCCGCGGCCTCCCCGCCTATCATCGCTGCCGCTGCCAAAGCCGACGGTCCGCGCCGCCCCTGCCGCTTGTCATGGGCCCTGCCTCAGTGAAGAAATTTAACCCCTCAAATAATTACGATCGAAGACGGGAGAGGGCTGGTATCGAGGTTTGGGGTAATACGCAATAAATTAATGTAAAACTCGAACATTAGAAGGGAGGGTCGAACAGTCATAAACTGAATGTTGTTGTTAGTTGTTGTCGTCGTCGTCGTCGACGTTGTTTTGATTGTTGTTGTTGTTGTTGTTGTTGTTGTTGTTGTTGAACATTATTTATTCTAAAGAATAATTATTGTTGGGCCCCCTGTGCGCGCCCCCCCTGCGCCGCCTAGGCCGCAGCTACATTTTCATCATTTTCGTGAGGAAGCCTCAGAAAAGAGGGTGTGTACAGGATCCGGTTGTTTTGTTGTAATCCGCTTACCCTTGCAAAAAACAATAGAAAATTACATTTCTTGTTCTAATATAATCAAATTTCAAGAATCCCTTGCAAAAAATAAGGTAAAGTGGACATTCGCGCGCGCAAGACGAAATCCTTCCAAAAGCTTAGTGTTCGGAGCGATTTTAACATAAAAACATCAAAAACCAATGGTTTTTCAACAAAAAAATGTCAAAATCTCATCCCGCGCGCTCTTGCGGATTCGTAGGAAACCCAACACTTTTTAAACAATTCTGTCAAACGGGCTTTTGCGAGCAACTTTTTCGAACTTCTGCGACAACGGTTGCGCACCTGCCAGGGCCATCAACCCTGTCAAATAATACCATGCGGGACACATTCGTTTTTTCTTCGCGCGCGCACGCCGTCGTCGTCGGCCGCGGGGCCCTGAATAGTAGCCACGGTCGTCCGCATGCCACGAAGTGAAGTGTCCGAACGTCATAGGGCGGTGGAACAGGGTTAGGTGGTGGCGAAGTAGTCGAGGCGATAATTTGGTAAGAGTCGTTATGCACTTCCCCCCCACGTAAGTTGGGTAATGTGGCTGGCGACGCATTAAAACCCTGGCAACTGTTGAGACACTGAGCGTTCGGGTAAAGTGATTGAATGTAGTTGTGTGTTGCTTGTTGTTGTTGTTGTTGAGGTTCATTACTTCTAAAGAATCATAATTGTTGGATCCCCCCACGCCGTTGCATGCTGTACTTTCCCTTATCCAAAGAAGGGGTTAATTGTTATTACTATGGACGCCTCCTCCTCCTCCTTCCTCCTCCTCTTTTCTCCTCCCCTCCTGTCGGACATACTCAGACTTGCTCATACACAGACTTACTCATACTCAGACTTACTCATACTCAGACCTACTCATACTCAGACTTACTCACACTCAGACATACTCATATACAGTCTTACTCATACACAGGCTTACTCATACACAGATTTGGAGGATGTCTCGAGCGAGGCGCTCATTTCAGCACCCCTAAGGGGAGCCGCCAGGGGTGTTTGCACGGGCTCGTTCGCGGCCATTTTGTGGGGATGTCTCAGGCGGTTTGCCTGTTTCTGTGCCCAACATCCTTCGCTTTCGGAGCAGATTTGGAGGATGTCTCGAGCGAGGCGCTCATTTCAGCACCCCTGAGGGGAGCCGCCAGGGGTGGTTGCACGGGCTCGTTCGCGGCCATTTTGTGGGGATGTCTCAGGCGGTTTGCTTGTTTCTGTGCCCAACATCCTTCGCTTTCGGAGCAGAGTTGGAGGATGTCTCGAGCGAGGCGCTCATTTCAGCACCCCTAAGGGGAGCCGCCAGGTGTGTTTGCACGGGCTCGTTCGCGGCCATTTTGTGGGGATGTCTCAGGCGGTTTGCCTGTTTCTGTGCCCAACATCCTTCGCTTTCGGTGCAGATTTGGAGGATGTCTCGGGCGAGGCGCTCATTTCAGCACCCCTAAGGGGAGCCGCCAGGGGTGGTTGCACGGGCCCGTTCGCGGCCATTTTGTGGGGATGTCTCATGCGGTTTGCGTGTTTCTGTGCCCAACATCCTTCGCTTTCGGAGCAGATTTGGAGGATGTCTCGAGCGAGGCGCTCATTTTCACACCCCAGGTGGGCCAGATTTTGAGGATGTCTCGATCGGTTTGCTTGTTTTGGTGGCCAGGCTCGTGGGCGCAGATTCTTCTCAGGATGCCACAGGAGGCTCCAACAGGCTCCAGGAGGCCCCAGGAGACCACATGAGGTCCCAGGAGGCATCAGGAGGCCACATAAAAAAAAAAAAAAAAAAGACTCAAGATGCCACAGGATGTCCCAAGAGGCTCCAGGAGGCCCCAGGAAGCTCCAGAAGGCCTCAGGAAACCACAGGAGGCCCCAGGAGGCAACAGGAAGCGCCAGGATGCCTCGGAAGGCAACAGGAGGCCCCGAGAGGCCCCAGGAGCAGGAGGCCTCAGAAGGCAACAGGAGTGGCTCCAATCCCATGAGTTACGTAATAGCTCCTATCGAAAGTGCCTCACTATTCTTTGAATGTTCTAACCTACGTATTTATCTATAGATGGCCATCTCCTGTGTACACCATCCTAATGTTTTACACATGATCCATTTTCGCTGGGACTCCGCTCCGCTCTCGACCTAGGGGCACGAGTCCTTAGTTGTGGTATTTACGCGTGTTTCCATAATTGCCCTACTCCTGTGCGCTAATCCGCAACAAGTTTTAATGTACGTTCTGTTTGCTATAGATGCGCCCTCCTGGGGCACGAAACCTTCCCTAGGAGGACCCAGGAGGTCCCATGAGGCTCCTTGGAGTCTCCAGGACCCCAGGAAGCCCCAGTAGGTTTCAGGAGGCCCCAGGAGGCCCCACGCACATGCACAGAGACGCGCTCGTACTACTGAGGCTCATTCACACTCCAATTCATTCGCAGTTAGATTGATGTCCAGACCGTCACAACTGAAGCCCGTTACTATTCGAAAGCTCTTGCGCCTAGACATTCATGGCGGACAGGTCCATGCGAGTAGATGCACATATGGGGAGCTCCACGCAGTGAATAATTATGAATCAAATTGTGCCCCTCGACGCTCGCACCTGGTTTTTTGGGCAGGGAAAGTCTTGATGCTCAAATTGTGCTCCTGGCCCCCGGGTTCAACAGCAACGGCTCCCGCGTGAGACCTCGTCACAATTTAGCCAGGACCCCCGCTCCCGCCCGAGACGTCCTCGCATTTTATTCAGGAATCGCGCTCTCGCTAGGGAATTCCTTACAATGTATTCAGGAATCGCTCTCCCGGCGCTCTGGAGTCGCGCTTTCGCTGGAGGCTCGCTTGCAATTTACTGGCGAATATCGCCCTTGCGTTGGAATTTCTGAGAATTTACTCAAGCGCCGCGCTCACGACACCCAGGCCCCAGGCACCCAGGATTCGCACTCACGCTTATGATTCCCTCGCTGATTACCTAGGAATCGGGATCTCGCTGCCCTTCGTGGCCCCGTTGCAGCCCTTCGTTGCCCCCTCGCTTTGTTTCGTGGCCGCGTTGCAGCCCTTGGTGGTCCTTTCGCTGCCCTTCGTGGCCCCGTCGCAGCCCCTCGTAGCATCCTCGCTGCCCTTCGTGGCCCCGTTGCAGCCCTTAACTGCTGCCCCCTCAGCTTCCTTAGTGGCCCCGATTCAGCCCTCTCTGTCCCCTGTAGCAGCCCTTCGTGGGCCCCGGTATATGTAATGCACCGTCGTGGCCCCCAGCCTCGTTCGCAGCTGCCTGTTTGCCCCATGTGCCATGCCCTTCATTCCCCGGAAACGTCGCCCGTATGTGCCGCCCACAAAGTCCTACGTGCCCAGTTTTCTACCCTCCAAGTGGCCCCAAGTTTTGCCTCTGGTGGCGCCCGCATTAACTTCCCTATCGTGGCCCCCCGCTCGTACGCGCGAACCCATCGTGTCCCTATACGCATACCACTTCGAGTCCCCGCTGTCGCCTCTACGAGGATACTTATTCGTGTCATTCGTGCAAATGCTGTCGTTCTCTCTCGCTCTCGCTTTCGCTCGTTCGTCGTCGTCGTCGTCGTCGTCGTGGTCGGTCCCCTGTCCGTCCCTCTTGGGGTCGGGTCGACGGTCCGCGGCCGCCCCGCCGATCAGCGCTGCCGCTGGCCAGGCCGACGGTCCGCGGCCGCCCCGCCGCTTGCCGGGGCCCGGCCTGCAGGGAAGAAAGGTGTACCGCCCAAAAGGGGTTCGATCGAAGAAAACAGGGCGAGTATCGAGGGTATGGGAAATGCGCGTTATTGGACACTCGAGCAGATAAGGACGAACAGTCTTAACATGATTGCTGTTGTTGTTGTTGTTGGGTTTTTGCTGTTGTTGTTGTTTGGTTGTGTTGTTGTGCTTGCCGTCGTCGTCGTCGTGGTTGCTGTTGTTGCTGTTGCTGTTGTTCTTGTTGGTGTGGTTATTGTTGGTGTTGTTGTTGCTGCTGCTGCTGTTGTTGTTGGTGTTGTCGTTGCTGTTGTCGTGGTTGTTGTTGTCGTTGTTGAATTCTCACTGCTTGAGGATAATTGCTGTTGATCCTCCCCTCGGGTAACCATTGCATTTTTTACGAAAGTTCACCTTACACGGTTTTTTTTGTACAAGGGACAATGTGGTGTCACCAAGCTAGGTTGTCGACCCCTGGTTTGCGACAACAGTGGCTCCCGCCTGATACGTCCTCACAATGTATTCCCAATCGCGCTCTCGCGCAGGACTTCCTCACAATGTATACAGAGCTCGCGCTCTTGCGCGGCACTTCCTCACAATTCATTCAGACGCCGCGCCCTCGACACCGAGCAATCACGCTTTCGCTGTGGATGTCCGCACGATTTATTTGGGAATCGCGCTATCGCTCGCGACTTCCTCGCGATTCATGCAGGACGCACGCTTCAGCAACCCGCCTGCTCGACCTGGCCGCCTGGGCCCTCCTTCCCGACTCGCCCTGTAGGGTCTACCCGTCCGATCTGCACGTCTGGTTCTGCCACGTGTTTTTTTTCCCCCCCCCCCCTGGCCCCCCTCCTGTGCTTCTCTCTCTCTCTCTCTCGTGCTCCATCCTCCTCCCTCCCCTTTTGTCCCTTCCTTCCATCCGTCCTCTCTTCCCCTGCCTCAGGGGCTGCACGAAATACACGTTGCGGGTAAGGAAGGTATACACATAAGGGAGGTACGGCCGCAGACGAAGAGAGCGGACATCAAGGGTTCGGGATACACGTGCTGAGTGGCACGCGAGCAGATAAGAGCGTGGAGTATTAACATTGTTGTAGTTGCTGCTGCTGTTGCTGTTGTTGCTGTTATTGGTGTTGTATAGGAGGCTCATGGTGCGTATAAGGGTCCTGGGGCTCCTTGGAGTCATCAGCTCTTGGGGGGCACTGGGCGCATAGAGCTCGCAATGCTCCTGGGGGCCATAGGGCCCATAGCGCTAACAGAGCGCGTAGGCCTCGTAAGGCTTATGGGGCCGATTGGGGTGAAGGGGCAAGTCGGGTCCACAGGGTTCATAGGGCCAATAGGCCGTATACGGCTCACTGGGCTCGTAGGGCTCAGCGGGGGGTCTCATGGGTCTCGCAAGGCTTCACGGCTCCTAGTGCTGAGGGGGTTCTGAGTCTCATAGGGCGCGTAGGCCTCATGTGGTGTCGTGGGGGGATCGGGGGGTATGGGGCTCGGCTCATTGAGTTCATGCGGCTCCTGGGGCTCGTGAGCTCATAAAGCTCATTGGGCTTCTAGTGCTTATAGGCCTCAAAGGGCTTATCAGGCTCATGGGGCTCATGGAGCTCGGAGAGCTCATGGGCTCGTATGGCTCTTGAGGCTCATTGGGCTCCTAGGGATCATTGGAGTAATAGGTTTCGTGGGGGTCATAGGGCTCATGGGGCCCATAGGGCTCACAGGGCTCACAGGGCTCATAGGGCTCAGGGCTCATAGGGGTCTTAGGGCCCATAGGGCTCATAGGGCTCATAGGGCTCATAAATCCCATAGAGCCAATAGGGCTCATGAAGCTCATAGGGCTCATAGGGCTCATGGGGCCCATGGGGCCCATCGGGCTCATAGGGCTCATAGGGCTCATAGGGCTTAACGGCTCATAGGGCTCACGGTGTTCATAGGGCTCGTAGGGCTCATAGGGCTCATAGGGCTCATAGGGCTCATGGGGCTCATAGAGCTCATAGGGCTCATAAGGCTCATAAGGCTCATAGGGCTCATAGGGCTCATAAGGCTCATAGGGGTCATGGGACTCATAAGGCTCATAAGGCTCATAGGGCTCATAGGGCTCATAAGGCTCATAGGGGTCATAAAGATCATAGGGCTCATAGGGCTCACAGGGCTCATAGGGCCCATAGGGCTCATAGGGCTCATAGGGGTCATAGGGGTCATAGGGCTCATAGGGCTCATAAGGCTCATAGGGCTCATAGGGCTCACATCACATGGCTTATATGGGCTCATACGGCTCATAGGGCTCATATGTCTCATAGGGCTCATGCGGCTTCGGCCTCCTCGGCTCGCGCGACTGATTGGACGAAGTCGCCGGAGCAAAAAGGCGCGATTGATGTTTTTTGGGGCACCCGTGTTCTGCATGCAGCGGTGGACCAGTCGGATGCGACCACCTGCTGCTCTGAGTGGAGGATTCGCAGTGGGGCACCTTCGGCCGTCTCGTGGCCCTCATGGGGCCCTTGTAATCCGTCTTCGTAGGAGGATCCGGAGAACGCTACGTCACCACATGTGCCGAATGTGCCCTCACACGGACCGCACCCCACAGGGAGCTCCACCGACGTTGAAGAGCCAACGTGTGCATGCCGCCTCACCGTCCATGGTGGCATACCCGTGATCTGGATCATGAGTTGGGGGGACTCTTCGGGGTATCGCGGCGCGTGGGGGAGAGAGCTCTGGAGGCGTTGGGGTTCCCAGGCCTCACAGGGCTCATGGGGCTCCATGAGACACCACAGTGGTCGTAGGGCTTGTGGGGCCGACAGGCCTCATATGGCTGAGAGGGGTCTGACCTCTCGGGGCTCTCGCGGGGCTCCTTTTGAGGCTCTTTTTGGGGCTGTCGGGCGGCCCTCCTCGGCCATCCCGGGGCCCTCTCGGGCCGTCCTGGGGGGTTTTGGGCCGTCTTCGGGCCCTCTTGGTTCTTCTTGGGGGTCTCCTGCGGCCTTCTTGGGGTTCTCTGGGAAGCCTTTTGGTGCTCTTTGTGGCCGTCTTGGGGCTCTTTGGGGTCGTTTTGGGGCCCTTTTGGGCCGTCTTGGAGCTCCCTTGGGGACTTTCTGGGCCGACCTGGGGCGATCTTGGGGGCCTCTTGGGCCGTCTTGGACTCGGTGAAGGCCAAAGAGGCGGATATGCTAAACATATACGTTTCCCGAAGGGAATGGGACGATTTTGACCTCTTGGGGGTCTTCTTGGGGGCCTCTTGGGGCGTCTTGAGAGCATCTTGGGCCGTCTTGAAGCCACCTTGAGGCCTCTTTGAGCGCTCATGAGCCGTTCTGGGGCGGTCTTGGGCCGCCTTGGGGCTTTGCGGGACCGTCCGGGGATGGCCGGGAGAGGCTCCCGAAACCGAAATTTGGAGTTGACGTCGGTGGGAGCGCCCAGGGCCGAATTTATGTACGGGGGGGGGTCAGGGGGGTTTTCCGTTATAAGAGAATTCAAAGAGGAATATTCTGGGAGGTCCTGGCCAGAAAAGGACGGGTATCGAGGGTTTGGGATATGCGTGTTGGATCGCGCTCGGGCAGACAGGAGCGAACACTGTTTAAATGATGTCTGTTAAATTTTCATTACTAAAGAATTCTTCTTGTTGATCCCCCCCTCGGGTGACCATTGTATTTTTCAATTGAAGTGCTTCCCCCGGGTTTTTTATCCTGGAAATGCACTCGTGTCAAACTGCGTTGTTGGCCGCCGAATGATAACAACAACGGCTCCCGCCTGATACCTCCTCGCAATGTATTCCCAAGTCGCGCTTTCGGACGGGACTTCCTCACAAAGTATTCAGGCGCTTTCGCGCGGGACTTTCTCTCAATGTATTCAGGAATCGCGCTCTCGCGTGTGACGTCCTGGCAATTTATTCAGACGCCGCTCCCTCGACATTCATGAGTCACGCTCTCTGTGTGGATTTCCCGGCGATCTGTTTTAGGGAATCGCATGATCGTTTGAGACATCCTCGCGATTCATGCAGGACGCACGCTTCAGCAACCCGCCTACTGACTGGGCCAACTGGGCCCTCCTGTCCCGACCTGTCCGTAGGGTCTACCCGCCGATATGCCCGTCTGGTTGTTGCCACAGTGCTTTCTGCTCCAAGCCCCCCTGCTGCTCTCTCTTGTGCCCATCCTTCTGCCCTCCCTCCCCTTGTCACTTCCTTCATCCGTCCTCTCTTCCCGTGCCTCAGGGGCTGCACGAAGTACACGTTGCAGGTAAGGAACATATCCCGCCAAGGGGGTACGGTCGAATAATAAGATGGCGGGCATCGAGGGTTCGGGATATACGTGTTGTGTGGCACGTGAACAGATAAGAGCGAACATACTGAAAATCGGTGTTGTTGTGATGTTGTTGTTGTTGGTGTTGCATTGTTACGTTATGCTGTTATTGAGGTGCGTCGTCGTCGCGTCGTCGTCGTCGTCGTCGTCGTTGTTGTTGGTTGTTGTTGTTGTTCTTGTTGTTGTTGTTGTTGTTGTTGTTGTTGTTGTTGTTGAACTCTCACTCTTGAAGAATAATTATTGTCAATCCCCCCTCACCGGTGCACATTTATTTTTTTCAATTGAAGTGCCCCCCCCGGGGCTCGCACCTTGTTTTTTGTCAAAGAAAGTCTTCCTGCTCAAAATGGCCCCCTGCCCCCCGGACTACAACAACAACTGAGACTTCCTCACAATTTAGCCAGGACCCCCGCTCCCGCCCGAGACGCCCTCGCATTTTATTCAGGAATCGCGCTCTCGCTGGGGAATTCTTTGCAATGTATTCAGGAATCGCTCTCCCGGCGCTCTGGAGTCGCGCTTTCGCTGGAGACTTGCTTGCAATTTACCATAGAATAGCGCCCTTGCGTTGGATTTTCTTGCAATTTACTCAAGCGCCGCGCTCCCGACACCCAGGCACCCAGGAGTCGCGCTCACGCTTAGGATTCCCTCACAGATTACCTAGCATCTCGCTGCCCTTCGTGGCCCCGTTGCAGCCCTTCGTGGCCCCCTCGCTTTGTTTCGTGGCCCCGCTGCAGCCCTTCGTGGCCCCCTCGCTGCCCTTCGTGGCCCCGCTGCAGCCCCTCGCGGCCTCCTCGCTGCCCTTCGTGGCCCCGCTGCAGCCCTTCGTGGCCCCCTCGCTTTGTTTCGTGGCCCCGTTGCAACCCTTCGTGGCCCCCTCGCTAGCCCTTCGTGGCCCCGTCGCAGCCCTTCGTGGCCCCGTTGCAACCCTTCGTGGCCCCTCGTGCCCTTCGTGGCCCCATATTGTATGCCCTTCGTGGCCCCCGCTCGTTCGCGCCCGTGGCTGCCGCGGCATCGAAGAGGTTTATTGCCTTCTGGCCCCTCGTTCGCGTGTGTGGCCCCCATCACTGTCCTACGTGGCACCAATTGCTACCTTCAGTGGCCCATCGTTGCCTGCTGTGCCCCGAAGTAATCTGCCTTTCGTGGCACCCCGCTCGTTTCGCGCTCTTCGTGGCCCCATACGCATCACCCGCGTGTTCCCCGCTGTCCGCCCCCTCCTAGTCCGCCTCGTGGCCTACTCGTGGCCTACTCGTTGTCCTTCGTGGCCCTGCTGTCGTTCTCTCTCGCTCTCGCTTTCGCCTCGTCGTCGCCGTCGTCGTCGTCGCCGTCGTCGTCGACGTCGTCGTTCCCGTCCTCGTCGTGGTCGGTCCCCTGTTCGTCCTTCCTGGGGTCGGGTCGACGGTCCGCGGCCGCCCCGCCGATCAGCGCTGCCGCTGGCCATGCCGACGGTCCGCGGCCGCCCCGCCGCTTGCATGGGCCCGGCCTGCAGGGAAGAAAGTTATACCCCTCAAAAAGGGTTCGATCGAAGACGGAGAGGGCGGGTATCGAGGGTTTGGGAAATACGCATTATTATTGGAAACTCGAACAGAGAAGGGCGAACAGTCTTAAACTGATTGTTGTTGTTGTTGTCGTCGTCGTCGTCGTCGTTGTTGTTGTTGTTGTTGTTGTTGTTGTTGTTGTTGTTGTTGAACATTACTTATTCTAAAGAATAATTATTGTTGGGCCCCCTGGTGCGCGCCCCCCCTGCGCCGCCTAGGCCGCAGCTACATTTTCATAATTTTCGTGAGGAAGCCTCAGAAAAGAGGGTGTGTACAGGATCCGGTTGTTTTGTTGTAATCCGCTTTCCCTTGCAAAAAACAATAGAAAATGGCATTTCTTGTTCTAATATAATCAAATTTCAAGAATCCCTTGCAAACAATAAGGTAAAGTGGACATTCGCGCGCGCAAGACGAAATCCTTCCAAAACCTTAGTGTTCGCAGCGATTTTAACATAAAAACATCAAAAAACAATGGTTTTTCAACAAAAAATTGTCAAAATCTCATCCCGCGCGCTCTTGCGGATTCGTAGGAAACCCAACACTTTTTAAACATTTCTGTCAAACGGGCTTTGGCGAGCAACTTTTTCGAACTTCTGCGACAACGGTTGCGCACCTGCCAGGGCCATCATCCCTGTCAAATAATACCATGCGGGACACATTCGTTTTTTCGTCGCGCGCGCACGCCGTCGTCGTCGGCCGCGGGGCCCTGAATAGTAGCCACGGTCGTCCGCATGCCACGAAGTGAAGTGTCCGAACGTCATAGGGGCGGGAAGCTGGGTGTGGGTGGTGGCGAAGAGTCGTTTGGAAATTTGGTAGAGCTTGAACCGGCCTCCCCACAAAGTGGGGGTATTGCCCGCCTCCTATGAAAACCCTGGCACTGGTGAGAACAACTGAGCGTTTGGGTTAAAGTGATTGTTGTTGTTGTGTTGCTGTGTTGGTGTTGTTGAGTTTCTGAATGGCCACTTCCAAGAAATCAGTATTGTTGATCCCCCACGCGGTGCATGCGTTTTTTCCCAAATCCGAAGAGGGGTTATGGTATTACTTTATTTTATTCTTTTTTTTCTTTATCTTGTTTTATTTTTTTTTTTATTATTACTTGGACGCCTCCTACTCCTCCTCCTTCCTCCTCCTCTTTTCTCCTCCCCTCCTGTCGGACATAATTACTCAGACTTGCTCATACACAGACTTACTCATACTCAGACTTAACTCATACTCAGACCTACTCATACTCAGACTTACTCACACTCACACATACTCATATACAGACTTACTCATACACAGACTTACTCACACCCAGACGTACTCATACACAGACTCTCTCATACCCAGACTTACTCATACACAGTATTAGTCATACCCAGACGTACACATACACAGACTTACTCATACACAGACTTACTCATACTCAGCACCCCTAAGGGGAGCCGCCAGGGGTGGTCGCACGGGCTCGTTCGCGGCCATTTTGTGGGGATGTCTCAGGCGGTTTGCCTGTTTCTGGGCCCAACATCCTTCGCTTTCGGAGCAGATTTGGAGGATGTCTCGAGCGAGGCGCTCATTTCAGCACCCCTAAGGGGAGCCGCCTGGGGTGGTTGCACGGCTCGTTCGCGGCCATTTTGTGGGGATGTCTCAGGCGGTTTGCCTGTTTCTGTGCCCAACATCCTTCGCTTTCGGAGCAGATTTGGAGGATGTCTCGAGCGAGGCGCTCATTTCAGCACCCCTAAGGGGAGCCGCCAGGGGTGGTTGCACGGGCTCGTCCGCGGCCATTTTGTGGGGATGTCTCAGGCGGTTTGCTTGTTTCTGGGCCCAACATCCTTGGTTTTCGGAGCAGATTTGGAGGATTTCTCGAGCGAGGCGCTCATTTTCACCCCCCAGGTGGGCCAGATTTTGAGGATGTCTCGATCGGTTTGCTTGTTTTGGTGGCCAGGCTCGTGGGCGCAGATTCTTCTCAGGATGCCACAGGAGGCTCCAACAGGCTCCAGGAGGCCCCAGGAGACCACATGAGGTCTCAGGAGGCATCAGGAGGCCACAGAAAGACTCAAGATGCCACAGGATGTCCCAAGAGGCTCCAGGAGGCCCCAGGAAGCTCCAGAAGGCCTCAGGAAACCACAGGAGACCCCAGGAGACAACAGGAAGCGCCAGGAGGCCTCGGAAGGAAACAGGAGGCCCCGAGAGGCCCCAGGAGCAGGAGGCCTCAGAAGGCAACAGGAGTGGCTCCAATCCCATGTGTTTTACGTATGCTCCTATCGATTGGGCCTCACCTGGAGCACGATTCTTTGATGTTCTACGTATGTTTCTATAGATGGTCTTTCTCCTGTGTACACAATCCTAAATGTTTTACTCATGTTCCTATGTATTGGGCCTCTCCTGGGGCACGAGTCCTTGGTGTTTTACGCGTGTTCCTATAGATTGCCCTTCCTTTGGCTCTAATCCGCAATGTTTTATGTACGTCTGTTGCTATAGATTGCGCCTCTCCTGGGGCACGAAACCTTCCTAGGAGGTCCCAGGAGGTCCCAAGAGGCTCCTGGAGACCCCAGGAAGCCCCAGTAGGTTTCAGGAGGCCCCAGGAGGCCCCAGGCTCATGCACAGAGACGCGCTCGTACTACTGAGGCTCATTCACACTCCAATTCATTCGCAGTTAGATTGATGTCCAGACCGTCACAACTGAAGCCCGTTACTATTCGAAAGCTCTTGCGCCTAGACATTCATGGCGGACAGGTCCATGCGAGTAGATGCACATATGGGGAGCTCCACGCAGTGAATAATTATGAATCAAATTGTGCCCCTCGACGCTCGCACCTGGTTTTTTGGGCAGGGAAAGTCTTGATGCTCAAATTGTGCTCCTGGCCCCCGGGTTCAACAGCAACGGCTCCCGCGTGAGACCTCGTCACAATTTAGCCAGGACCCCCGCTCCCGCCCGAGACGTCCTCGCATTTTATTCAGGAATCGCGCTCTCGCTAGGGAATTCCTTACAATGTATTCAGGAATCGCTCTCCCGGCGCTCTGGAGTCGCGCTTTCGCTGGAGGCTCGCTTGCAATTTACTGGCGAATATCGCCCTTGCGTTGGAATTTCTGAGAATTTACTCAAGCGCCGCGCTCACGACACCCAGGCCCCAGGCACCCAGGATTCGCACTCACGCTTATGATTCCCTCGCTGATTACCTAGGAATCGGGATCTCGCTGCCCTTCGTGGCCCCGTTGCAGCCCTTCGTTGCCCCCTCGCTTTGTTTCGTGGCCGCGTTGCAGCCCTTGGTGGTCCTTTCGCTGCCCTTCGTGGCCCCGTCGCAGCCCCTCGTAGCATCCTCGCTGCCCTTCGTGGCCCCGTTGCAGCCCTTCGCTGCCCCCTCGCTTTGTTTTGTGGCCCCGTTGCAGCCCTTCTCTGCCCCGTTGCAGCCCTTCGTGGCCCCTTATATGTATGCCCGTCGTGGCCCCCGCTCGTTCGCGCCTGTTGTGGCCCCATGTGCATGCCCTTCATGGCCCCGCTGTCGCCGGTTGTGGCCCCCTCATTGTCCTACGTGGCCCAGTTGCTACCCTCAGTGGCCCCATGTTTGCCTTCTGTGGCCCCGCATTATCTGCCCTTCGTGGCCCCCGCTCGTTCGCGCCCTTCGTGGCCCTATACGCATTCCCTTCGTGTCCCCGCTGTCGCCCTTCGTGGCATACTTCGTGTCCTTCGTGCTTATGCTGTCGTTCTCTCTCGCTTTCGCTCGTCGTCGTCGACGTCGTCGTCGTCGTGGTCGGTCCCCTGTCCGTCCCTTTTGGGGTCGGGTCGACGGTCCGCGGCCGCCCCGCCGATCAGCGCTGCCGCTGGCCAGGCCGACGGTCCGCGGCCGCCCCGCCGCTTGCCGGGGCCCGGCCTGCAGGGAAGAAAGGTGTACCGCCCAAAAGGGGTTCGATCGAAGAAAACAAGGCGAGTATCGAGGGTATGGGAAATGCGCGATATTGGACACTCGAGCAGATAAGGACGAACAGTCTTAACATGATTGCTGTTGTTGTTGTTGTTGGGTTTTTTGCTGTTGTTGTTGTGTGGTTGTGTTGTTGTGCTTGCCGTCGTCGTCGTCGTGGTTGCTGTTGTTGCTGTTGCTGTTGTTCTTGTTGGTGTGGTTTTTGTTGGTGTTGTTGTTGTTGCTGCTGCTGCTCTTGTTGTTGGTGTTGTCGTTGCTGTTGTCGTGGTTGTTGTTGTCGTTGTTGAATTCTCACTGCTTGAGGATAATTGCTGTTGATCCTCCCCTCGGGTAACCATTGCATTTTTTACGAAAGTTCACCTTCCACGGCTTTTTTTTGTACAAGGGACAATGTGGTGTCACCAAGCTAGGTTGTCGACCCCTGGTTTGCGACAACAGTGGCTCCCGCCTGATACGTCCTCACAATGTATTCCCAATCGCGCTCTCGCGCAGGACTTCCTCACAATGTATACAGAGCTCGCGCTCTTGCGCGGCACTTCCTCACAATTTATTCAGACGCCGCGCCCTCGACACCGAGCAATCACGCTTTCGCTGTGGATGTCCGCACGATTTATTTGGGAATCGCGCTATCGCTCGCGACTTCCTCGCGATTCATGCAGGACGCACGCTTCAGCAACCCGCCTGCTCGACCTGGCCGCCTGGGCCCTCCTTCCCGACTCGCCCTGTAGGGTCTACCCGTCCGATCTGCACGTCTGGTTCTGCCACGTGTTTTTTTTTCCCCCTGGCCCCCCTCCTGTGCTTCTCTCTCTCTCTCTCTCTCGTGCTCCATCCTCCTCCCTCCCCTTTTGTCCCTTCCTTCCATCCGTCCTCTCTTCCCCTGCCTCAGGGGCTGCACGAAATACACGTTGCGGGTAAGGAAGGTATACACATAAGGGAGGTACGGCCGCAGACGAAGAGAGCGGACATCAAGGGTTCGGGATACACGTGCTGAGTGGCACGCGAGCAGATAAGAGCGTGGAGTATTAACATTGTTGTAGTTGCTGCTGCTGTTGCTGTTGTTGCTGTTATTGGTGTTGTATAGGAGGCTCATGGTGCGTATAAGGGTCCTGGGGCTCCTTGGAGTCATCAGCTCTTGGGGGGCACTGGGCGCATAGAGCTCGCAATGCTCCTGGGGGCCATAGGGCCCATAGCGCTAACAGAGCGCGTAGGCCTCGTAAGGCTTATGGGGCCGATTGGGGTGAAGGGGCAAGTCGGGTCCACAGGGTTCATAGGGCCAATAGGCCGTATACGGCTCACTGGGCTCGTAGGGCTCAGCGGGGGGTCTCATGGGTCTCGCAAGGCTTCACGGCTCCTAGTGCTGAGGGGGTTCTGAGTCTCATAGGGCGCGTAGGCCTCATGTGGTGCCGTGGGGGGATCGGGGGGTATGGGGCTCGGCTCATTGAGTTCATGCGGCTCCTGGGGCTCGTGAGCTCATAAAGCTCATTGGGCTTCTAGTGCTTATAGGCCTCAAAGGGCTTATCAGGCTCATGGGGCTCATGGAGCTCGGAGAGCTCATGGGCTCGTATGGCTCTTGAGGCTCATTGGGCTCCTAGGGATCATTGGAGTAATAGGTTTCGTGGGGGTCATAGGGCTCATGGGGCCCATAGGGCTCACAGGGCTCACAGGGCTCATAGGGCTCAGGGCTCATAGGGGTCTTAGGGCCCATAGGGCTCATAGGGCTCATAGGGCTCATAAATCCCATAGAGCCAATAGGGCTCATGAAGCTCATAGGGCTCATAGGGCTCATGGGGCCCATGGGGCCCATCGGGCTCATAGGGCTCATAGGGCTCATAGGGCTTAACGGCTCACAGGGCTCACGGTGTTCATAGGGCTCGTAGGGCTCATAGGGCTCATAGGGCTCATAGGGCTCATGGGGCCCATGGGGCTCATAGGGCTCATAGAGCTCATAGGGCTCATAAGGCTCATAAGGCTCATAGGGCTCATAGGGCTCATAAGGCTCATAGGGGTCATGGGACTCATAAGGCTCATAAGGCTCATAGGGCTCATAGGGCTCATAAGGCTCATAGGGGTCATAAAGATCATAGGGCTCATAGGGCTCACAGGGCTCATAGGGCCCATAGGGCTCATAGGGCTCATAGGGGTCATAGGGGTCATAGGGCTCATAGGGCTCATAAGGCTCATAGGGCTCATAGGGCTCACATGGCTTATATGGGCTCATACGGCTCATAGGGCTCATATGGCTCATAGGGCTCATGCGGCTTCGGCCTCCTCGGCTCGCGCGACTGATTGGACGAAGTCGCCGGAGCAAAAAGGCGCGATTGATGTTTTTTGGGGCACCCGTGTTCTGCATGCAGCGGTGGACCAGTCGGATGCGACCACCTGCTGCTCTGAGTGGAGGATTCGCAGTGGGGCACCTTCGGCCGTCTCGTGGCCCTCATGGGGCCCTTGTGATCCGTCTTCGTAGGAGGATCCGGAGAACGCTACGTCACCACATGTGCCGAATGTGCCCTCACATGGACCGCACCCCACAGGGAGCTCCACCGACGTTGAAGAGCCAACGCGTGCATGCCGCCTCACCGTCCATGGTGGCATACCTGTGATCTGGATCATGAGTTGGGGGGACTCTTCGGGGTATCGCGGCGCGTGGGGGAGAGAGCTCTGGAGGCGTTGGGGTTCCCAGGCCTCACAGGGCTCATGGGGCTCCATGAGACACCACAGTGGTCGTAGGGCTTGTGGGGCCGACAGGCCTCATATGGCGGATAGGGGTCTGACCTCTCAGGGCTCTCGTGGGGCTCCTTTTGAGGCTCTCTTGGGCTGTCGGGCGGCCCTCCTCGGCCATCCTGGGGCCCTCTCGGGCCGTCCTGGGGGGTTTGGGCCGTCTTTGGGCCCTCTTGGTTCTTCTTGGGGGTCTCCTGCGGCCTTCTTGGGGTTCTCTGGGAAGCCTTTGGGTGCTCTTTGTGGCCGTCTTGGGGCTCTCTTGGGTCGTTTTGGGGCCCTTTTGGGCTGTCTTGGAGCTCCCTTGGGGACTCTTTGGGCCGACCTGGGGCGATCTTGGGGGCCTCTTGGGCCGTCTTGGACTCGGTGGAGGCCAAAGAGGCGGATATGCTAAACATATACGTTTCCCGAAGGGAATGGGACGATTTTGACCTCTTGGGGGTCTTCTTGGGGGGCTCTTGGGGCGTCTTGAGAGCATCTTGGGCCGTCTTGAAGCCACCTTGAGGCCTCTTTGAGCGCTCATGAGCCGTTCTGGAGCGGTCTTGGGCCGCCTTGGGGCTTTGCGGGACCGTCCGGGGATGGCCGGGAGAGGCTCCCGAAACCGAAATTTGAAGTTGACGTCGGTGGGAGCGCCCAGGGCCGAATTTATGTACGGGGGGGGGGTCAGGGAGGTTTTCCGTTATAAGAGAATTCGAAGAGGAATATTCCGAGAGATCCTGGCCAGAAAAGGACGGGTATCGAGGGTTTGGGATATGCGTGTTGGATCGCGCTCGGGCAGACAGGAGCGAACACTGTTTAAATGATGACTGTTAAATTTTCATTACTAAAGAATTCTTCTTGTTGATCCCCCCTCGGGTGACCATTGTATTTTTCAATTGAAGTGCTTCCCCCGGTTTTTTTATCCTGGAAATGCACTCGTGTCAAACTGCGTTGTTGGCCGCCGAATGATAACAACAACGGCTCCCGCCTGATACCTCCTCACAATGTATTCCCAAGTCGCGCTTTCGGACGGGACTTCCTCACAAAGTATTCAGGAATCGCGCTTTCGCGTGAGACTTCCTCACAATTTATTCAGACGCCGCGCTCCCGACATTCAGGAGTCACGCTCTCGCTGCGGATTTCCCCACGATTGCTTTGGGAATCGAGCTGTCGCTCGAGACCTCCTCGCGATTCATGCAGCACGCACGCTTCAGCAACCCGCCTACTTGACCTGGCCAACTGGGCCCTCCTTCCCGACCTGTCCGGTAGGGTCTACCCGCCCGATCTGCCCGTCTGGTTTTGCCACGTGCTTTCTGCTCCTAGCCCCCCTCCTAGTCTCTCTTGTGCTCCATCCTTCTCCCTCCCCTTGTCACTTCCTTCCATCCGTCCTCTCTTCCCGTGCCTCAGGGGCTGCACGAAGTACACGTTGCAGGTAAGGAGCATATCCCGCCAAGGGGGTACGGTCGAATAATAAGATGGCGGGCATCGAGGGTTCGGGATATACGTGTTGTGTGGCACGTGAACAGATAAGAGCGAACATACTGAAAATCGGTGTTGATGTTGTTGTTGTTGGTGTTGCCATTGTTATCGTTATTGCTGTTATTGATGTCGTCGTCGTCGTCGTCGTCGTCGTCGTTGTTGTTGTTGTTGTTGTTGTTGTCGTCGTCGTCGTCGTCGTCGTCGTCGTCGTCGTCGTCGTCGTCGTCGTCGGCGGCGTCGGCGTCGTCGTCGTCGTCGTCGTTGTTGTTGTTGTTGTTGTTGTTGTTGTTGTTGTTGCTGTTGCTGTTGTTGTTGTTGTTGTTATTGTTGTTGTTGAACTCTCACTCTTGAAGAATAATTATTGTTAATCCCCCCTCACCGGTGCACATTTATTTTTTTCAATTGAAGTGCCCCCCCCGGGGCTCGCACTTTGTTTTTTGTCAAAGAAAGTCTTCCTGCTCAAACTGGCCCCCTGCCCCCAGGACTACAACAACAACGGAGACTTCCTCACAATTTAGCCAGGACCCCCGCTCCCGCCCGAGACGTCCTCGCATTTTATTCAGGAATCGCGCTCTCGCTGGGGAATTCTTTACAATGTATTCAGGAATCGCTCTCCCGGCGCTCTGGAGTCGCGCTCTCGCTGGAGACTTGCTTGCAATTTACCATAGAATAGCGCCCTTGCGTTGGATTTTCTTGCAATTTACTCAAGCGCCGCGCTCCCGACACCCAGGCACCCAGGAGTCGCGCTCACGCTTAGGATTCCCTCGCAGATTACCTAGCATCTCACTGCCCTTCGTGGCCCCGTTGCAGCTCTTCGTGGCCCCCTCGCTTTGTTTCGTGGCCCCGCTGCAGCCCTTCGTGGCCCCCTCGCTGCCCTTCGTGGCCCCGCTGCAGCCCCTCGCGGCCTCCTCGCTGCCCTTCGTGGCCCCGCTGCAGCCCTTCGTGGCCCCCTCGCTTTGTTTCGTGGCCCCGTTGCAACCCTTCGTGGCCCCCTCGCTAGCCCTTCGTGGCCCCGTCGCAGCCCTTCGTGGCCCCGTTGCAACCCTTCGTGGCCCCCTCGCTGCCCTTCGTGGCCCCGTTGCGGCCCTTCGTGGCCCCCTCGCTGCCCTTCGTGGCTCCATATATGTATGCCCTTCGTGGCCCCCGCTCGTTCGCGCCCGTGGTTGCCCCGTGTGCATGCCCTTCGTGGCCCCGCTGTCGCCGTGTGTGGCCCCCATCACTGTCCTACGTGGCCCAATTGCTACCTTCAGTGGCCCCATCGTTGCCTTCTGTGGCCCCGCATTATCTGCCTTTCGTGGCCCCCGCTCGTTCGCGCTCTTCGTGGCCCCATACGCATTCCCTTCGTGTCCCCGCTGTCGCCCTTCGTGGCCTACTTCGTGTCCTTCGTGGCCCTGCTGTCGTTCTCTCTCGCTCTCGCTTTCGCTCGTCGTCGTCGTCGCCGTCGTCGTCGTCGTCGCCGTCGTCGTCGACGTCGTCGTCGTCGTCCTCGTCGTGGTCGGTCCCCTGTCCGTCCCTCTGGGGGTCGGGTCGACGGTCCGCGGCCGCCCCGCCGATCAGCGCTGCCGCTGGCCAGGCCGACGGTCCGCGGCCGCCCCGCCGCTTGCCGGGGCCCGGCCTGCAGGGAAGAAAGGTATACCCCTCAAAAGGGGTTCGATCGAAGACGGAGAGGGCGGGTATCGAGGGTTTGGGAAATACGCGTTATTGGACACTCGAGCAGATAAGGGCGAACAGTCTTAACATGATTGTTGTTGTTGTTGTGATTGTTGTTGTTATTGTTGTTGTGGTTGTTGTTGTTGAGTTGATTGCGGATTTCTGGAAACGGTTCCGCGCGCTCTCGCCTCGACGCCGGCTACACGTCCTCTGAAAACGAGACTCCAGCTCGAGCGCGGGCTTGATTGTAAACGTGTGCCCTTGGAGGCCCGGCTACAACGACATCGGCTCCCGCTCGATGCTTCCTCACAACGTACCCAGAGACACCCTGGCCAGAGAAGGCCCCTGAACTCAGCTCTCGCTGGAGAGTCTCTCGTGATTCAGTCAGGTTGGTCGCGGCCGTCCAACTACGATAACAAGAGCTTTCGTTCGATACTTCCTCAAGATGCACTCCCAGAGGGCCTGGCCAGAGAGTCCCCCGAACTGCAGAGCGGCGCTCTCGCTCGATAATTTTTCGTAATTCAGGCAAGTAGGTGGAGGCCCAGACACGGTGACATGAGCTCCCATTCGACATTTTTCAATATGTATTCCGAGAGCCCCTGGCCAGTAAAGGGCGGGTACCGAGGGTTTGGGATATACATGTTGGATCGCGCTCGGGCAGATAAGAGCGAGCACTCTGAACATGATGATTGTTGAACCTTTACTAGTAAAGAGTGATTATTGCTGATCCCCCCTCTGGTGACCATAATGCTTTTTCAATTAAAGTGCTTCCTCTGGGGTTCGCAGTTTTTTTCAAAGGGACAGTGTGGTGTCACCAAACTGCGTTGTTGGCCCCCGAGCTGCAACAACAACGGCTCCCGTGTGATACGTCCTCACAATTTATTTACACATCGCGCTTTCGGGCGGGAATTCCTCACACATTATTCAGGAATCGCGCTTTCGCGTGAGACCCCCTCTCAGTTTCTTCAGACGCCCCGCCCTCGACATTCAGGAGTCACGCTCTCGCTGCGGATTTCCTCACGATTGATTTGGGAGTCGAGCTGTCGCTCGAGACTCCTTCGCGATTCCTGCAGCACGCACGCTTCAGCAACCCGCCTGCTCGACCTGGCCGCCTGGGCCCTCCTTCCTGACCCGCCTGGTAGGGTCTACCCGCCCGATCTGCCCGTCTGGTCTGTCATGTGTTTTCTGCTCCTAGCCCCACTCCTCCTAGTCTCTCGTCTCTCTCTTGTGATCCATCCTCTTCCCTGCCCCCTTGTCCCGTCCTTCCATCCGTCCTCTCTTCCCCTGCCTCAAGGGCTGCACGAAGTACACGTCGCAGGTAAGAAAAACATGCACCCAAGGGGGTACGGTCGAATACGAAGAGGGCGGGCATCGAGGGTTCGGGGTATACGTGTTGAGTGGAGCGTAAACAGATAAGAACGAACATACTGAAACTTGGTGGTGTTGCTGTTGTCATTGTTATCGTTATAGTTGTTGTTGGTGTTGTGATTGGTGTTGTTGTTGTGATTGTGGTTGTGGTTGTTGTTGTTGGTGTGGTTGTAGTAGTAGTAGTAGTAGTAGTAGTAGTAGTAGTAGTAGTAGTTGTTGTTGTTGTTGTTGTTGTTGTTGTTGATGTTGCTGTTGTTGTTGTTGTTGTTGTTGTTGTTGTTGTTGTTGTTGTTGTGATTGATGTTGTTGTTATTGCTGTTGTTGTTGTTGGTGGTGTTGGTGTTGGTGTTCGTGTTGTTGTTGTTGTTGTTGTTGTTGTGGTTGTTGTTGTTGTTGTTGTTGTTGCTGTTGTTGAATGTGGCAGGTGTTTCACCCTGGCCTCTCGCGACTGATCAGGCCCAGGCCCTCATTAAGCCTGTCCGCGTCGCAGATCGCCTCTGGACAAGGGGTCGGCAGCGTTTCTGGGTGTTTCCTCCCTTTTTCCGACGGCAGTCCCTGCTACGTGGCTGGCTCAGCTTGCTGTGAAAACAGGCGCTGCGCACAGTCGATAACGGGTGTTGTTCGTGACAGTGCCGTCCTGCAGCCCGTAGGGCAGGAGCTTTTCGTGTGCAGTGGGCGCCCCTCACTGGCACTGCTCGCGCGCTGGGGGGTGGGGGGGGGCAGATGAGCCAATGACGGACAGGGCCAGGGGTGCCCCCAAATTTGGCATGTTTTGAAGACCGCGACCAGAAGGATGTGAGATGCGTGTTCTGTATATTGCAACGCGTTTGCGTGCGCAGAGCTCACGGTGTTGCAGAGATGTTGGCAAACCATTGGTCACCAGCCGAAAGTATCTCCCGAGTTCGGCTTCGTCGTGGCGCGGGTGCTCAGCGCGCCAGAGCTGCATTATGGCGGATTTCTCGAGTGACCGTTGAGTTATGATGTCGTTGTTGTGATTGCTTTTGAGACCAGCAGCAGCGCCGTGGAGACGCCGCACCGCCAGCAGTGCAACCGCAGCAACCCCAATCACAAACGCAGGCCGCCGCAGCAGCGCAGCCGCAGCAGTCCTATCCAGCTTGTTTGATTGCTTCAACAAGGGGCGTCTCAGGTGCGTTTTGGCAGGCAGAAAAGTAGCAATGGTCGCTGCAAAAAAAAAGCCTCGCAGGTGCATTGTGTCCGTATTACGACGGGTCCCACGAGCGCCTAACTACAGGGGTTCGGTGGCTCACACCCATGGGCCGTGGTAGGTGCCCGCTCTGACGGCCGGGGGAGGCCGCGATGTCACGACCGAAGGCCGTCCCTGCTACGTCGCTGTCTCAGCCTGCGGTGAAAGCAGGCGCTGCGCACAGTTGGAAGCGGGCGTCGTTCGTAACAGCGCCGTCCTGCAGTCCGTAAGGCGGGAACGTCTAGTGCGCAGTGGGTGCCCATCATTGGCAGTGCTCGCGCGCTGGGGGGGGCAGATGAACCCGAGACGGACAGGGCCATGGGTGCCGTCAAAGTGGGCATGCTCAGAAAACCGCAGCCAAAATTATGTGAGCTGTGCGCCTGGTGTATATTGCAACGCGTTTGCGTGGAGATGTTGGCAAGCTGCTGCTCTTCCTCACCCGCGTGATCTTTGACAATAACGTCGAGATGGAATGTGGCTGGAAGGCGGCCGATGGAGATTCTCGTCCGCCGCGTTCCACCTCTCTCTCTCTCTCTCTTTCTCTTGCTCTTCGGCGAACTTGATGGTTGCGCCCCTGCTGGCTTGCTCTGGGTGGGCTCTTCCTGTTCCGCATCCTCCTTTTCTCCTTCCCTCCTCCTGCTCCTCATCCTCCTGTTCCTTCTTGTCCTCATCCTCGTCATCCTGTTCCTCCTCCTCCTCCTTTTTGTTTTCTCCTTTTCCCCACGCCTCCATCCACCCTCCTGTTCCCCCCCGCCTCCCATGGCTACCACCGATGTTTTCGGGCCGCCGCCCCTCGGGCATCTCGACCGTTCCCTCAAGGGTGGGCCTTCGGCCAGAACCGTTTTTTTGAACGGCTGCGCTGCCTGAGCGGGGCTTCGAGCCGTCGAAGCTGGTGATACTTGCTGGCGCGATTTTCTCGCGTCGCCACAGGTCAGGGCCACTCCATTTCCTCATTGTTCTTTGGCAAGACCGCCCGCTTTCCTTTTCTAATCCTTCAGTTGTTTCTCGGGCGGTGGCGAAGGTGGTCTACGTGAGCCACCGGCCGTGAGGCAGACCAGGCGAACCGAACACGTTCTGCGCGAAACCGCTTGCCGACGATGACGGCCTCCGATTCAGCTGAACACCCCGCAGATCGAACACTCGACAGGAAGCCGTTCCGACCCCGATCTGTAGACGGACCAGCGTTCCGCGATGTATGCGGCCGAGCCCCAGCGGTGCAGTTGCGCCATGGAACACATGCCCCCCCTTGCACATATGAGGATGTACTGAGGCTGTGCCGCCTAGCCCATCGTGGTGAGCATCGATGCGCAGCGTATTGGATTCGAGAACGCGAGATGGAGGAGGAGGAGGAGGAGGAGGAGGAGGAGGAGGAGGAGGAGGAGGAGGAGGAGGAGGAGGAGGAGGAGGAGGCGGAGGGGGGGCTTGGACGGGGGGGTGCATTGCAACGCCGTTCGCGCACCGTGGGCTTACCGTGGCCCTCCCCTTATCTCCCCCCCTCTCCTCAGGCGATCGCAAGCATGGATCAAGGGGGCGTGGATCAGTGACGGGTCTCGCTTCCATGGGAAATCGCGGATTTCCCCCGCCGAGCGAGGCGGCACCGGCCGCATTTTGAGGAGGGCGCCTCCCCCGATCCATGGATTTGGCGATCGCTCGCCACATCTGTGGACCGCTAATCCATGTTTGCGCGCCCCCGACCTCCCGAGGGCTCGGGGCGGGCCCCGCGCGCCGCTCACGTGGCTGCCTCCCCCACCCCCCCGCCCCCGGGTTCTTTCCTTCGCCCCGTGGTGGCCACTTCGGCTCCGATGCCTCCGTCGGCTGTTCCCACCGCGTCTTGGACCCAAGCCGCCGCTGACAGTAACAAAAAAAGTGTGCTGTCACGCCTGCCTCTCCCCCCCCCCGCCTCCCAGAAATTCTGGGTGGGCCCCCGCCGCTGCCATCCTTCCTCCGCTCCCCCAGCCCCGTCGCCCTCTGCGGCACTCCCCCCTTCCTCCCGGTTGCCCAGGCTACTCCGACGGGTGGGGCGGCTCGGTCCGAAGATCCGTGCCGCCAGCTCCGCCTCTATGCCTTGGGTTCGTTACCTAACAGCGAAGACTGATAGGTTTCTAGTGGTGTCAAAAGAGAGCATCTGATGACTCAGAAGGGAGGTCTGGGCGGCATCCGGACAGCGAGGGCCAGGCTCAGGGCCGGGCTCGTTTTAAGCAAACAGTCGCACACTTCGTGCTCTTCGACCTCCCAGAACTCCATTCCCGGGCCACATTTTGAATGCCCGGAGCCAACCGTAGGCCACTTCGTGCTCTTCGACTTCCCAGAACTCCATTCCCGGGCCACATTTTGGATGCCCGGAGCCAACTGTAGGCCACTTCGTGCTCTTCGATTTCCCAGAACTCCATTCCCGGGCCACATTTTGGATGCCCGGAGCCAACTGTAGGCCACTTCGTGCTGTTCGACTTTCCAGAACAGCATTCCCAGGCCACATTTTGAATGCCCGGAGCCAACTGTAGGCCACTTCGTGTTCTTCGTGTTCCCAGAACACCACTCCCAGGCCACATTTTGAATGCCCAGAGCCAACTGTAGGCCACTTCGTGTTCTTCGTGTTCCCAGAAAACTATTCGTGTACCATATTTTGATTGCCCGGAGCCAACTGTGAGCCACTTCGTGATCTTCGTGTTTCCAGAACACTAGTCCTGTGCCATATTTTGAATGCCCGAGCTGAGGCAGGCGGAGGCCGAGGCAGGCTGAGGCCGAGGCAGGCTGAGGCTGAGGCTGAGGCACGCCGAGGCAGGCTGAGGCTGAGGCTGAGGCAGGCTGAGGCTGAGGCAGGCTGAGGCTGAGGCTGACGCAGGCTGAGGCCGAGGCAGGCTGAGGCCGAGGCTGGGGCAGGCTGAGGCTGAGGCAGGCTGAGACTTAGGCTGAGGCAGGCTGAGGCTGAGGCAAGCCGAGGCATGCTGAGGCTGAGGCTGAAACTGAGGCAGGCTGAGGCATCCGTAGGAATCCATAGGAATCCGTAGGACTCCCTAAGAATCTTCAGGAATCCGTAGGCATCCTTAGGAATCCGTAGGCATAGTTCAGCATCCTCAGGAATCTGAGGAATCCTTAGGCTTCCATAGGCATCCTTAGGAATCCCCAGGAATCCCTAGGAATCAGGATTCCTAAGGATTCCTAAGGTTTCCGAAGGATTCCTACGGATTCCTAAGGATGCCCAAGGATGCCTGAGGAATCCTTAGGATCCCATGGGACCCTAAGGCCGTTGCCACTGCGACTGTCATTGCGACTGCGATTGCGATTGCGAGAACACTTGAATTCTACAACTGGATTCTCACATGAATATTACGGGGAATGCTTCCATAGATGCTTATACACATCGCTGTTAGGTTGCTTTGCCGGGATTTTTTTTTTGTTCAGAGAGTTCTTTTGGGGGTGTTTGGCGGCCACTGGTGACGAATAGGGGGTGATTGGAGGACTGTTGGCGCGGGGCGTGTAGTGCTATTAGCTGCTACTCGGTTACCGCTATCTGCCGCTATCTACCGTTGTTTGCTGCCATTTGCCGCTAATCCGCCAACGGCTTGACTAAGATGGGCTTTCATCAACGAATGTTGACCAGACAGAGCGCGATCAGACACCCCATGCCGACATCCAACCGCCGGCGCCGCCTCGAGGTGCCCTGCAGCAGCCCCCGCTGTGCCGCCTGGAGCGCGTTCGCCCACAGCGCCGCCCGCGCGGCCTCGGGAAGGGTGGCTGATGGGCTTGTTTTCTACCACCACCACCACCACCACCATAAGTTCGAGGGGGGAAGGAGGTGGAGGATGAGGAGGAGAGGAGGAGGGAGGAGAAGGAGGAGGACCCCCTCCCCCTCCTACTTATGGTGGTGGCGGTGGAAAACAAGCCCACCAGGGGCTCCTCTTTCGCACGGAGCCTTTTTTCTTATTGCTCTCCCCTTGGAGCCGGCCGGCTAGGGGCCTGGGGTGGTCCAGCCCTGGTTTTAAGTCGGGCCTGTCCCTCTACAGGAGGAATATTCAAGAGTAGTTAAATGTTTGACTATTCTTGAGATTTTTGGAATAGTTCATGACTATTTTTACAATTTCGTCTCAAGTCCCCCTTTAGGGGAACATGCCCGATTCTAACACTGGTTCGGGCGAGCAGGAAGGGGGGGGGGGCAGGTTCTGGGTTTGAGGGAGTTTTCTGCCTTATTCGGCCTCCGGGAGCCGTCTTCGGGCCCCGGGACCGTTAGAACCAGATCCGGGGTGGAACAAACATGCACCAGGTGGATCCTGGGATGGGTCTGGGACCGATTCTGAGCGGACTTTCAAGCAGTGGCGAAGCGTCCTGGTGTGCCTATAGGCCTACCAAACAACATTCTAAGAACCTTTTGTGATTTCCACGAAGTGTTTTTCGAACATTTCTGGCTGGGACTGTCTTGTTTTAACACATCGGATTTATGTTTTAAGAACACTGCTTTTGTTCTAAGAACATTTCGGGGTTCTAAGAACATTTCGTGGTAGGCCTACAGGAATGCCGGGACGGTCGATCCCTTCTCAAGGGGGGGGGGAGGCCGACCGCACGCGGACGGGGCACGGCAGCGCGCAGGAGGTGGCCAGGCCTGTCTCTCGAGGCTCGAGGCGTTCGGGCGTTTCTTCGGTACTCGAGGCTCGAGGCGTTGTAGGCCTGAAGAAATGCTGGGACGGTCGGTCCCTGCTCAAGACTTGGCTTCTCCTCCAATTCTCCCGCGCCCTCTGGCAGTAACGCTCGTCGCCGTGGAGGGGGAAGGGGCAGCGACAGGAGGGGCAGGGGATGATGGGCCTGTCTTCCACCACCACCACCACCATAAGTTGGAGGAGGAGGAGGAGGAGGAGGAGGAGGAGGAGGAGGAGGACCCCCTCCCCCTCCAACGTATGGTGGTGGAGGTGGAAGACAGGCCCGTCAAGGGGGCGGGCTCGGAGGGGGAGTCGTCGGCCTCGAGCCGCCGGCCGGCTGCCGCCCACGTCCTCGCCGACCGGGGCCTGGATGCCCCACTCCGCCCAGGGGCGTTGGGTTTTCGCAGGCCTAGAAGGTGACACCAACACCAGGATCGGCGGTGTTCCTCCACCGCAGGAGGAGGATCCCGATCTCGGTGATGGTGGTCATTGTCTGGCTTCCAAGGTGACCGAAGTATTATTATCAACACCGAAATCTAGGACCATCTTCCTCCTGTGGAAACAACCCCCTGTGCTAGTGTTGGTGCTCATTTCCAGGCCTCCAAGGTTTCGCTACCGCGTGTCTCGTTCGACGAGCTTCGGGAGCCTATTTCGCCGATCTATCAGGGGTGCATGGCCGATTCCAAGTCAATGTTTCCCTCCCTGAGCCATTCCCCACCACTCGGCCCCTCAGGAGGGGGCTGGTCGGTGACGTAAGGATTTGTGCCGGCGCCACCCAGGAGTGAGGTACCCGTAGGCCTTTCCATTTGATTTGATTGTCCTGGGCCACTTTTGATGGCCACGGGGCCCGAAAACGCTCCTCCCCCTCCTCTCCCATGCAACAAACGCCGGGATTGAAGAAATCAATGCGCCGCATGTCTGGGAGTTTGGCTGTTTTGTTTTACGCCTCGGCTCCGACTGAGGAGATGGTAGGAGGAGGAGGAGGCGGAGGAGGAGGAGAAGGAGGTGGAGTAGGGGAAGGGCGGAGTAGAAGTGGGAGGATAGGAGGAGGAGGAGGAGGAGGTGGAGGAGGAGGTGGAGGAGGGGGAGGGCGGAGTAGAAGTGGGGGGATAGGAGGAGAGGAGGTGGAGGAGGAGGTGGAGGAGGGGGAGGAGGAGGAGGAGGAGGAGAGGAGGAGGAGGGAGGAGGAGGGAGGAGGAGGAGGGGGAGGAGGAGGAGGAGGAGGAGGGGAGGAGGAGGAGGAGGAGGAGGAGGAGGAGGGGGAGGGGGAGGGCGGATCATTCGCCTGATGGGTCGCTCGCCAGTCTTGCTCTGCGCGCCGCTGGCCACGTCATTCCAGACCCGCCCGCCCCCTGCGTTCGACGAGGCCTTGCAGAGTTACTCCTCAATTCTTCTCCCTCCTCCTTCCCCCTCATTCCTCGTCCCTCCTCCCTCCTTCTCTCTCCTGTCTCCCTCCTCCTTCCTTCTGCGCCTCCTCCTTCTCGGTCCATTTTCCTTACCTATACGACCACCCTTCGGGTGATAGGGAGGTTGTGGGGGGGGAGAGGGGGGGAACCAGCATCTGACTCAATCGATCTCACTATCGATCTCACTCAACGGGACACCACGGGACACCACGGGACACCACGGGACACCACGGGGCACTTGTCGATCTCACTATCGGTCTCACTATCGATCTCACTCAACGGGACACCACGGGACACCAGGGGACACCTCGGGACACCGCGGGACACTTCTCGATCTCACTATGGTTCTCACTATCGATCCCATTATCGATCTCACTCAACGGGACATCATAGGACACCACGGGACACCACGGGACACCTCGGGGCACCACAGCGATCTCGCTATCGATCTTACTATCGGTCTCATTATCGATTTCACTCAACGGGACACTACGGGACACCACAGGACACCTGTCGATCTCACTATCGATCTCACCATCGATCTCAGTTTTGGGACGCCACGGGACACCTCGGGGCATCACATCGATCGCAGGATCGATCTCACTATCGATCTCACTATCGATCTCACTATCGATCTCACTCAACGGGACACCACGGGACACCACGGGGCACCACGGGACACCGCGGGACACCGCGAGCCACCGCCGGACGGGCGAGCGGGGGAGAATCGTTTGTCTTGACTTCGCCGTAGCAACGGCGGACACCACGGGACACCACGGGACACCACGGGTTACCGCGGGACGCCGCGGGCCACCGCCGGACCGGGAGGGAGAGAATCATTTGTTTTGCCTTCGCCCTAGCAACGGCGGACACCACGGGACACCACGGGACACCGCGGGCCACTGGCCGCCGGAGGAGAATCATTTGGTCCGGCCGCGGCCCAGCCACAGGAGGATTTCCTTTCGCCCGCCCACGCAGCTTCGCCTCGCCCGCCCGTACGCACGCACGACACGCACGACACGAAACCGAAACCGAAATCGATTTCCCGGTAGGGGGGGTCTCCGTTTCACGTCGGACTCACCCCCCAATTTCCGATAACTGACTCTTCCATGTCGCACCCTCAGACGACGTGTCGGTGGGGTGGGCCAGCGGCCAGGCGTCTCGCCCGAGATTCTCTCACCATCGCAACCTGTGGCATCTTTCTGATCGAGGGCGGGCCGTTGGCAAACTGTGGCTCTTGCGGTAGCGTCGCGCACATTCGTTTTGAAAGTGCTCAGCAGTTTAGTTGATGGAGGGCGGATGGAGGGTGGGCGGTTTTCAAAATGTGGCTCTCGCCATAGCGCCGCGCACATGCGTCTTTGACGTTTGCAGCGGTTTCATGGATGCAGGGCGGTTCCTTTTCAAAATGTGGTTGTCGCCTTGCGTGGCACGCATTCGTTCTAAAAGTTCTGCAGCAGTTTCAAGGATCGTATGGTTGAAGTCCAAGAATTGGTGCTCAGGCACAGTTGAGCATTATCAGGACGCAAGTTCCACGTTGATCCGCGTATGGTTGAAGTCCTACGAAAGGTATCCTGGCACCACTTAGGGTTGTCAGACGCAGCAGTCACGTTGATCCGCGGCAATGAAATCCCAAGAATGGCGTTTTGGCACCCGGCAAGTACTCGCGACCTTGTGAAGCAGAGAATTGTAAAAGCATGTCCCGATCGAGAGCCAGACAATTCAGAGATCGACGCGTTGCTGTACGCAAGGCGTTTCGCAATTTAGAGGAGCTGAAGCAGCATATCGACTTCCTATCGCCGCGTGGTAACACATCTCACAATGCCTCCTTTCTCGCATCGACAGGCCACTATTCAGGTTTAGCTTCGAAGCTAGATATTTTGGAGCAGCGGTCGACTTCAACCCAGTACATGTTAGAGCATGTTGTTTATTTCCTACCGGTCCTTCAAGGGAGTGCCCCCAGTCGAAAGAGTATTTGAAATCTTGATCATGTGTATGAGATGTTGAACAATGGGGTATGGCAGCCTTTGGAGCCACAGTTTGAGGAACAGCTGAGGGAGGCAGCAAAGACATTTCAGAGCAATATGCGTGGCTACATGGCGCGTGTCCGCGTTTCTGCAAATCAGAGGATGGCATATGAATCGCGTGGGATGGCAGAAGCAGATCAAGAACGCATATCGTTCATCAAGGTTCGGCGGTTTAGCCACAAGTGCCCACGAGGTCACCATATGATGTACAAACTCAACCAGTGTTGGCGAAGTCAGCATGAGAACGACCGTGCGTGCGATTTGTGTAGGGGTTTTGTGGTGGACGCGAAAAAGCTTTCACGAATTCATTGCGGCGCCGGCTGGCTCATGCCCAAAAATGCCCGTACGATGGCAAGAGTGGGTTTCTGGAAGCGCACGCCTCGCATAATAATTGTTCAACGATGGGCTGAATTGTGTGTGTGGAAGCTTGTTGCCGCATGTTTTCAGTATTGTTTACCCGATCCCCATCCCCATCCCCATCCCCTCCGAGAGCCCCACCAAGTTACCACCCCAGTTGGGGATACACCCCTCGAAACCCGAAGGGAACGACCTATATCCCCATCTAAGGGTTAAATCGGCCAGTGGGGCCCAGGCCACGCCGCTGGGGAGGGGGATCGGTTAAACGATACACGCCGGTCGTTGAAAGTAGGTATCTTTGGATTCCCAGATCCCAATCTTCTTCAAACGCCTTCATACTTCAAGAATCGGCATGCTTTTGCTGTATATTGTTTTTCTCAGGGAGGGCCTGGACACAATCCACTTTCTCAGCCTTCCTACTTCATGTTTTTTACCGACTTCTTCCGACCGGCGTGTACTCATGGTTGCTGACAAAAGTAGTTTTTCTGGTTACCGCCCCGGAGTATTTCAAGGCCTACCTCGCGTGAGGGGCCACGGCCCCACCGCCGTCGCCTTCGTGGCGCGCTCCCGCGGCCCCGCGCGGAGCGGGAATTGGCGATCGTCTCGTCTCGTCCCCCTCCCTTCCTCCTCCTCCCTCCTCCCTCCTCTTCCCTTCTCCTCCCTCCTACTCCCTCCTCCCTTCCTCCTCCTCCTCCCTTCCTCCTCCTCCTCCTCCTCCTCCTCCTCCTCCTCCTTCTCGTCCCTAGGAAAGTCGCAGGCTCGGTGACAGCTCGTGGGGGCCGCTCCAGTCGGCCACGACGGCGAAGAAGCTGTCCCCGCACTAGAGGAGGCATCGGAGAGGCCGCTGTTCAGGTGGTCGCCAGTGTCAGGCTCGAGTTGCACGTGCATTTCCAAATCAGAGTCACAATGCACCAGATGTGGTATTGCCCCTGGAACGTTGTTTCACAGGTACTAATGCTGCTACGCATCTACAGGACAGAGGCAGACGTTGATCCCAGACCTCGTTCGGCGAACAACAAAAAAGATAGGCAGGCTGTCCCATGCCGAACAGGAAAAGTTTGCCAGAAGGACCTTGCAGAGCCCAGCGCAGGCTATCTCTCACCAGCCCAGGTCGGCCGAGTTTGATTTCATTGACGTGGACCAGACGGGGGTGATCTCGGTCGAGGACGGTTTCGTGTTCGTCGATGGCAGTGGCATGCTGACGGACATACCCGAGCTCCGAGTTGCGGGGTGGGTTGTCATTGCGTACGACAAACATAAAAAGGAGAGTCGAATGCTTTTGCGGTTCGGTTCCGAGGCAGATTGGCCCAATGCAAGTGGCCATAGTAGCGGAGGACTACGCGATTTGCCAGGCAAGCAGGTTTGTGTGGGCCTTCCTCTCGGACTGCAAGAGCTCACCCGCGTGTTGCAGGAACCGCATGGGCGACGGGGACCAAGTGTGCCCGAGCTCACATTTGGAAGGTGACCAAGACGAGGAAGGATTTAGCTGGATCAATGCTTTGCCCACGTCCAAGGCCACTCCACGCTGAACGACGTTTGGGAAGGACGTATCTCCCATTCCAAAAGGATGGAAACGATGAGGCAGACAAGTGAGCCCGAAACGGAGCCAGGCATCACCTTCCAGCCGAGCAGCAGGTCGCTTTCGTAAAGGGTTGTCGGCGCTTCCACAGTGGGCTGCTTGAGATCCTAGCGAGGTTTGGCGTGCGATTCCATGCCCAAGACGAGGAGATGCTGGATTACAGTTTCCCAGTGGCTGAGGGTGATCACGAGGCGATCGAGAAGGCGGTGCAGCAGGATGCCCAGTTTATTTGAATATCGCGCCTCTGGGATGGAAATGAGTCTTGCGTTTTGCACGTTTTGTTGCAAGTCGTTCAGTACGGCCCCCCATAAAAAATGCCTGGATGCGGTTTGCCCAGGTCATTCGCCGAAAGGGAGGGTGGCTGAGAACACGGGACATTTCCTGAACCTCTGACATCTCCAAATTGCGATGGAGCGCGTGAGATTCGAGGGCCCGTTGAGGCCATCTTCGGCGACAGGGAAGCTCACGCGCAAGAAGAAGCGTTGGACGGACCCCTTGGTGGATTCGGTTGTGATCAGGCCAGGCCGCAGTCGGGGGTCCTAACTCGAGGTTGAGTCCAAGTATTTCGATGCGCCCAGAGTCCTCAAAGGATATGGGCTTTCATGTGACCAGGTTCTGGAGTTGGGCCAGCCGGGCCCTGACGAAGGCTCAGTTGCCGCCAGCGATCATGAGTTTATTGTTTGACAGCCTGGGGTTGGGCCCAGGTCAGGAGTTGGGGTGGTCACCTGCCAGAGGCCAGAGGCAACTTTTTCTGTTTCGAAATCCTGTCGATGACAGGTTCGGTCGCCAAGGCAGGTGCTGTCCTTCCTGGGCCTTGGGGAGTGCAGCTCTGCTGGCCAGCCTGTTTTGCGAGGCGCGGCTCGAAGCTGCACTTGGTAAGGGGGTCAATTTCGTGGTGTGCACCGGTGGCCTCGGCTACGTGTCTGACGCCCTGTCGGCCGACAACTTCGTGTACGACAGTGACGTGCTGCTGTCGCTGGGAGTCTTCGACGCGAGCTTCCGCGTCGTGGCGGGCTTCGTGCTGGTGAGCACGGGCCTGCCCCGGGCCCCGTGCTCCCTGGCCCCGCGCGCCGCCCCGTTTGGGGCAGACGGGGGCCTCGCCCCGCCGCCCAGTGCCTGCAACGCGGTCTTGGCCTTCGGGCTCCGTGGCGGAGGCGCAGGGCGGTGGGGGTCGCCCGCCCCGCCGGCCCTCCAACCGCCGCTGGGCTGCTCGCTCGCTCTCCTCTTCCCTCGTCGTCTTCCTGCCTCCATTGCCCTCCCGGCTAGAAGATCGAGGGGCACAGGGACCCCGGGAAAGCATCGAGAGTTTGGGGATAACCCTCGCGCCCGACTGTTGCAACAAAGCTTGTGACGGCCGTCATTTCGTAGTTTCTGGCTCCTGAAGGCAGTCAGAAGACGGCTCGGCATGAAAAGTTCGTCCGGGGGGAAGCGGCCCAGACCCCTGGGGCCCCGCGTCTCGAAAGCAAAATGCGTCGTGTGAGAAGAGGGGGCAAGGGAATGGAAGGACGTTTTTTGTTGTTTTCGGTTTGGGGGGGCCATCGCCGGGCCCCGCACTCTTGCCTTTATCTCCACGTGCTCCCGCATGGCTATGGACAGCTCCGACGCGCTGAAGCTCAATCGAGGGTTCTGATGCCGTTTTCGTTCAGGCACGCGCGTGCAAGCAGGCTTCACTGGCGATTCCCAGGGGGAGTTCCGGAAACTATTGGAGATGGAAGAGAAAACGAACATCCAGAAGATGCGGACGTAGGCTTGGAATCCTCGAGATTATGTTGATTCCTTTGTGTCTCCCTGGGCCCCTGTAGGGTTGACACGCT
>CAUYUJ010015756.1:122500-160000 GCA_963575745.1 Prorocentrum cordatum
GTATATATATATATGTATGTATATATGTATGTATGTATGTATGCATGCATGTATGTATGTATGTATGTATGTATGTATGTATGTATGTATGTATGTATGTATGTATGTATGTATGTATATATGTATGTACATATATATATATATATATGTATATGTGTGCATATATATATGTATATATATACATATATATAGAGAGAGAGAGAGAGAGAGAGAGAGAGAAAGAGAGAGAGAGATCCCCGTGCACGAAGCCTGGGGGCCCGGGACTGCGACCTCGACGGGGCATGGGGGTTCCGGGCATCGTTTTCCGAGCGTTTTTATTGGTTTTCGGCGACTCGGGGCCAACAGGGCCCCAAGAGGCTGCAGGGAGGCCCCAGGCGGCCGCAGCGATGGCTCCAGACGCATTTCAAGACGACCCCGAGAGAGCCCGAATAAGCAACGATCGTCGATTTCCGATGGGAAACACATATGTTTGGCGTGTTCTTCTTTTGGGCTTCCACTGCATCCAAGACGGCCCAAGATGCCCCCAAGACTGCCCCGCAGGCTCCCAAGAGGACCCCAAGACGACCCCGAGAGGGTCGCAAGACGGCCCGAGAGGCCCCCAAGACAGCCCAAGAGAGCCCCAGAGGGGTCCCAGAGGTGCACAACCAGATTCAAATTCCGAGCTTTCGGCCCCAGAGGTTCCCAGGAGGCCCCCAGAGGTCCCCAGGAGGCCCCAAGAGGCCACCCAGAGGCCCCAAGAGGCCCCCAAGAGACCCCCAGGAGGCCCCCAAAAGGCACCCCAATAGAGCTCCAAATAAGCAAACATCGTCCTACAGGAGAACTGATATGTTTGGCGTGTTCGCCTTTTGGGCTTCCACTGCGTCCAAGACGCCCCAAGAGGCACCCAAGACGGTCGAGGATGCCCCCAAGAGGGCTCCAAGACGGCCCAAGTGGGGGCCAAGACGGCCCACGAAACGTCTAAGCCGCTCAACGACGCCCGGCCCTCGGGAGACCCCAAGAGGCTCCAAGACGCGCCGCAGAAGCCCCAAGAGGCCCCCCAGAGACGCAAACACACAATTACGCGACCGACGAACCCCACATACTTATTGTATGGCTGGAATGATGAAAGCTGAAGTGAAGCATGTGAGAATGATGTTGGGGGCCGTTGCCCCGCCGATACCGCAAGGACGACCGTCACGGATAGCGGCCGCGCTCAGGGATCACCCTGTGCGCACCCTCTTGTGGTGTCGAGAAAACGCCACGCCTGCTGTGCCCTGGACGACCGTCACGCATAGCGGCCGCGCTCAGGGACCACCCCGTGCGCACCCCGTGTGGTGTCGAGAAAACGCCACGCCTGCCGTGCCCTGGACGACTGTCACGCATAGCGGCCGCGCTCAGGGACCACCCCGTGCGCACCCCTTTGTGGTGCCGAGAATATGCCACGCCTGCTGTGGCAAGGACCACCGTCACGGATAGCGGCCATGCTCAAGGAACACCCCGTGTGCACCCCCTGTGGTGTCGAAAAAACGCCAAGCGTGCCGTGCCCTGGACGGCCGTCGCGGATAGCGGCCGCGCTCAGGGACCACCCCGTGCGCAACCTCTTGTGGTGTCGAGAAAACGCCACGTCTGCTGCTCCCTGGACGACCGTCACGGATAGCGGCCGTGCTCAGGGACCACCCCGTGCGCACCCCCTGCGGTGTCGAGAAAACGCCACGCGTGCCGTGCCCTGGAGGACCGTCACAGATAGCGGGCGCGTTCAGGGACCACCCCGTGCGCACCCCCCACGGTGTCGAGAATCTGCCACGCCTGCTGTGCCCTGGACGACCGTCACGCATAGCGGCCGCGCTCAGGGACCACCCCTGTGCGCACCGCCATATGGTGTCGAGAAAACGCCACGCGTGCCGTGCCCTGGACGACTGTCACGCATAGCGGCCGCGCTCAGGGACCACCCCGTGCGCACCCCTTTGTGGTGCCGAGAAAACGCCAAGCCTGCTATACCTTGGACGACCGTCACGGATAGCGGCCGCGCTCAAGGACCACCCCGTGCGCACCCCCATATGGTGTCGAGAAAATACAACGCTTGCTGCGCCTTGGGCGACCGTCACGCATAGCGGCCGCCCTCAGGGACCACCCTGCGCGCACCCCTTCTGGTGGCGACATAGTGTCACGCCCGCCACATTCTCCGACCCTGGCACGCATAGCGACCGCCCTCAGGGACCACCCCGTGCGCACTCCCCTTATGGTGCCGACAAAACCCCACGCCTGCTGTGCCCTGGACGACCGTCGTGCTGTGCTGTGTTGTGCTGAGCTGAGCTGTGTGTCGAGGTGCTATGCAGTGCTGAGCTGTGCTGAGCTGTGTTGCGCTGTGGGAAAATGAGAAAGAGGAGGGGGTGGGGTGAGGGTCGCGGGTGCGACGCGGCAGGGACGAAGACCAGAACCCAAAGAAACATGTGGGGAAAAAAAGTGCCCGAACACGCCACAAGGGGCACCCCAATAGAGCCCCAATGCGCAACAATCGTCGGTGTCCGATGGGGCAACTGATGTGTTTGGCGTGTTTGCCGTTTGGGCTTCCGCTGCGTCCAAGACGGCCCAGGAAGCCCACAAGACTGCCCCACAGGCACCCAAGAAGGCACCAAGACGACCCCAAGAGGGTCTCAAAACGGCCCGAGAGGCCCCCACGACAGCCCAAGCGAACCCCAGGACGAGCCCCAGAGGGGCCCCACAGGCCCCCAGGAGGCCCCACGATGTCCCCAGGAGGCCCCAAGAGGCCCCCCAGAGGCCCCGAGAGGCCCCGAAGAGACCCCCAGGATGCCCCCAAGGGGCACCCTAATAGAGCCCCAATAAGCAAGAATCGTCGACCCCCATGGGGGAACTAGTATGTATATATGTGTAGATGCAAGACTGCATTGGCGCTTCGCGCCATGCGCCTTGGTCCTTGAAGCTTGGTATGCAGGCCGAACGGCAGGACGGTCAAGCCGACAATCTAGCGATCGGAGGTAGGGGGTGAGATCGAAGTGGGTTTCGGTTTCGTGTTCGTGCGTGTCGTGCGTGCGGGCGAGGCGAAGCTGCGTGGGCGGGCGAGAAAAAAGTCTCCTGTGGCTGCGGCGCGGCCGGACCAAAAGTTTCCCTTCCGGCAACCGGTGCCGCGCGGTGTCCCGCCGGTGTCCCGCTGTGGCTGATGCGCGGCCGGACCAAAAGTCTTCTTTCCGGCGTCCAGAGCCGCGCGGTGTCCCGCCGGTGTCCCGCCGGTGTCCCGTCGGTGTCCCGATGATGATGATGATGATGATGATGATGATGATGATGATGATGATGATGATGATGATGATGATGATGATGATGATGATGATGTGATGGTGATGGTGATGGTGATGGTGATGATGATGGTGATGTGATGAGGATGGTGTCCCGATGACGATGATGGTGATGATGATTATGATGTTGGCGATGCTGATGATGATGATGATGATGATGGTGATGGTGGTGATGATGATGGTGCCCCGATGATGATGAGGTTGGTGATGATGATGTTGCTGATGATGATGATGGTGTCCCGATGATGATGATTATGTTGATGATCCTGGTGATGCTGATGCTGATGACATGTTGTTGAGATGATGATGATGATGATGATGATGGTGTCCCGATGATGATGATGATGATGATGATGATGATGATGAGGTTGCTCATGATGCTGTTGACGATGATGATGGTGTCCCGATGATGGTGATGTTTGTGCTGCTGATGATGATGACGATGATGGTGTCCCGGTGCTGATGATGATGCTGTTGATGATTAGGAGAATGATGATGAGATGTTGATGATTGTGATGATTGTGGCCCGATGATGGTGATGATTATGATGTTGATGATGATGATGGTGATAATGATGGTGTCCCGATGATGATGATGATGCTGATGGTGATGATGATGGTTACGATGATGATGGTTTCCCGATGATGATGATGATGATGATGATGATGATGTTGATGATGATGGTGTCCCGATGATGATGATGGTGTTGATGATGATGTTCTCATGATGATGGTGAGATGATGATGATGAACCTGGTTGTGTTCCGATGATGATCATGATGATGGTGTCCCGATGATGATGATGTTGATGATGATGGTGGCGATGGTGGTGTCCCGATGATGATGATTATGCTGGTGATGATGATGTTGATGGTGATGGTGATGAGGTGATGATGATGGTGTCTCGATGATGATGATGATGCTGTTGATGATGACGTTGATGACGATGATGCTGATGATGATGATGGCGTTGATTGTGAGATCGATTGTGATATCGATAGTGGGGTCGATAGTGAGACCCAATGTGAGATCGATTGTGAGATCGATAATGAGATCGGTAGTGAGATCGATTGTGAGATCGATAGTCAGATCGATTGTGAGATCGATCGAATGAAATAGATCGAGTGAGATCAATTGTGATATCGATCGAGTGAGATTGATCGAGCGAGACCGATAGTGAGATCGATAGTGCGACCGATCGAGTGAGACGTTGGTTCCTCCCCCCCCGAACCTCCTAATCATCCGAAGGGTGGTCGTATAGGTAATGTATTGAATTGTTGTTGTTTTTGCAGCATCGCCGCTATAAGCATGTTATTCGTTATGTGTCCTTCATGTTTGTTCTTTATTCTCGCCATACCCTGCGCACTCTCCCCATCCTCCCCAGCTCTTCTTGCGGAGGCTCCTCCTTGGAGAGCCTCTGGTGACTTCATAACAGTTGTTCAGGGTTTCTCACGGCCTTCTGGATGACTCTTGGGCATCTTCTGGGGTGGGGGCATCCTCGGGCCATCCTGCCTCCAACCGCGGTCTCCCTGAACGACTGGGTCACGATTTGGAATGCTTCGGAGGGCGTCTTGGGGCAATCTTGGGCCGTTATGGGGCTCTCTTAGGCCATCTTGGAACCCTGTTGTGCCGTCTTGGGACTCCTCTAGGACTGCGTGGAAGCCGTTTCGGATGGCTGTGGGGCGATGTTCGAGCCTCCCAGGCGGCTTCGGACGCCCAGAAGACCGCCGTCTTGGAGCGTCGGGGAGCAGAAAAGAGCAGAACCTCACAACTCACCAAAAGAAAATCAAAGAATTTTGCCTGTTGGGGCCTTCTTGGGAGTGCTCTTGGGGCGTTTTGGAGCGATCTTTGGGGGTATGACGGCTTCTTTGGGGTTGTCGTGGACCGTCTGGGGCTCTGTTGGGTCGTTTCGGGAGCGCGCCGGAACGCCTGCAGCCCTCTGGGGCCGTCTTCGGGCTCTCGTGGGATTCTCCCGGGCCGTCCTGGAGGGTTGCCCGAGAGGCCCGTGGGGGGATGCGTTTTTTCGGGGGCCAGGGCCAGGGGCTAGAAGGGCCGACACCAGGCCTCCATAGGTGTGGCAGAGCGCCTGGGCCTCTCCAGAACCGCCCCAGAGGGCTCCGACACGGCCCAGCAGAGCCCCCAAAGGTGCGCAGGAGGCCCCAAGACTGCTCAAGAGCGTTCCAAGACGGCTCAAGATGATTCAAAACCGGTCCATGCCCGCAAGAGTTCCCAAGAGGGCTTCCAGAAGCGCTCGAGGAGGCCCCAGAAAGGCCCAGACCGTTGAACAAAATATTCTGGGAAATGACACACTTATTTTTGTTTGTGCTTTCGCGCCAAGTGCGCTTCCGAGGCCGCGATGTGGCTCCCAAAAACGTTTCAAGATGCCTTCAAAAGGCTCCAAGAGGCACCAAGAAACCCAAAGAAGACCCCCAGAGACCCCCAAGACGCCCCCATGAGGCCCCAAAGAGGCGCCTAAGAGGCCCCCAGAGGCCCCAAAGAGGCGCCAAAACGCTTTCGCGATGCTCTGTGAACACCAAGCTCGCCACAAAGACCCCCAAGACGCCCCCATGAGGCCCAAAGAGCCGCCCAAGAGGCTCCCAAGAGGCTCCCAAGAGGCCCCGTGGAGCCGCTTTGGGCTGTTTTGGAGCGTTTTGGGCTCTTCCGAAGCCGTCCCGGGAACCTCTCGAGGCCACCTTGGGACTCTCTTGGGCCTCGCCTCTTGACGAGGATCAGAGGGAGGGGGAAACGGAGATGCCAAAGGCACACTGAGGCAGGAAACGCGAGAATACCAGGGCGAATGCGGGATGATGGACGAGGGTTGAGGGTTGAGGAGGGAGGAGGGTTCACGAAGCAACGGAAAGCAGAAACGGCAAGGGAAGCAGGACTGAAAATGCGAGCGACGAACATATCAATGAGGAAGGCAGGGCAGGAGGAGAATGCAGAGTCAATCGTGTTCCAGTTTGCATGTCCCGACGCTCTCAAGCTACCTAGAAAGAGAAAGCGAGCGGAGCTCGCGCGAATGTTTCTAGTGTGTATATATATATATGTATATGGTTGATCCCCCAAGACAATACATGTTATCTTGAATCGTATTCACGTTCATCATCTTCTGATTCATTATTCCCTTCTCTTCTTCCATCCTCCCCCTTCTCCCAACACAATTCCTCCTCCTCGTCGCCCATCCTCCCCCTCCTCCTCATTATCCTTTCCGTGTCCTCCTCTTTGTAGTAACACAAAAACAAGAAAGAGTACACAGTGTTTGGTGCCCTCGGTGCAAGGAACAGTTGTGCATGTTTTTTTCCCCCCCTGATTTTTTGTTCCTAGGATGCATGGGAACACTGTGTATGTTTTTCATTGGAAGCTCAAGTGCTCCCCGCGGCCTCCTCCTAGCACCTCCTCCTTTCCTTTCCTCCTCCTTGTTGCAGAGCAAGAAAACCAAACATACACAGTGTTTGGCGCCCTCGATGCAAGGAAACGCTTTTTTTTAGGATGCGAGGAAACATTGTGTAGTTTTGGTTATTTTGTTTTTGGGGGTTTGGGAAGCGCAAGTGCTCCCCGCGGCCTACTCCCAGCACCTCCTCCGTTCCCTTCCCCCTCCTTGTTGCAACGCAAGAACACCAAACGTACAGTGTTTGGCGCCCCCCGTGCAAGGAAACGCTTTTTTAATATTTGTTCTTTGTTCTTTGTTTCGGATGCAACGGTACATTGCGTATGTTTGGTTAGTCTTTTCTTCGGTTTGGGAAGCTCAAGTGCTCCCCGCGGCCTCCCCGCAGCACCTCGTCCTTACCTTTCCTCCTCCTTATTGCAAAGCAAGAAAACCAAACATGCACAGTGTTTGGCGCTCCCGGTGCAAGGAAACGCTGTTTTTTGTTTATGATACAAGGCAGCATGTTTTTTTGTTTTTTTATTTTGAAAAAGGAGATTTTGGAAGCTCCAGTGCTCCCCGCGGCCTCCCCCCAGCACCTCGTCCTTTCCTTTCTTCCTCCTTGTCTGTTGCAAAGCAAGAAAACCAAACATGCACAGTGTTTGGCGTTCTCGATGAAGGAAACGCTTTTTTTTTGTTCTTGGATGCAAGGAAACATTGCGTTTCTTTGGGTTTTGGAAGCTCAAGTGCTCCCCGCGGCCTCCTCCTGGCACCTCCTCCTTTCCTTTGTTCCTCCTTGTTGCAATGCAAGAATACAAGCATACACAGTGTTTGGCGTCCTCGGTGCAAGGAATCGCTGTTTTTGTTTGTTGTTTTTTTGGTTTAGGATGCAAGGACACATGGTGTATGTTTGGTTATTTTGATTTTTTTGTGTTTGGGAGCTCCTGAAAAGAAGGATGAGGTGTCGGGGGGAGGCCGCGGGGAGCACTTGAGCTTCCAAAACCTAAGACAACAAAATAACATAACATACGCAGTGTTTCCTTGCATTCCAAATCAAAAAACCAGAAACACCAAACATACACAGCGCTTCCTTGCATCGAGGGCGCCAAACACTGTGTATGTTTGGTTCTCTTGTTTTGCAACACGGAGGAGGAAAGGAAAGGAGGAGGTGTTGGGGGGGAGACCGCGGGGAGCACTTGAGCTTCCAATGCCAACAAAAAAAAACAAACTTACCAGAGATACTCGATGTTTCCTTGCATCCCGAACTCAGAAAAACTAGAAACAACAAACATACACAGCGTGTCCTTGCATCGAGGGCGCCAAGCACTGCGTATGTTTGGTTTTCTTGCTTTGCAGCAAGGAGGAGGAAAGGAAAGGAGGAGGTGCTGTGGGGGGGGCGCGGGGAGCTCTTGAGCTTCCCAAGCCCCAAAACCCAAATAACCAACAATACGCAATGTTTCCTTGCATCCTAGACAAAAAAACAGAAACACCGCAAATACATAGCGTTTCCTTGCATCGAGGGAGCCAAACACTATGCATGTTTGGTTTTTCTTGCTTTGCAACAAGGAGGAGGAAAGGACAGGAGGAGGTGTTGGGAGGAGGCCGCGGGGAGCTCTTGAGCTCCCAGAAGAGCTCCCAAAACAAAAACAACAACAAAGCAACATACACAATGTGTCCCTGCATCGAAAAAAACAATAACAACAGACAAACCAAACATACACAGCGCTTCCTTGCATCGAGGGCGCCAAACACTGTGTATGTTTGGTTGTCTGGCTTTGCAACATGGGGGAGGAAAGGAAAGGAGGAGGTGCTGGGAGGAGGCCGCGGGGAGCACTTGAGCTTCCAAAACAGAAACACAGCAACAACAACAAACATACACAATGTGTCCTTGCATCCAAAAGCCCCCCAAACCAGAAAAACCAAACACTCACGGCATTTCCTTGCATCGAGGGCGCCAAACACTGTGTATGTTTGGTTTTCTTGCTTTGCAGCAAAGAGAAGGAAAGGAAAGCAGGAGGTGCTGGGGGGGAGGCCGCGGGGAGCACTTGAGCTCCCCAAACCCCCAAAACCAACATAACCAAACATACACAGTGTTTCCTTGCATCCTGGAGCAAAAAAAACAAACAAAAAAAAAAACTACACAGCGTTTCCTTGCATCGTCGAAGGCGCCAAACACTGTGTACTCTTGTTTTTATGTTACTACAAAGAGGAGGAAACGGAAAGGATAATGCGAAGGAGGAGGATGGGCGAGGAGGAGGAGGAATTGTGTTTGGAGAAGGGGGAGGACGGAAGAAGAGAAGGGAAGGATGAATAAGAAGATGATGAACGTGAATACGATTCAAGGTTTAAATGTATGTATGTATGTGTATATATATGTATATATACATATACATTTATTTATATATATATATATATGTATACTAGGGCCGGTGACCCCAGAGAAAGCCCCACCCCCCCTACCTAACGAATTTGGCCCACCCCGGGTGTCTCGGGCAACCCTCCAGACGACCCGGGAGAACTCCACGAGAGCCCGAAGAAGACCTCAGAGGGCTTTAGGAGTTCCGGCGCGCTCCGGAAACGACCCCAGAGAGCCCCAAGACGGTCCACGACAACCCCAAAGAAGCCGTCATACCACCAAAGATCGCTCCCAAACGTCCGAAGAGCACTCCCAAGGCCGCCAAAGGCAAAATTCATTGATTTTCTTTGTTGGTTTTTGGTGAATTGTGGGGTTCTCCTGTTATCGGCTTTCCGACGCTCCAAGACGGCGGTCTTCTGGGCGTCCGAAGCCGCCTGGCAGTTTCGAAAATCGCCCAGAGCCATCCGAAAGGGTTTCCAGGCAGTCCAAGAGAGCCCCGAGACGGCACGACAGGATTCCAAGATGGTTTAAGAGAGCCCCGTGACGGCCCAAGATGGCCGCAAACCACCTTCCGAAGCATTCCAACTCATGATTTGGTCGCTCAGGGAGACCGCGGTTGGAGGCAGGGTGGCCCGAGGAAGCCCCCAGAAGACGCCCAGGAGGCCTTCAGAAGGCTTTCAGAAAGTCTGAGAACTTTTGTGAGGCCCCCAGGCCCTCCAAGGAGGAGCCTCCGCAAAAAGAGCTGAGGAGGATGCGGAGAGTACGCAGGGTATGGCGAGAATGAGGAAAAAGACACATAAAGGAATGATCACGAAAAACATTATTATAACGGCGATGCTGGAAAAGGCAACAATGAGTTATCGCAAAATTGTTGTCGGTTCGACCTTCCTGCCATTCCGGTTGCATACCAGACTTCCAGGACCGAGGCGCATGGCGCGAATCGCCAGAAAGGAGTCTTGCACACACACACACACGCACACACACACACGCACACACGCACACGCACACGCACACGCACACGCACACGCACACGCACACGCACGCGCACACGCACACGCACACGCACGCGCACACGCACCTGCACACGCACACGCACGCGCACACGCACACGCACACGCACACGCACACGCACACGCAATCACACACACGCACATATATCTATATATGTGTACATATATGCACAATGCATTGGCGCTTCGCGCCATGCGCCTTTTTCTGGACGCTTCCCCGTCAACACAATAAATCATTGCTTGCTTCAGCAGGGGGGACCTCGAGGCTTGCACGGGCGACCGGCTCATTTTTCTGATAGCCTTGGTGCCTGCTGACGCCGCGTTCGCCTGATGCGCTTGCACGTTTTTTGTGCAGGAGTTTGGAAACATTCGTGATTTTTTCACGCGCGAAGGTCCTCCAAGGTTTATCCCTACCCATCCCTTCCTCCTCCTTTCCTCCTCTTGCGCTTCCTCTGGTGGTTGAGAGGAAGTAAGGAACATTCCCACTACACGCCGGAGAAGCCGCAGTAGCTCCGAACCAATCGATTGTTGGTCGATTCCTGAATGCCTGGAGGGCTCCAGGCACTCAGCCAATCTTGAATCGTCGAATTTCGAAAATTGAAGCCTCGAGCTTCAAGTGTGGAACCAAGATCTTCGGGTCAGTTCGATGTACTTCGTAGGAGAACGCCGTCTGGGCGTTTTGGAACTCTTTTGGGCCGTCCTCGGGCCCTCTTGGGCCGTCCCCGGGCCTTCTTGCGCCGTCTTGGGGAGCTGGGGCCCTCCGAAGGTTTTCTGAAGCCATCTAGGGCCCTCTTGGGGGCCTCCAGTGGCCTTCTTGGGGGTCTCCCATGGCTTTCGCGGGTCTCTCTCGGGAGCCTTCTGGGGGCATGTTGGGCTTCTTGTGGCCAGTCCCCGAGCTCTCTGGGGCAGTCTTGGGGCCCCTTTTGGGCCGTCTTCAAACCTTCTGGGGGGCCTCATGTGCCGTTTTGTGGCGACATCGGGGGCCCATCGGGCCGCCTTGGACGCTGCGAAGACCCAGTGGACGGATATGCTAAACATATACAGTTTCCCAAGGGAATGGGACGATGTTTGCTTCTTCGGGGCTCTCTCAACGGCCTCTTGGGTTGTCTTAGGGGGCCTCCTCGGCCGTATTCAGACCATCGAGGTTCCTCTTGGAGCGCTATTGTGCTGTCTTGGGTCTCTGTTGCGTCTTTTCCGATGACCCCTTTGATCGGCTTGAGTCTATTCGCAAGGCCCGGAAGGGCAAACGGACCTTTTTCCAAGGGGGTCCAGGGGGCCGCCGAGACGTCCGAACGGGCGTCCGGGGCGTCATTGGGGGGGGGGTAGCTTCGGTAGGGGGGGGTCCGGGTAATAAAAGTATAGGAATAGGAACATATTTTTGTGTACGTGTATGTATGTGTGTAGTATACATATACATACACGTGTATGAATATATGTGCGTTTTTTTTCTGGCGTCCGCCGTCCTGTAAAGATACATGTGCAGGAATATATATATTTCAGGTGCGATCCCAAAGAACGGGGCCCCACCCCAGTGAACCTTAAGAGGACCTAAGAGAGCCTTAGCCTACAGCCCTAGACGCCACACCCTAGAGGCTCTGGGCACTTGGGCCCTAGCGGCCGGGACGTGCCTGCGCGTGGCGCTGCTGAATACGAAACTCACTCAATATTTTCCTGCACGGACCTCGAGAGATAACTTGTTATCATTCACTGCTGAGAAATATTCACATCTGTGTGCGGTCACGCACACCTCCCCGGCAGACTGGAATGAACGTGTGATCTGATGGAAAGCCTGCGTTGAAAGAAAAGCACTCGGTCGACCTGATCTTCGCTAGGTCCGAGCGAGGGGGAGGGATGCCTGAAGGGAAACGGTAAGAACCCCCCGCTGCGTGGTGCTGACCACGGCTCGGGGGGGGACGGCAGAACGAACGGGCAGCAAGTGAGACCTGTACCGAGGACCGAGGGCTGGGAGGGTGCCTTGAACTTGAAACGGTTTCGGGCGCAGGCAAGACCTGGAGACAACGTCCGAAACAACAAGACATATCCCGCCCTATGGCCCCTTCGCTAACCTATCTGAAAATCAACGTTCACAAACTCACTCACCCATTTCAGGTGCGATCCCAAAGAACGGGGCCCCACCCCAGTGAACCTTAAGAGGACCTAAGAGAGCCTTAGCCTACAGCCCTAGACGCCACACCCTAGAGGCTCTGGGCACTTGGGCCCTAGCGGCCGGGACGTGCCTGCGCGTGGCGCTGCTGAATACGAAACTCACTCAATATTTTCCTGCACGGACCTCGAGAGATAACTTGTTATCATTCACTGCTGAGAAATATTCACATCTGTGTGCGGTCACGCACACCTCCCCGGCAGACTGGAATGAACGTGTGATCTGATGGAAAGCCTGCGTTGAAAGAAAAGCACTCGGTCGACCTGATCTTCGCTAGGTCCTCGCTCCACCACCCGTACTCGCTTGCGGCCTATGCAGAGGGCTCGGGCACGCTGTGGCTGTCGCCCTCGCCCGTCTTTGTGTCCGGGGAGCCCTCGTCGGCGGCGGTCCCGTCGGCGGCGGAGGGCTCGTCCTCGGCGCCAGGCGCCGATGACGAGCGAAAGGCCCCGTTCCCGTCTCGCGGCCAAGCCCAGGCGGCTAGGCGCTTGCTCCACCTCCAGATCCTCATCGGCACTGAGGGTGGTATGATGGCTGGAGCGTGCTGTAGGGCTGACTTGGATAGAGTGAGGTCTGGCTTGTCGATAGTCGCCTGGATAGCTTCTTGCAGCAGCTCTGAGATCCGAACCGTCTGAGTGGTAGCGTCCTCGGTCAGCGACCACAGGGGATTGGCCCAGCGTACGTTGTAGGTAACACCTGCAGTCCTCCAGGCCAAGCCCACGTGACCCGTATCGAACCAGGCCATCCAGAGGTCCAGGGAGGTATAGGATGAGTCGCTGATGAAGAGGTGCTTGTGTACTTCCACCAGCGGGCGAGAAGGTGATGCAAAAATCAAAATATCCGCCAAAGCCTGGAGCCAGTGGTCGGGCAGTCCCATCACCGCTCGAGCCTCTGGCGTAGTCAGTACGTCCTCGGCGTACTCGTTTCCATCGAAAAAGATGCGGCCGGCGGAACTGTTGACCGTAACATTCGTGAGGTCGATGCCTTCCCAAGCGGTCTCGGCGAGGCTGAGGGTGTTGTCGGTGAGGGCGCTGAAGATCCGTGCCGCGCTCGACGACACGTTCGCACCTGCGCCCATCATGCGGCCTGCTGCCCCTCCGACCTCCTCGGCCACGTCCGAGGCGATGCTCATCGAGCGTGCGAACAGGGGGCTCCACGCCGTAGTCAGTAGCACCGCCAAGATGAGCACCGCACAGCTGCAGCCCCCGCTGCAGCTGGAAGACATCTTAGCCAACTTCCACAGGTACCACACAGAAGAAACTCGTCGGCGGGTCGGCTGCGGCCTGGGGGTCGCCCATGAAGTCGGCACTCCAGGCGCCGCCTTAGTCATTGGCGGTGTTGCCGTACCCGTCGGCGTTGGTGACGGCGTCAGCCCAAAAGGTGAAACCAAACTAGTCGGCGTAGGTGGGTAGCTCGGCAGTACCCAGGACGAGTTCCCGGTAGAGAAAGGTGATGGCGGTGGCGTGCTCGATCTGGCCGTCGGTATCGTCTCTGGTGTCGCCCATGACCCGTCAGCCAGGCGTCTGGAGCCCTTCGGTGCCATGCAACGCCCGTAGCGCACACCAGGCCCAGTGTTGGCCGGCCCAATCGAAAGCTGGGCCCCACCCAGCCGCCTTGAGCCCCACGGCTATGTGGGCGGCCTGGACCATGTCGATATATACTCGAAGGGAACTGTCCACCTTCCAACGGCCTGTTTCTCGAATCTGCTCGAAAGACATACCCCACGCTGTGGCCTCTGAAGCGAAACCTGCTCGGGCACTGTGGGGGGTCCATCCCATTGGTAGGTTACACTCCGACTGGATGCGAGCGAGCAACTTGCGGTACTTCTCGAGGGTGTAGGGGAACATGCGGCCCCCTGGGGGCGTGTGGGCCTTCAGGGTCCTCAGGAGATCCACCAATACAGGGCTGGAGGCCTCCAGGATGGCGTTCGACTGGGGGCGCTTCGCTTTGGTGTTCGCCTTGATACCCAGGCCTACTATCAGGGGCCCTCGACCTCGACCGTACCCAGACTCCTCGGGGAAGACGAGATCGGACGTGACGATCCCCAGCATCTCGCTGGGCCGCATCCCAACTTTTCCCTGCAACATGAGGCCGATGGCCAGGCGAGGCTCTCCGAGCGCGCTGAGCCGCACGCTGACGAAAGCCTGGGCGGTGCTCACCATCGGCACTGTGTGCTTGGTCTGGTGCTCTAACTCCCAGCCACGCAAGGCAGCGTGGCATCGGCAAAGGCGGCCCTTCAGCCGCGGAAACTTGAATTCGATAGCGGCGAGCAGGGAGGTGAAATGACTCTTGAGCAAGTCCACTGAGGCCTTGTACTCCATGATCGTGTCGTCCCACTCGTCGGGGCTCCAGGGGCGGGCCCCCTCGGCCACGCACCACTGGTAAAACTCCGCTGCTCGCTTGCGATAGGTTAGCAATGTCTCGGGCTGCACACGGCCCTCCAGGTGCTTGTCGTCTGGCACCCTCGGGCTCGAAAAAGTCAGTTCTGGATGATGCGCACGCTGCGCGCGTCTACTCTCGGCACCGGGGCGTTGTGCCCCTCTGAATCCTGACCACATCCTCTCATACGTGAGAGGCCATCCGCGGGCATCCTCTCGGTCTCCACCCAGGGGAGGTGCATCCTGATCTCCGTGGCGCTCGACAACGCGCACCTCCGCCTGAGTAAGTAGTTCACGGGGCCGGCGGCCGATCGGCCTTTGGCCGCAGCGCCCGCGAAAGCCATGTTGTCCTCGAGGCTGAGGACCTTCGAGCGGTGAGCTTCCGGCAGCAGCGCCAGACGCGACAGGACCTTCAGTGCGGCCCGCCCTTCTCCCAGCACGATGTGGTCAGGCACCTTCCAGCGTCCAGACTCAACCGGGATCCAGGAGGCCTCTCCGTCGATCCAACCCCTCTCAACTGAGCTCACTGGCAGGAAAGGCTGTAGCGTCTCAGGGCCACGCTCCAGCACCTTCTGCAGCTGCCCTGGCTTGGCGACGGCCACGCCAGGGCGGGTACCAGCGTTCCACAGCTCCTCTACGATCTTCGAGTTCGCCGCGGCCACGACGATGCCGTAGCCGCCCGCGTCGAAGTCCTGCGCACCCTCGGCGTCCGAGGCGAAGACCATCGGCAGTAGCGGGGCCCCCAAGTCGGCGTAGAGCCCCATGATGCCTCGTCGCATGGCCACGGCCTCACGACGGGCCGACGGCCACCACCGTCTCCAGCGCGGGCCCTCCTGGCGTGCGAACTGGAACAGATGCTGAGGCGCCGACAGCCAGTGCCTGGCTAGCAGCGCCGCCCAGATCCAGACCCCAATGACCGACGCCAGGTGGTCCAGGTGCACCCAGTCCCGGCTCGTGAGCAGCAGCAGCGCCTCGTACATGAGCGCCGCCTTGCGCTTCGGGACCCGCACTCGTGCGGGGCTGGACTCCACCTCGTAGCCCACGATGCGATCCACCATGCCGTGCTCCCTCCGATCCTTCACAACAAAGCCCACGTCCTCCAGCGCGTCCGCCACCTGGTGGACCAGCTTGTTGACCTTCTTCTCGCCTGACTGCTGGGACCCGCCGTCCGCTGCGATCAGGCCGTCGTCGATGTGGAGGTAGAAGCTCGTGTCCCTCGCGCCCAGCACTGCCCCGCGGCCTCGCGAGGACGTCTCGTTCAGGAAATGGAAGGCGCCGAGGTCCAACGGCCCCGAGTAGCACGTTATCCTTTGACACTTCACTCCGTCTCGTACGTGTCCTGTTGGCCCGCCGCCGGTCTGCGCCATCTCCGACAGCGTGGCCACTATGCCCTCTGCTATCCACCTGCACAGTCGAGGTGGGTAGGTGGCCAGCTTGGTCGTCCGAAAGTTACCGTTAACCTTACCGTAACTCAGCTCGTGTGTGTGGGCGCCGTCGCACCTTAGTGCTTCGGTGGCCGCTAGTCGTACCGTACCTGTGACCCTCGCTCGCTTCTGCGAGGGCCCGCCCATCATGCATTGGTCAAAGATGATCTGTCGCGCTCCCGTCCTGGACTCCAATCCGTTCAAGATCTCGGTATCGAAGATGGACGGGTACGGGTCCTCCCCGGGATCGTCTGGATGCTCGAGGGCCCAGGCTCCCCCGCGGTCCCCCACCCCGCCGCACAGCGCCAGGTGGTTGACCATCAGGCGGTTGCCCTCGTCCAGCCGCTCCACCTCAGAAGGCCGCAGTCTCCCGCGGGGTAGCCCCCATGCGTACTTCCCTCGACGGCGCAGGGGTCGTGGTCCTCCAGGCCTGAACCTCGCTCGGCTCCAGGTCGAGCAGGGGGGGCCGCCCAGGATCACGTCCACCAGGCCCTCGGACACCAGGGACCAGAGCAACTCGAAGGTGTCGACGCGCCCGAGGTCCCACCGCGAGTCCTCGGCCAGGTCCACCGAGATCATGAGCACCTTCAGCTCCAGGTCGGTCATCATCGCCTCGACGTAGTGCTGCACGTCCTGCTCCCTCCGGGCCCCCGCGAACAGGTGCATGACCACGAAGACGCGGGTCTCCTGACGCCGTGCGTGGCGTACCGCCTCGCACCAGCTCGCCACGGAAAACCCGCTCGGGGGGGGGGGGCCATCTCGTCGAAGTCGTTGGCGCTCGGCCCAGTCGTCATCCTTCAGCATCTGGTATCCGGCCTGCCACGCCAGAGTGTGATCCTGCTGTGGGTCTACCAAGCTGCGTCTCAGCGTCATGGAGCATATCCTCGAATTGATGGACATCAGGATGTGTACGCTGTGGGAGCTGCCCATGACTAAGCGGCGCCACATCGGATAGACCCAGCTCTCAGGGTTCAAAGAGTCTCGCTGGCTGGGCGACAGACGCCACCAGACGGCGGCCGCCCGCACGGGTGGGACGCACTGCCAGCCCCACATCCAGCTCGGAACCTCCACGAAAGAAAAGGCGTTGCTCTCGTCGAACGCCGCGGCCGCCCAGTCGTCCGAAGGGACGTGCAGGCTGGCCAAAGCACCTCCTCCGTGTAGTCCGTGTTCTGCTCGACCTCTCACGTCCTGAAACATATAGTTAGCCGCCACCATCATGATGATCTTACGTTGACGCCCACTGGTCTTCTTGCCCACCGTGCTGAAGCCCGCGATGGCCTTCACCTCCTGCGGGCTGCCGAAGTGCCACAGGTTGGGCGGCATGTCCTGGCGGCTGAAATACTTCTCGTACTCCTCCTGGGTACCTCCAACGAAACCGAACTTGGCCTGTAGCTCCTCGAAGATCACGCGGCTGCGCAGCTCCGTCGGGGCCACCACGAGACTCTCGTCGCTGTAGTACCTGGCCTCCTCCGGCTCGAGCACCTCGAGCATGTTCACACTCTTCACTACTTGCGGCTCATCAATGTCCTCCGCTCTCAGGGCCTCATGGGTCGACAGGCGGGTAGGCCGACCATAGCCCACCTCCTCCACACGAGCTAGCTCCAGCACCGCGGGGACGCCTGTCAGACCGCAGTCCCGGCGCGCCTCTGCCAGCCGTTTAGCTTCTCGTAGAGCCACCCTATGCACCTGGCCGTGCAGCCCCCGCATGTTCATCGACAAGCTCTCCTTACGGCGGGGGTTGGTGAGGTCCGTGCACGAGCCCGTGTCCATGGAGTTGATCCCTTGCACGAACTCGTTGGCGAGAGCCCACAGAGCGAGCTTCCGCTTGAATCGATGTCGAAGTCGACTAGATCGGCTCGTCATCGGGGATGGGCGATCCACCAGCGTGATGGGGAAGAACGCCTCTTGTCCCGGCTGGGCCGAGATCACCTGCTGCAGCGAGGGGTGCAGATCGTCACGCACTCTGGGCACCCACTGCGCTGAAGGGCTCCGCGCCCCGACGGCAGGCTCGTCGGGGCGCGCCGCGAGCCCCTATTCATGCTTGGAGTCGGCGGCCTTGCCGCCGCGGCCTCCCCCTCGACCACCTCCACGACCGTTGCCTCGACCTCCGCCCTTGTCGTTCTTCCGCCGGTGGCGCGCCTCAGCCTCGACTCTCTCCCTGCGCTGGTGCTCGACCTTCGAGTGCATCGTCGCCGAGGCCACCATCCACGTCGGGGCCACGTCGGCTGAGCCACCAGGCGGTGCGATGCCCAACATGTGCTGGGCGCCGACGCGGTCCCCACTCCGCTGCTCGTACACGTATGCCGCGAGGCGGCGGAGGCCGATCTCCATCATGTCGTCCTTGGCTAGCACCTGCATGATCTCCAGGTCGCTGCCGCAGTCGCGGAGGCGGAAGTCGACCGACGTGGCCAGCGTCCAAAGGTCGACCCACACCGGACTGGTTCGACTCCCCTGGTAACGCTGGGCGATCCAGTCGCGGGCGCTCGTCGACCCCTCGCCCCGCATCGCCCTGTAGATCTCGGGGGCCGCCCGCTGGAGGTCCGCTGGCAACGAGGAGCCCCATCGCGTCTCCTCTGAGCCTCCAGCCGCAGCGGCCAAGCCCTGGCTGGAGGTGGGCTGCCAGATGCCTGCGCCAGCGGTCAGTGCGGCCTCCGACGCGAGGCGGTCCAGCGCGGCCCCGAGCTCCTCATGGCGGGGGGCCGTCACTGTCTGCTCGCCCACGTAGCCGAAACCCGTCAGGAGACGCTTCACCTCGGGCACCAGCTGCCCGCTCGAATCCATCGCGTAGATGTTGGACCAGAAGCGTCGACCCCACATATAGTCTTGGCCCCTGGCGTTCGCGAACGCTGTCAGGAGCTCCTTCACTTGCTTGGCCTGCTGGCGAACCTTGCTGTCCAGCTCGGGCGGCCTGTGCTGAGGGACGAGCGGCGAGCCCCCCGCCCCAGCTGTGGCGCCAGCACCCGTGGCGGGTGGGGCAGCCATGCCAGCCCACGCGCCTAGCGCGTCCAGGCTCGAGGCGCCCGCGGGCGCGTGGCTGGCCTGACCCGCTGGAGGACCGATGGGTCCTGCGGCCGGCCCCGCCATCGTCACGCCCGGCACCTGCGGGATCCCCGGCGGCGGCGCCCCCACGTCGGCCCATCCGGGCATGACCTCGTCAGGCGGACCGCCGCCAGGGAAACCTCCTCCTGGCATGCCCATCGCTCCCGACAGGGCCAGCTGCTGCATCTGAGCCGTGAGGGCAGCCATCTGCGCCTTCGTCGTCTCCTGGTCGCAGTAGAGCCACCGCGCCTGGCGCACGACCCTCGCCGCAGCGAGGAGGCCCACCAGCCCGAATACGGTGAGGCCCGCCAGGCGGGCCCGTCCTGTCGAGCCCAGCTGGGCAGCCAGGGCCCCTCCTCCGCCCGCCAGGGCGAGGAGTCCCCACGCCGCCGCGAGCCACCAGCTGCCTTGGTTCACGTCGGCGGCGGAGCTCTCGGGGGCCGGCGGCGGCGGTTCGCCTGCAGTGGTGGCGTCCAGTCCCGGCGGTGCACCCGCCGCGGCCGAGTCGGCCCCCAGCGTCATGGCGGGCACTTCTGATGTCTGGTGGAACACTGCGGCACCCCTCGGGTGCCGCGGAGAGACCTGCAAGAGGGTGCCCGCGGAGGCACCTCGAAACTCTGTCAGTGAGTCATGGTGCCTTGAACTTGAAACGGTTTCGGGCGCAGGCAAGACCTGGAGACAACGTCCGAAACAACAAGACATATCCCGCCCTATGGCCCCTTCGCTAACCTATCTGAAAATCAACGTTCACAAACTCACTCACCCATATATATATATATATATACACCTATGTATATATATATATATGTATGTATATATATATATATATATATACATATATACATATATATACATATATAGGTATCGGAGGTGAGGGGGTGAGATCGAAATGGAACGGAGAGCCCCCCTACCGGGAAATCGATTTCGGTTTCGTGTTCGTGCGTGCCGTGCGTGCGGGCGAGGCGAAGCTGCGTGGGCGGGCGAGAAGAAAGTCTCCTGTGGCTGAGGCGCGGCCGGACCAAATGTCTCCCTTCCGGGCGGCCGGGGCCCGCGGTGTCCCGCCGGTGTCCGCTGGTGTCCCGTGTGGCTGAGGCGCGGCCGGACCAAATGTCTCCCTTCCGGGCGGCCGGGGCCCCGCGGTGTCCCGCCGGTGTCCCGTCGGTGTCCCGTCGGTGATGATGATGATGATGATGATGATGATGATGATGATGATGATGATGATGTTGACAACGATGATGATGATGGTGATGATGATGGTGGTGATGATGGTGAGTTCGGTAGTGAGACCGAATGTGAGATCGATTGTGAGATCGATTGTGATATCGATAGTGAGGTCGATAGTGAGACCCAATGTGAGATCGATAGTGAGATCGATAGTGAGTTCGATAGTGAGATCGATAGTGAGACCGAATGTGAGATCGATTGTGATATTGATTGTGATATCGATAGTGAGATCGATAGTGAGATCGAACGAGAGGTCGATCATGACTTCGATAGTGAGTTCGATAGTGAGATCGATAGTCAGATCGATTGTGAGATCAATTGTGAGATCGATTGTGATATCGATAGTGAGATCGATAGTGAGACCGAATGTGAGATCGATTGTGAGATCGATCGAATGAGATCGATAGTGATATCGGTAGTGAGATTGATCGTGAGACCGAATGTGAGATCGATCGTGAGATCGATAGCCAGATCGATTGTGAGATCTATTGTGAGATCGATTGTGATATCGATAGTGAGATCGTTAGTGAGATCGAGTGTGATATCGATAGCCAGATCGATTGTGATATTGATCGAATGAGATCGATAATGAGATCGATAGCGAGATCGATAGTGAGATCGATCGAGTGCGACGGTGGTCCCCCCCCTCGCCTCCTTATCACCCGAAGGGTGGTCTATGCGGTATATATATACATATGGCGTTCACAGTTCCGCGATCGGGGACGTTTGTCCCAGGGCGGCTGGGAGGTGTATACCCCTCTGGTGGCAGGTGGGTGGGGGTAGAAACTTACCAACCGCCCTGGGGCAGAGGCGCTCCCGTTCGCGGAACAGCTCATCTTGTGCCCTATGCCGGTCTTCGCCCGCTTGGGGATCCCCATTTTCGCGGCCTGGACTCTGGGGCGCGATCGGTCGTGCGGATGCGTTCCGCGCCGCGGGGCGTCCGCGGCAGAAGGCGCCCCGCGTCCACGGGGCCGCGGCCCAGGGGCCCAGCCCGCGAGTCCATGGGTATGGTTGAGTCGGGCCTGTCTTTCTACAGGGGGAATATTCAAAGATAGGTTTAAACATCGTCCGGGGACGTTTTTGTTTGTGTGTGCGTGTGTTTTTTAGTATGTTCGAATCGGAGGTGAGGGAGGGAGATCGAAGTGGAACGGAGAGCCCCCCTACCGGGAAATCGGTTTCGGTTTCGTGTTCGTGCGTGCCGTGCGTGCGGGCGAGGCGAAGCTGCGTGGGCGGGCGAGAAGAAAGTCTCCTCCGGCTGAGGCGCGGCCGGACCAAATGATTCCTTTCCGGGGGCCGGTGGCCCGCGGTGTCCCGCCGGTGTCCCGCCTCCAGCTGAGGCGCGGCCGGACCAAATGATTCCTTTCCGGGGGCCGGTGGCCCGCCGGTGTCCCGTCGGTGTTCCGCCGGTGTGCCGTCGGTGTCACGATGATGAGTATGATGATGATGATGATGATGCTGATGATGATGATGCTGATGCTGATGCTGACGATGATGATGATGATGATGATGATGATGATGGTGATGATGATGATGTCGATGATGTTGTTGATGATGATGATGATGATGATGGTTATGGTGGTGATGATGGTGTCCCGATGATGATGATGATGATCTTGACGATGTTGTTGATGATGATGGTGATGGTGGTGATGATGATGGTGTCCCGATGATAATGATGATGCTGATGATGATGATGATGGTCCTGACGATGATCATGATGATGATGATGATGATGATGATGATGATGGTGTCCCGATGATGGTGATGATGATGATAATGATGATGATGAGATGATGATGAAGAGGATGCTGATGATGATGGTGTCCCGATGATTATGATGTTGAGGTTGATCATGATGCTGCTGATGATGATGAGGTGACGATTATGATGGTGTCCCGATGATGATGATGATGATGATGATGATGACGATGATGGTGTCCCGATGATGATGATGTTGATGATGAGAATGATGATGAGGTGATGATGATGATGATGATGATTTTGATGATTGTGGCCCGATGATAGTGATGATGATGCCGATGTTGATGATGATGGTGCCCCGCTGATGATGCTGTTGATCATGATGATGATGGTGATGATGATGATGACGATTATGATGGTATCCCGATGATGATGATGATGTTGATGATGATTTCGCTGATCATGATGATGGTGTTCATGATGATGATGGGATGGTGATGATGGTGGTCTTCCGATGATGATGATGATGATGATGCTGATGATGGTGATGATGATGGTGTTCCAAAGATGGTTTCCCGATGATGCTGATTATGGTGATGATGGCGTTGATATTGATGATGATGGTGATGAGGTGATGATGATGGTGTCCCGATGCTGCTGATGATGATGATGATGATGTTGATGACGTTGATGACGATGATGTTGATGATGGTGACGTTGATTGTGAGATCGATTTTTGATATCGATAGTGATATCGATAGTGAGACCGAATGTGAGATCGAATGTGAGATCGATAGTGAGTTCGATAGTGATATCGATTGTGAGATCGATATCGATCGAATGAAATAGATCGAGTGAGATCGACTGTGAGATCGATCGAGTGAGATCGATCGAGCGAGACCGATAGTGAGATCGATAGTGAGACCGACCGAGTGAGACGTTGGTTCCTCCCCCCCCCCCGAACCTCCTTATCACCCGAAGGGTGGTCGTATATGTAGGTATTTGCATATTGGTTGAATATGTTTAGTTTCTCGCCCAAAATCGGCATGTAGGGGACATGCCCGACCTAAGGGTATGGTCGTGTTTCCGCCCACAATGAGAGGATCGCGGCTCGCGCTTCGTGGTCTCAGACGGAGGGGAATCCTTCCCCAGAAGCCTCCGAGGGGGAGAGCGTGGGAGGCGCGAAGGTTGCTGCGCCTTCGCACAGCACGCTGCGCGGAGATGACTGGACGGGTCGACCGCATCGGCTTCTTTCCGGCAGGGCCCAGCAACACTCCTGCACCGGGTGTCCGATATCGACCCAGACTTCCGACGTCTTGTTCTTTCAATGCATGGTCCCTGGAGCTCTCCACTCCATGCAAGGAGCAGTTTTTGTTTGCCCAGGGTCTTCATCTGATGGCCTCGGGGCCCGAACGGCATCCAGAGGCCCAAACTTAAGAAATGTATGGCGTCGTATTGTGAAGGCCTTACGGCCGGAGCCGCCGACCCCAAAAGGGGGACGAGGACGAGGACGAGGACGAGGACGAGGATGAGGACGAGGACGACGACGACAACGACGACGACGACGACGACGACGACAACGACGGCGGCGGCGGCGGCGAAAAACGTTCAACAACGTTGGGGAACTCATTGATTTTACCGTCTTGGGGTTTCCTTGTGCCAAGGGAGTGCTCTTGGGGCTCTCTTCGGCATCTTGGGGGCCTTTGGCGGCTTCTTGGGCGCCTCTTGTGACCTCCTCGGGGCCTCTTGGGGAAAGGCTCGAGATGTCGGTAGGTGTCCTGCCCCTCTCGGGAGCAATTGCAGCGATGAGCCCCGCTTCACAGAGTTTTTCTGATACAGCCCCACCGCGTGCTGCCAATACTATTCGGCAGCCTTGTGTGGTGGGGCGCTCCAGCAGCATGTCGCGGTCCAAACGGCGCCGGCTTCGCGACAGGAGAGTTGCAGTGCGGCACGCGATGATGCATACGACCAGTATTAAGTCCAACGTTGTATTCTTTTTGCCCATTCGTTGACAACGCAAGCCCAGACGTGCACATCAATTCCAGCAGTATCATTCGTTTGGAAGCGAAGGTGGAATCCATATTGCAGCATCTAGGATATGGTACTCCACCAACGGATTTGGAGGCATCCACCAGGGAAGACGACCGATTTGTACTGCCGCCGCTCGGAGTTTGAGGGCCTCGTTCGGAAACTGTCAAACGTACTGTAGAGGGTGACGTTTATCGTTTCGGTGGGCTTCGGGAGGCCACGGCCGCCCCGTCCAGGCATGGTGAAAGTGCACTGCCGGAGGCAGCTCTGACACTTCAGCGTGTCTATCGTGGGCATGTGGTGCGACGGACATTGCTCGAGCTGCGCTCCGTGTGGAAAGAAGACGATCAAGGACACTTGAAAATACAAGATATGGGCTTCCGCAAGAATATGCCCCAGAAGAGAGCGACGAAGCCTCAAACTAAACGATTGCCGCACATTGGGGTCGGGCCAATTCCCTGTTGTGACATGTGTGAAAACATATTGCGGGACCGAGCCTCAGCGACGAGGGTCCATTGTGGACGGGAGAGTTCTTGTTGCGTTGCGCAGGCTATCGCGTGTATGCGACGTGTCCGAGACATCTCCGCACGCACGACATCAAAGCAACCAGTATCTTCTCGGAGTACACATCTGAGCATCTAGCGGAGAAGAGAAAAGCGGACAACAAATTCGAACATCATCGACAAGGGAGTATCGGCGATCTGGCGCCTCCGCTGTGCTCTTAAAGGGCCGCGCTCCGGCGCGAACTGCAGCGCCTCGCCTCGCTTCGCCTCGCCCTGTTGGGGCTTCTCTTGGAGCCATCTTGGGGCGTCGTGGGGCTGCTGATGCCGTGTTGAGGGTATCTTCGGTCGTCATGGAGCGATATTGGGCTGTTTCAGGGCCCTGTAAGAGCAAGGCGTGATACAAGGGAGCCCGAGGCAGAGGCAAGGAATCGAAGGGGAAAGCTTTTCCCAGAGAGGGAGGGGTGCTCACCCCCACGGGGGGGGGGGGTTCACAACCCCCGCCCCCCCCCAGGGGGGGGTCACAACTCCCCCCCTGCGACCCTTCCCGGGAACCCCGCCCATGGCGGGGGGGGGATCAAAAGGAAGGGGCTTCCCTTCGATTCGACTGCGACGTTGCTCGATTTCCCTCTGGATGGAACGTTTAAGGAGGAGGGCCATGGGCAGGGGGGGAAGCGGCGACGGCGACAACGACGACGACGATGACGGCGACGATGAGGACGACGACGTCGACGACGACCACGACGACGACGACGATGAAGATTCAAACGGGAAAACGTCAAAGGAGAGGAGCGGTGACGACGACGATGACGACGACGACGACCACGACGACAACGACCACGACGAAGACGACCACGACGAAAAGGACGAAGACGACCACGTTGCTCGGTTTCCCTCTGGATGGAACGTTTAAGGAGGAGGGCCATGGGCAGGGGGGGAAGCGGCGACGGCGACAACGACGACGACGATGACGGCGACGATGAGGACGACAACGACGTCGACGACGACGACGACTCAAGCGGAAAAACGTCAAAGGAGAGGAGCGGTGACCACGACGACGATGACGACGATGACGACGACGACGATGACGAGTCAAACGGAAAAACGTCAATTGAGAGGAGCGGTGACGACGGCGACGATGATGACGATGACGACGATGACGACGACGACTCAAACGGGAAAACGTCCAAGGAGAGGAGCGGTGATGACGACGACGACGACGGCGACGACGACGACGACGACGGCGGTGGCGGCAACGACGACGACGACGACTCAAATGGAAAAGCCTCACACACGCTGACGGTCGGCATATATTTTCTGTGATGGGTACAACGTTGAGGGGCCAGGGCCCTCTAAGAATTGACTTCCGCTAAGAATCAACCCTTGGACCCCTGCCGGTCGCAGTCCTGGCAAGGCTTCTTAGTTGCGTCCAGCCATGGCCACGAGGTGCCTTGGGAGGCGCACTTAAACGATAGAATGCAGGCAGGACTGTCGTGAGTTCCCGCCGTGAGTCATTCTTTTTCCTCCGACGTCACAGCTCTTTTTCGTGACGCGGGGTCTCTGGAGATATCGGCCCCTTCCCGTGCGGCTCGTTTTGCCTCCCGAGTGGTGTTGTGACGGCCCTGGGGCCAGGCAGCGGCCTCCCGAGCCCGAGGACGTTGGAAAGCCGCCCGTCGCTCGTTTCGTTTGCGCCTCAGGAGTGCCCGCTGCCTGGCCGGCAGCAGCAACGGGAGAGCGGGCGGTCGGACCAGGTCGGGAGGGGAGGAGGAGAGTTTTTTTTTCTCCGGAGAGGTTGCATGTGCGATGGGCCCGAAGGGAGGGAGAGGGAGAGGGAGAGGGAGAGAGAGGGAGCAGGAGAGAAGATCAGACCGATAGGGGATGATATATATATATATATATATATATATATATATATAGGTGTGTGTTGACAGCCCCATATGGATACATATTTATATTTATACATATATAAATGTATATTCATTATATATTATACATTATACAGAGAGAGAGGAATGGAGAGAGAGAGAGAGAGAGAGAGAAAGAGAGAGAGAGAGAGAGATATAACGAAAGAAAGAGAGAGAGGGAGAAAGAGAGAGAGAGAGAGAGAGAGAGACAAAGCGAGAGGGAGAGGGGCGCTGCGCGGAGAGGGCAGCGGCTGGGGCGCAGGCCCGCCTCTCGGAGCCGCCGCCGCTGCCGCTTGTCGGGGCCCCCAGCGACGCCGAGGCGCCGGAGGAGGACCGCGCCCGACTGCCATTCTGCTCGACTCGACGAATGGAGTGACCATTCGCCGGAGTGACCTTTGGTGCGGGCCCAAGGGTGCCCCCCCGACCGCTGAACGCGAAGCGGTAGCAGCGGCCTCCGCGCCTGGGTCCGGCCACCCCGTGTCCCCCGTTGAGCCGCGCACCAAAGGTCACGCTCGTTTGGGGTCGCTCTTGCGTGTAGCCGATCTGTCGGCGGCTGCCATAGGTGATACTGTGGGGAACTCCTGGTTGCCGAAGAACAGGCGCTGTCATACACATAAACTTCGGGAGCTCCGCGCGGAATTTTCAGGATCGGCTTTGGCCCCCCTTGGCGGCGCCTCCCGCGTTGCCCCCAGCGCGTTCCGCGCGCCAGGGAGGGTGTTTCAGCGCAGATCCAAGAAATCCACGCGGACTGTCGAAAGTTCATGTGTATGCATTTTTTTCCTCTAGATATGGTCGGGAACTTCTGGTTAGCGTGTCGCTCCGCTGGTTCTGGCCCACTACGTTTCCGACTCCGGAGAGCCCCAAGACGGTCCGCGACGACCCCAGATCGTTCCAAAACGTCCCAAGAGGCCTCCAAGAGCACTCCCAAGGAGGCCCCAAGAGGCAAAATTCATTAATTTTCTGTTGGTTTTTGGTGAATTCTGGGATTCTCCTCATCGGCTTCCGGACGCTCCAAGACGGTCGTCTGGGCGTCCGAAGCCCCCTGGGAGACTCGAAAATCGCCCCACAACCATCCGAAGGGCTTCCAGGCAGTCCAAGAGACTCAGAGAGCCCCAACACGGCACAACAGGGTTCCAAGATGCCCTAAAAGAGCCCCATGTCGGCCCAAGACGGCCCCAAGACTTCTTCCGAAGCATTTCAAATCGTGACCCGGTCGTTCAGGGAGACCGCGGTTGGAGGCAGAGTCGCCCGAGGAAGCCACCAGAGGCCCCCAGAAGACGCCCAGGAGGCCTCCAGAAGGCTTTAAGAAAGCCTGAAGCATTTGCGTGAGGCCCCCAGAGGCTCTCAAAGGAGGAGCCTCTGCAAAAAGAGCTGAAGAGGATGGGGAGAATACTCAGGGTAGGGCGAGAATGAGGAAAAAGAAGCATGGAGGAAGGATAGCGAATAACATTGTTATAACGGCGATACCGAAAAACGAAACAAGAAGTTATCGCTAAATTGAGGGTTGAATTTCCTGCCATTCTGCCAGCATGCCAAACTTCAAGGACCAAGGTGCATGTCGCGAAGCGCCAATGCAGTCTTGTATATATGTATGTACATATGTATGCATAGAGAAGATGGACGCTCGGGTACCCGTTCCCGTTCCCCTGAACAAAAACGCAAGGAAGCCCGAGCGGGCTGCGCGAGAGCGTCGAGCGAGAGGGAAGGAGGAGGAGGGGTAGGAGGAGGACGAGAAGGAGGAGGAGGAGGAGGAGGAGAAGGAGGAGGACGAGGGGGTGGTGGGTGGAGGAGGAGGAAGAGGAAGGGGAGGAGGAGGAGGAGCAAGAGGAGTCTTATTCTTAATAATCGTACCCATCACATGAAAACGAATCTGGAACACATTATGATTACCAAGACTACATTGCGAAGACAAATATTATGAATGACAATGATACGACAACTGAAGCGCATAGTAACATGATCAACCATATACACAGTAGTTGCAGTACTTCTGCCAACGCCAGTAACACCACGAGTATCCATACTTACTGATCGTAACAAGACTCACAGTACAACAACAATATTGATATCAAGATGAGGCGGAGGAGCAGCAGGAGGAACAGAGGGAGACGATTGAGCAGAGGGAGGCGATTGTCAAGAGCCCCCTTCCTCCTCGTTCTCCACTCTGCCTCCCTCCTCTTCTGCGCTCCGCCTTCCTCCTCTTCTCCACTCTGCCTTCCTCCTCCTCCTCTTCCTCTTCCAAAGAGACGTTCGCTCTTCCTCCTCCTCCGTTATCATCTTCCAGTTGTTCCTCTTCCTCCAGCTGGGGGCTGACACACTGTGAAACAACTAATGGTAACACCACAGAGAAAACACAGATCTGGGATTGAGCAACACAACGAAAACGCAGGAAAGGCACAACACATCAGCAGCAACAACAATACATATTCCAATGCGTCCTCCGCCGTTCCACTGTTCCATCGTCCTCTCTCCTTAGATGAGGAGGAGGATGCGGAGGGCAGGAGGAAGGCAGAGTGGATGGGTGAGGAATGAGGAGCGAGGAGGAGGGAGGAGGGCGGGGAGGGGGGAGGATTTGGAGGAGTGAGGAGTGAGGGGCGAGGAGGAGGACTGAGGAGTTTTTTGCCGTCCTTCGGCCTCCTCCAGAGAACGGCGGACGGACTTCTCCTCTTCCTCCTCCTCCTCCTCCTCCTCCTCCTCCTCCAGATCATCCAGCTCCCCCTCCAGGAGGAGGAGGAGGAGGAGGAGTAGGAAGAGGAGGACCAGCGTAAACCCAACACTCATCAACGATGTGGCAGTGCCCCTGCAAGGGTTTATTCTCTCGCACAGGGGGTCTAGAGCCCCGACGACTTTATTTCGGCACGGCACGGTCGATGCAGCCCCTAGGCCCCCTCAGCGCGCGCCCTCCGCATCCACTTTCTAAAGCAGCCATGCCGAAGCAGCCCCTCGGCCCTCCGCGCCCCTCCGCCGCCAGCCAGCGCTGCCCGCCCGCCAGCCAGCGCGCCCCCTGGGCACCGGTCCCAAAAGCCAGCGCGCCCCCTCCGTCCCGACCGCTATATTTCGGCACGGCACCGGTCCCACCAGCCAGCGCGCCCCTTCCGCCCCGACCGCTTCATTTCGGCACGGTACTGGTCCCACCAGAGCGCCCCCCCGCCCCGACCGCTGACTTCCAGCACGGTGCTGGTCCCACCAGCGAGCGCCCCGCACCCAACAGCGAGCGCAGCCAGCCCACCAGCCAGCGCTCCCCCTCCGCCCCGACCTCTTGATTTGGGCACGGCACTGCCCCCCCCCGCACCCCCCGCGCAGCCAGCCCCTCCGCCTCGATCCCAGCGTGCCTCTCCGCCCCGACCGCTTTATTTCGGAATGGCACGGGTCCCACCAGCCAGCGCGCCCCCTCCGCCCCGACCGCTTTGTTTCGGCACGCGCCCCCTTCCTCCCCTCCGCCCCGCGCCCCCTGCACATTATCCCACCCACCAGCCGGCGCGCCCCCTCCGCCCCGACCCTTCTACCTCGGCACGGCACCGCCCTCTCCGCCCCGATTCTTTTATTTCGGACGGCACCGCCCCCCATCTCGAGCGGTGCATCACCCCACGCTCCAGCGGCGCTCCCCCTCCGCCCCGACCCTCTAATCTTGGCACGATACCGCCCCCCCCCCTGCACCCCCGCGCAGCCAGTCCCTCCGCCTCGACCCCAGCGCGCCCCCTCCTCCCTGATCGCTTTATTTTGGCATGGCACCGGTCCCACCAGCCAGCGCCCCCCTCCGCCCCGACCGCTTTTTTCGGCACGTCACGGCACCGGTCCCACCAGCCAGCGCACTCTCTCCGCCCCGACCGTTTTTTTTTCGGCACGGCACCGCACCCCCTGCCCCACCAGCCAGCGCGCCCCCTCCGCCCCCACTTCTTCATCCACCAGCCCGCGCCCGCTCCGCCCCGACCGCTTTATTCAGGCACGGCACCAGTCCGACCAGCCAGCGCGCGCCTGTCGCCCCGACCGCTTTATTCCGGCACGGCACCACCCCCTTCCCCCCCACCCAGCGCGCCCCCTCCGCCCCGACCGCTTCATTTCGGCACGTCACCGCTCCCCACCCCCCCGCACCCCCCCGCACCCCCGCGCAGCCAGCCCTCCCGCCTCGACCCCAGCGCGCCCCCTCCGACCCGATCCCTTGATTCGGCACGGCACCGGTCCCCAAGCCAGCGCCCCCTCCGCCCCGACCGCTTTGTTTCGGCACGGCACAGGTCCCACCAGCCAGCGCGCCCCCTCCGCCCCGACTGTTTTATCTTGCCACGGCACTGCTTCCCCCTCCCCCACCAGCCAGCGCGCCCCCTCCGCCCCGACCGCTGCATTTCGGCACGGCCCCACCCCCGCCGCCCCCCCCGCGCAGCCAGCCCTTCCGCCTCGACTCTCTTCTTCTCTTGCACAGGGCGTCTAGAGTTCCGACCCCAGTTGGCACGGCACCGCCCCGCCCATCCCGCGCACCAGTTCCACATCACCCCGCCCACCCCGCCCACCAGCCAGCGCGCCCCCTCCGCCCCGACCTTTTCATTTCGGCACGCCCCCCTCCCCCATCTCGCACGCCCCCTCAAAATTGCCCCACCCACCAACCAGCGCGCCCCCTCCACCCCGACCCTTTTATCTCGGCACGGCCCCGCCCCGCCCCGTCCCGAGCGCCCCCTCTGCATCGCCCCACCCACCAGCAAGCGCGCACTCTCCGTCCCGAACCCTTCACTTCGGCACGGCACCGCCCCCCTCCCATCTCGCGCGCCCCCTCCGCGCCCCCCCACCCAGAAGCCCCGTCCGACCCGATCTCTTTATTTCGGCACACCAGCCAGCGCGCCCCCTCCGCCCCGACCCCTTCATTTCGGCACGGCGCCGCCCCCCTCCCATCTCGAGCGCCCCTTCCGCACCCCCCCCACCCGCCAGCCAAAACGCCCCCGCCGCCCCGACCCCTTCATTCGGCACGGCGACGCCCCCCCCATGCCGCACTCCTCTCCCGCACCTCCCACCCAACAGCTAGCGCGCCCCCTCCTGTCGGCACGACCGCTCTATTTCGCTCGACCCCGCTGGCCCCGGCCCGATCCAGCCTCCTCCCCTGGCCCTGGCCCCAGCCCCCCTCGCGCTGGACACTTTATTTTCGTTCGTCGTCGCCCCCCTGGTCCCAGCCTTGGACCCAGCCTCCCCCCTTGGTCATAACCCCAGCCCCCCTCGTCGTCGTCCCCCTAGTCCTGGCACTGGGCGCGACCTCCCCCCCGGTTTTGGCCCTGGCCCCCCTCGCCCCGCTGGCCCCGGCCCTGGATCCAGCCTCCCCCCCTGGCCCCAGCCCCCCTCGCGACGGACCGTTTATTTTCGTTCGTCGTCGTCCCCCTGGTCCTGGCCCCCGACCCAGCCTCCCCCCTTTGGTCCAAGCCCCAGCCCCCCGCGTCTCCCCCCTCGCTGGTCATAGCCCTGGACTTTTATTTTCGCTCGTCGTCGTCCCCCTGGTCCTGAGTCCTGGCCCCCGACCCAGCCATTTCTGGTCCTATGTAGCTCCAGTCCCCTTCGTCGTCGCCCCCCTAGTCTTGTCCTTGGACCCAGCGTCCTCTCCTGGCCCTGGCTCCAGCACTCCTTGCCCTGGACCCTTCATTTTCGCTCGTCGTCGTACCCCTGGCCCTGGACCTGGCCTCCTCCCCTGGCCCTGGCCCCAGCACCCCTCGCGCCGGACCCTTTATTTAATCGCTTCGCTCATTCCGCCGGCCCTCGAGCGCTCTATGGCTCTTTGAAGCCTCTTTGGGGCATCCTAGGGGCCTCTTGGGGGCCTCTTGGGGGTCTCTTGGGGCTCCTTGGCGGCGTCTTGGGGCCCCCTTGGGCCTCTTGGGGGAGTCTTGGGGGCCTCTTGGGGCGGGGTAGTCGAGTGCACCCCCCTCGGAGGCCACAATCCTCGTGAGGGGTGTCGAAAAAAGGCCCTCAAAACCATCTCTGAGTAGACCTTCTCGGGCTGCGGTCGGGGTACTTTTCGCCGGGGGACCCCCAGGGGTCGCCCCGCGCGCGCGCGCGCGAACTACCAGAATTGTTAACCAGTCACCGGACATCTTAGCACGCCTCTGGCCCGTTGGGCCGGCGAATTTTCGTTCGTCGTCGTCTCCCTGGTCCTGATCCTGGCCCTGGAGCCAGCCTCCCCCCCTGGACCTGGCCCCCCAGCTCCCCTCGCCCCCCTGGTCCTGGCACTGGACCCAGCCTCCTCCCCTGGTCCTGGCCCCTGCCCCCCTCGCCCCGCCAGCCCTGTCCCGGGACCCAGCCTCCCCCCTTGCCCAGCCCCGAAAAATCTACCGCGCTTCAGCTAATTAACAAAAAGACTCATTCGAGCAGGTCCAATCTGACAACCGCTGATTCAGCACCAGGGCGCCCTGGCCCCTCCTCCCCCTCCTCCCCCTCCTCCTCCTCCTCCTCCTCCTCCTCCTCCTCCTCCTCCTCCTCCTCCTCCTCCTCCTCCTCCCCCCTCTTGTCTCTTCGATCCCCCCATCTGCGCCTCCTCCACCCACCTTCTCTCCGCAAATGTGCAAGAGCCAGAGCACGCGTGCCACGTCTTTCCGCTGAGCGAAGCGCACCGTTGGAAGACAACCTTTTGAAAATCCTAAACTGTGCCGAAGCATCATTCTTGGTCCTGGCTGCGAACTTTTAAGACGGATGTGCGTGGCGCTAACGCAATAACCACATTTTGAAGAGAAGGACCCGCCCTCCACCCTTGAAACTATTGCAAGGTTTGAGACGAATGCGCGCGGAGCTAAGCGAGAACCGCATTTTGAGGGGAAGGGAGTGCAGCGAGGACAGGTATGGTGGAGCAGTGGAACGGTTGAGCGAGTAAGCATTGTTTTTCGGAGGGGGGTCTTTGTTTTTTGTGTGTTGTCTGTGACGTTTGGTTTGTTGTGTGTTTTCAGCCCAGGATGCTTGTGTTGTTGCTTGTTCATTGTGTTTTTCGACTCTTGAATCTCCTGCCTCCTAGCTGCGGCCCGATGTTGGCCCTTCCTTCATCTGAGGTTCGGCTTGACCCTGTAGGGCAATCCACAGGTTTCGCCGCAGCACTTCTTTAATCTGATAGCCGCCGCCTCGCGCCTTTTCGTGGCCTCCTCCGCCGGTCGGCTTCTGGCATGGGCCAGCTGCCGCGGGAAGCGTGTAGATCGCTCACCGTCCGTGGCCCAGGGGGCCCGCGAGCCACCAGAGAACTCCTAAGGGGCAAACAACAAGTTTTCAGTTTTCCTTTTCCACCGCCCACATTGAGCATCTATTGGCAATTCTCCCACACACGGAATCGATTGGAAACGCCGGCACGCATGGTATGCATGCGTATATATAGATATTTCACAGAAGGAGTGCATGGAAGAGGATGGAATTGTGGAGGATGAGGAGGATGAGGAGCAGAGGGGAGGACGAGGATGAGGGGGGAACGACTCCTCAGCTTCCTTTTTCTCCTGCTCTGCGGGCTCCTCTGGCACACCTTTAGAATGAAGAAGTGACGGAAGAGGCGAAGGAGGAGACGAGGGAAGAGGAGGAGGAGGAGGAGGACGACGACGACGACGACGAGGAGGAGACCAAGGAAGAGTCTTGATGAGGAGGAGACGAAGGAAATGGAGGAGAAGCACAAGAAGGGTGAATGGGGACCCTTGACCTTCGTCGCCCTTTGCTTCTTTGGCGAGTAGCACGAGTAAGGATTTGACGAGGAAGGAAGAGCGGGCTTGCCCGAGCAACCATGTATATGTATTCTTGTCAACCCGTGGGTGATCTACACGGAGTTAAATTGATCGAGGTTTGGTGCTCAGATCCAGGCGTTGCGCGAATTTTTATGCACTGGACGATTTCGCCCGGTGTCGGGCCCTGGGGCCCTCACTGATCGTGCATTGAGTTGCGATGTTACGTTTTTTTTGGCCACGTCGGATTTCAGGGCAAGCAGGGCGGGCGCCAGCTGTTCCGCGACCGTCGGCGCCCTTTGGGCTGCGCTCGGGCCTTCCTGCGGCCGTCAAGGGATGCAGTGTGGGGCGGAGGTGCCTGGCCTTTGGTGAGGGCGGCTCCGTCCGGAGCGAGGTCGAGCCGTCTTTTTTTGACAATGCAACTAGAGGTTCTTATAACAAAAAACCAAGGTCCTCAGGAAAATGAGCCACATGTTGAAAAGTGATTCAAGCAATGACGTTTTTTTATAGATAAGATGGTGGCTGTAACGTGTGTGGTTTTTATATGGTTTTCAATCTGCAATACATGTAGATCTGGAGGTGCAGCCCACCGCCTGCCGAGGTCCCCTCGGGGCCGAGCGTTGCAGATTTTCACAACGGGCGTTTTCGCCGGGTTGCGGGCCCCGGGGTCCTCACAGATCGATGCGGCTCGAGGAGTGGCGCAGAAAGGTGGGGTCTGAGGCTCTGGTGGTGATGTTCACTGCAGACATCGGCAGATCTGAGGGCTCCCGAAGAGCGATCCACCAGGTGATGCTTGTACTTGAATCCCCGCCTCGCAGCAGGGAGTTCTGCCACGACAGCAGCGTCTTGTTCTCAGCACCCGCGCGGCATGGCCGGCAGCACTAGCATGCTCTGTGGGAAGGCGGCGACCGACGGAGCTCTGCAATGACATTAACCGTGTAGAGTCAAACAGGACCATGAGGATGAGGCGTTTCCAGAGATACTTCTGCATAAAGAAGGAACTATAGTATCCACAAACTTTCGGAGATCCACGCGGACCTCCGACAGGTTACGCTCCTACAGTTTTTTCTTCGCGGCCCATCCTAGCCCTTGCCCATGGGCCATGGGCTTCCAAATTCGGCTCCAATTTGGGCGTCTGTCGGCCTCGCATGCTTACAGCGCATCCTCATGCTCTTGTCGAACTGTGCACCCGCGCAACGCGCATTGTGCTCTTCCACGCTCGGAAACGCGCAGCGATTCCAGTCGCGAGCGTGGGAGGGCTGGATAGGACGGGAGTGCTGGGCAGGCTGGAAAGGCTGGGAAGAAGGGCTGAGAGATCGTAATCTACCATCTTACGGTGCGTTGGCCGCACTGGACAAGGACGAGGAGGAGGACGACGACGACGTCGACAACACCGGCTGATGAGACGCTTCTCCCGCCATTGCCAACAGCTGCATTCAGCGGGAGCTTGTGTCGCGCTGGAAACGTGTGCGCCCTCCTTTTGTTTTGTGTTCATCTCTACTGCTGCGGTGCTTCACCATGAATCAATGGTCTGGGATGAAAATGTGTAGTCGCCAGAAGACGAGAAGGAGGGGGGATGAGGAGGAGAAAGGGGATCCCGGACGCGTACGCCAGAGCACACGGTGCAGCATGAGTGGAATTCGATTGTACATTGTTGTCGCTGCTGACTGCTCGCACGAGTAAGGCCGAGCTGGTTATCATGCTGTATACGGGCCTGCTAGACCCAGGTGCATATGGGCCTGCATACTCGCAGTCAGCACCCGCGCGATGATCCGCTTGAGAGGTGCGCTCGCGCAGGCTCCCACACGGTAGTGATGTGATCAGCACCTCCGAGGTGAGGGGAGAGACGGGGATGAGGAGGAGGAGGAGGAGAAGGAGGAGGAGGAGGAGGAGAAGGAGGAGGAGGAGAAGGAGGAGGAGGAGGACGAGGACGAGCAGCCCTCCTTGCCTCCATCCTTTTCCTTGTCTTTCTCTTCGTATCCCCCCCTTCATTGCCGTTCGACGTCGAAGCGGTCCACGTTTACCCTTCCCCCCAGCGTTTGGCCCCACGCAGACAGAAAGGCCCGCATCTGCAAGGCCGTGAAGGTAGATGATTCTCAGGATGCGTGTAATGTTAGCCCAGTGTGCGGCGTTCCTGACAGGGCCTCGTTTTCGAGGGATCAGTTGCGTTGGCATCTCTTCCTCGGCGGACGGCGGCGGAAGCAAACATGAGGCCTCCTACGCCGGCGGAAGCCGGAGGAAGCCAGTGGAAGTAAAAGGTGCGGCCCAAAGAGATGACAACAATCTTGGGTTCGGGTGTTCCAGGATCGGTCACGTGTGTTTGCTCGGCGCATCTCCACCGGTGGCGCGCAGCGCTCGAGGAAGTCTCCGGCTGTCCCCGGGTCCGAGGTCCGCGGAGGTCTTCAAAGAGGTCCCCGCGCCCCACCGCGCCTCCAGAGCTTCCCCGGGGAGCTCCCCCGGAGGGCCCGGGAGGCCGAGCTGGCGAGGGCCCGGGACGATCGGGGAGACCTCGGAGTGCAGGGCCGCCTCGGGCCGCGCCGCCTCGTCGTGTCGTGGGTGGGGAGGGCTGCGCGGCCCCACGGTCTGGATTCCTCGGCCGCGGCCCCAGGGATGCAGGGCGGCTTTGCGCGGATGCCCCGCGCGGAGGGTACGCACACGATCGCGCGGCCGTGCCTGCTTCGGCACGGAACGGCCATCTCGAGGTGCAAGCACAGCGCAGTGCTGAGGCCAGCTTCGCCGGCAGGATCTCCGTTGCCCGCCCGGGGCCGCGGCTGGCAGCAGTGCCCGAGCGGTCTGCATCCAGGATGCGGCGGCACTGACAGCAGGCTGCACTTGCCCTTGCGTCCAAGAGCGATCCCGCGGCGCGACCATGGGATCGCGCCTCGGTGTGCAGACCGAGTGCAGACCGTGAGGTCCATGGGGCCGCGCCTCGGGTGCCCAGACCGCGGGCGCACGGATGTGGGTCGTGCTCGTCGCTCGCAGTCCTCAGGCCCGAGGGTCCGCGGCAGATGGGAAGGGGCCCCCGCGGGCAATGGAAGGAGTGGTCTGCCGACGGGAGGCCGCGACCGCAGCCGCGTCCGCGGCCGCGACCGTAGCCGCGTTCCCTCACAAGCTTTGCCCATTTGCCTCTGCCTTCGAAGACGAATTGTCCTGCCTCCATTCTTCTCCCATCCACCGCCAGGCTTCCCCCATCTTCCGTCCAGTCCCCTTCCTTCTCCCCTCCCCTTCGCCCGCTCTCGTCGCTGCCGGCGTCGTCAGCGGCATCTTCGTTTCCACTGCAGCCACTCTTACCCCCGCGGTTGTTCTCGTGGTCGCCCCTGGAAAGCTCAACAAGCGTTGGGCGTGAGTCGAGCGGGGAGGGTGGAAATGGCTGGCCGGAGCCAGGCGTCTGGCTGTTTCGATCGCACGTGGGCGGTGGATTTTCGGTGCGCGCGCGGGCCAGAACGGGCTGCAGCCTGTTCTGCCCC
>CAUYUJ010015756.1:165000-200000 GCA_963575745.1 Prorocentrum cordatum
TTGGAGCACCGGAGGCCTTATTGGAATCTGACCACTTGACGCCTCGCGACCGCCGCCAGAAAAGAAACAACACAAAAAAACGGACGAGAGGGGGAGGGTACCCTTCCCCGAAGGGAAAATGGTTTTCTTTGGAAGAGGTAATACATATCTCGTTAGACCACCTACGCCCAAAGGGCTGATGGGATTTGCGCCGTCTGCTCTCCTATTATCCTTGTTTGCGCCGCTGATCTCCCATTTTCCTCGCCTCGCCCCTCTTCGCCCCGAGTTCTGATGAGCAGTTTTGGGGGATGCCAGCACGTCGGCATTGGATTCCTCACCCCCACGGCTTATTCCAGGTCGGCGGCGCGTTTGTGTGGGACGGAGCGTGTCCCGTGCAGCGGCGCATTATGAAAGCGTGAGCAGGTTAGTTCCTGTTGGTTTCACGGTTGTATGGTTTCGTGCGGCAGGGAAGGGTTATTGTTCGCAGCAGGCGTTATCTGCCGTGTCCGCAACACTGCCGCCTTGTTGGATCACCTCACGCATACAATGTTTGATGTGGTGCCGTGAAAAAACATAGATATATTATAGAGAGTGACGGTGAAAACGATATTGTGATAGTGAGAGCGACAGTGATAGTGATAGTGATATCGATGACAATATCGATAAGTATCAATATCTATAGCAAGAGGGCGATCGACAGCGGGGTGGATCGTGATTTTCCGTGGTGTCCCGTGGTGTCTCGTGGTGCTGTGTGGCATCGTGTGTTTGTAGTTAGTTTTCCTACAGGAAGAGCGCCCAGGCAAATTCATGCAACTTCGTTCCGCACGTTACCCCGATGTCGTTTGATGGGAATCCCGTTGTGCCCCGTGAGGTCGTCGCCATCACAGCCCTTGTAGTTGTCCTCCGCTCTCACATCCACCCCCACAACTTCCTTATCACCAGACGGGTGGTCGTATAGGTGGGTGTTTCCTCCCAGATTGTTGTCTATTGCCTTGCAACAGACCCCAGAAACTTGAGCAGAGGACGAACGCGGGGACTGCATATCCGTTGGAGGTTTGGGAAGGGGCGTTCTTTGACGCGTGTTCGGAAGTTGCCGAAAGTGTCCCCGGCCCCAGGTGCCCCCACGGCTTCCAGGGAGTTTCGGGCGGCTTCCGGAGCACCCCTCATGAAGCGCAGAGGGCCCCACGGGGCGCCAAAGTGGCGCAGCTGGGGACACAGTTTGGGCTGAAGTCGGGCCTGTCCCTCTACATGGGGCAGTATTCAACAATAGTACAAGAATAATATTGAAACGATGTTTCGACCATTTGTGAGTATTTTGTGGAACATAATTTGAATATGTTTAATTTTTCGTCCAAGATGTGCCTGCAGGGGGACACGCCCGCTCTAAGCTTGGGCCATGAACGCCCTCGGCAGTGGGGCGCCTCCTGCGCCCACAGCGGCGACGGCGACGGCGGGGAGCGACGGGCACGCCAAGAGCGGCGGCGGCGGCGACGGCGACGGCTACGACGACGACGGCGCCACCGCGACGTTGCGCGCGCGCCGCACCGCGGCAGGCCCGGCGACGTCCCGCCCGACGCCGGCGCCCCGCCGCCCCCGGCTCGCCGGCAGGCCAGCGCGGGGGGGCCCAGACCTCGGGGACTCTCCGGGGCCTTCGGGGGCCATCGGAGGCCCTCGGGCATATCGGGGGGCCTTCGTGGGCCCTCGGAGGACTTCGAGGGCCTTCGCGTGGGACTTCGGGGGGATCTTCTGGATGCCTCGGGGGGCCTCGGAGGACCTCGGGGCCTCGGGGAAACTTCAAACTTCGGGGGCACTCGGAGGACATCGGAGGACTTCGGAGGGCTTCGGGGGACTTCGGAGGACCTCGGAGGACTTCGGGCGGCCTCGGGGCACCACGGGGAGCCCCCGACTTCGGGGGGCCTTTCGAATGACCTCCGAGGACGGGGGCCTCAGAGGACCTCGGGGCCAGCTCTGGTGTCGCGCCGAGTTGTGGCCGACTGCTTCCGAGACATGGCCGTCGTGGTTAGGCATAACATCTTCGGGGGTCCACCGGCCGCCCTTTTCCTGCTCCCTTTGCTCTTGCGGCGGTGTGGCTCGCGTGCATGGTGGCCTGAGCACGCCTTCCAGCACGCAGTGCTTCCGCGGCCCGCCGCCAAAAGGTTGTTCGCCTCCACTTGACTGCGCCTCTTGGCGGCGCCGGCCTTGGCCGAACCGGCGTCAGCTCACCGATCTCTGAGTTCAGATCGGGGGCGACGATAGGGGCGAATAGCCGAGGGGCGGGCGTTACACGTATTTCGCCCGGCAGCCTCGCCGAAGGCATGTACCATCGGCGCCCCTGGATACATGTATTGCTCCCCCCTGGGCTATTCGCTCCTCATCGTCGCCTCCGATCAGAGCCCATGAGGTTGAGTTCGGCCCATCCAAGAGGAGTGCGCGCGTACAGCCAGCGAGCTTAGGAAAGGACCGCTCTGTGCTCCAGAGTGGCTCCGGTGCCTCGGCCGTTCCGCAGATCCTGGTCGGGGAGCCAGCCTCTCCGTGGCCGAGGCCTCCGGTTGCCAGACAAAAGTCCTCGGCTCCTTGCCTGGCGTTCCATTCGGTAGCACGCTGGCCGTCTCTAGATTACACACTGTTGATTTCTAATTGGTCGGAAGTCCCTTGATTTTTTGGGGGCCAAGATCCTTTCATTTCTAATCGTTTTATCCTGGGCCTCTTCCTGGCCACTAGGGGGCCATGCATAATCAGAATCGAGCACACTTAGAAATGAGCACGATTAGTACTGAACGACGTGTAGCACGATGACCGTCTCTAGATTACCTTGTTCGCATGTGTAATGTCGCGCGCACACGGGCGAGTGTGTGTGTTGCCGCATGAGCATTTGAAGGATGCAGCTGGTTTCCCGACGGGATCTTCGGCAGGGCCTTCGTGCGAAGAGGCCATTCGGTGTTCGCTGGGCTAGCCGTGGGCCTGCAAGTGAGGGTTTGATTCGCTGTTGGGCGTCGAGCACGGATTGCAGCTGTGTAGGGTACGGTGTGACTTCGCATTGTGCAGATGCACGCATGTAATCTGCAACCGATGTGCTGTCTAGTCACGCTTCTTGTCTGTCTGGCCTTGGGTCCTGTCAGTCGCCGTGGCTCATCCCAGACCTTGGACGACCATGTTTGTTTCGAGTCGCCAGCCCCCAGGGCTCCCGACTTCGTCCGTGGGACCAGCTTTTCCTCTGGGGATGCTTTTTCCCCGGAGGCCCGGAGACGGCCACTGGACGCTAACACCGCAGCATCAACCTCCAGCGGGACGAGGATGAGGACGAGGACGAGGACGACCTGCCTCCTCTGGAGGCGCGAGGCGACGCAAAGCCGGGCTGGCCCACGGCGCTCTCGCACCTGCGCGTGGCGCGCGGCACGGACCGGCGTCGTTGCTTGTCGTCGTCGTCGTCGGACCTCGCCGTCGCCGTCGTCGTCGTACGATGATGGAGAACCGAGGCTTGGATGTCTTCTGCGCACCTCGTGGCTTCCCTGGGCGCACTCGTCGCCACGAGTGCGTTCCCAGAGAAGGAAAGCACCAGAGCAGAAGTCTTGGGGTTCGTGGTCGTCGTCGTCGTCGTCGTCGTCGTCGTCGTCGTCGTCGTCGGCGTTGTCATCGGCGTCGTCGTCGTCGTCGTCTTATTCAACCGCTATTCGTCGTCGTTGTCATTCGTCGTCGTCGCCCAATGCCTCGTGTTCTTCCTCGCAGTGTGCCCGCCACTGCCGCGCGCAGGCGGTGCTCTCGGGTCGAGGGAGCACGCGGGATCCCAGGAGCGCCCACGAGCGCCCGAGAGGGCCCAGGATCGCCAAGAGCTCGGGGAATGCAGGGGTCTCCAAGAATCAGCAAAAAATTATAGCCGGAGTGCAGTATCCCCAAACAGGGTTTTTAGACCCACTGCGGTTTCCAAGGTCGATTGCGTGCCCGTCCAGTGCGGGCTGGCATGGTATGTTAAAATATGCCTCCTCCTCCTCCTCCTCCTCCTCCTCGTCCACCTCCTCTTCATCCCGAAAGGCATCTCGGAGCCCAGAGTTGCGAGGATGTCTCCAGCGTAACGGGCTGGACCACCTCGCGCGCGGCATTTCAGACCTCAGAGTTGCGACGATGTCTCGGGCGAAACGTGCTGCGAGGAAGTCTCAGGCGAAACGGGCCGGACCACCTCGAGCGCGGCGTCTCAGAGCTCCGAGTTGCGGGGGCCTCCTGGTGCCTCCTGGGGCCTCCTGGGGACCTCCTGGGGCTTCATCCTGGGCCTCCTGTGGCCTCGTGAACTCCACCTGGGGTTTCCTGAAGCGTCTTGGGGCTCCCAGGGGGGATATCTAACCTGTGGCCGCTTGGGCCCCTCAAAATACAGGGGGGGCCACAAGAGCAGGAAAAATCAACAAATCGACACCGGAAGTGAATTTACTTGACACGTTCTGATAGGGGGCCTCCTGGGGCCTCCTGGGAGCCTCCTGGGAATCTCCTGCGGACCCCTTGGGGCCTGTCCTGGGCGTCCTGCGGCCTCCTGAAGCTCTCTGGGGCCTCCCCCTCCTCCTGCCTGCTCCCTCATGCACATCATCCGCCTCCTCCTTCTCCCTTCTATCTCCTCCTCCTCCTCCTCCTCCTCGTCCTCCTCCTCTTCATCCCGAAAGGCATCTCGGAGCCCAGAGTTGCGAGGATGTCTCCAGCGTAACGGGCTGGACCACCTCGCGCGCGGCATTTCAGACCTCAGAGTTGCGACGATGTCTCGGGCGAAACGTGGTGCGAGGAAGTCTCAGGCGAAACGGGCCAGACCACCTCGAGCGCGGCGTCTCAGAGCTCCGAGTTGCGGGGGCCTCCTGGTGCATCCTGGGGCCTCCTGGGGACCTCCAGGAGCTTCCTCCTGGGCCTCCTGTGGCCTCGTGAACTCCACCTGGGGTTTCCTGAAGCCTCTTGGGGCTCCAAGGGGGGATATCAAACCTGTGGCCGTTTGGGCCTCTCCAAATGGAGGGGGGGCACAAGAGCAGGAAGAATCAACAAATCGACACCGGAAGTGAATTTACTTGACACGTTCTGATAGGCGGCCTCCTGGGCCTCCTGGGAGCCTCCTGGAATCTCCTGAAGACCCCTGGGGCCTGTCCTGGGCGTCCTGCGGCCTCCTGGTGCCTCCTGGGGCCTCCTGGGGACCTCCTGGAGCTTCCTCCTGGGCCTCCTGTGGCCTCCTGAACTCCACCTGAGGTTTCCTGAAGCATCTTGGGGCTCCCAGGGGGGATATCTAACCTGTGGCCGCTTGGGCCCCTCAAAATGGAGGGGGGGCACAAGAGCAGGAAAAATCAACGAATCGACACCGGATGTGTATTAACTTGACACGTTCTGATAGAGGGCCTCCTGGGGCCTCCTGGGAGCCTCCTGGGAATCTCCTGGGGGCCCCTGGGGCCTGTCCTGGGCGTCCTGCGGCCTCCTGGACCTCTCTGGGGCCTCCTGAGGCTCGCAGGGTCCCATGGAGGATATGTAACATGTGGTCTTCTGGGCGCCCAGGCTGGACCACCTCTCGCGCAGCATCTGAGAGCTCAGAGTTGCGAGAATGTCTTGTGCGAAACAGGCCGGACCACCTTGCGCACGGCATCTCAGAGCTCAGAGTTGCAAGGATGTCTCAGGCGAGACGGGCCGGACCACCTCGCGCAGGGCATCTCAGAGCTCAGAAGTTCGAGGATGTCTCAGGCGAAACGGGCCGGACCACCTCTCGCGCGGCATCTCCGAAGTCAGAGTTTCGAGGATGTCTCAGGCGAAACGGGCCGGACCACCTCGCGCAAGGCATCGCAGAGCTCAGAGTTTCGAGGATGTCTCAGGCGAAACGGCCCGGACCACCTCTCGCACGGCACCTCGGGGCTCAGAGTTTCGAGGATGTCTCAAGCGAAACGGCCCGGACCACCTCTCGCGCGGCGTCCCGGAGCGCAACTTTTTGAGGATGTCTCAGGCGAAACGGCCCGGACCACCTCTCGCGCGGCGTCCCGGAGCGCAACTTTTCGAGGATGTCTCAAGCGAAACGGCCCAGACCACCTCTCGCACGGCACCTCGGGGCTCAGAGTTTCGAGGATGTCTCAAGCGAAACGGCCCGGACCACCTCTCGCGCGGCGTCCCGGAGCGCAACTTTTTGAGGATGTCTCAGGCGAAACGGCCCGGACCACCTCTTGCGCGGCGTCCCGGAGCGCAACTTTTCGAGGATGTCTCATGCGAAACGGCCAATCCCGGCCAACTCAGAAACGAGAGTTGTGAGGATGTCTCAAGCGAAACGGCCAAAACCATAAAATTTGTGTGAGGATGTCTCTGCTCCGACTTCCCCCGGCCGGAGTTAGTTTCTACCACAACAGCACCCCGTTCAGCAAGCTGTTTGGGGAAAAACTCCACTTCACACCTCGGGGAACGGCGGGAGGTAAGCTCGCAGCAGCCGAGTGAACTGGCAGGGCGACGCGAGCAGTGATGGCGTGAGGTTGGGGGGCAACAGCTCCAAGTGGTAAGGCGGGCCTGTCCCTCTACAGGAGGAATATTCAAAAAGCGTAAAGATAGTCGGAGGACGATTCTTTAAGTACTTTTGAAGAGTGGTTTAATATTTTTGGCGTATTTTTAATTTTTTTTGCCCAGACTCGGCCTGTAGGGGGAAAGTGCCCGAACTAATCCAAGTGCCTGGTCGGGTCTCTTGGGCTCGGTCTGCTCCTCCCCCGAACGCTGTGCTCGTCATCCTCGTCCCCGTCTTTCTTGCCATGGTCCGAGGCATCATCATTCTCACCTTCGTCCTCGCCGTCGTCACCACCGCCGCCGCCGTCGTCGTCGTCGCCGTCGTCGTCGTCGTCGTATTCGTCGTCGTCGCCACTGTCGGCCTCCTCCTCCTCCTCCTCCTCCTCCTCCTCCTCCTCCTCTCCTCCTCCTCCTCCTCCCCTTCCTCCTCCTGAACCTTTCCATTTCACCCAGCTCTCCAGTGATATATGTGGCGAATACGAACAGACGTTGTTGAAGGAAGTGACAAACCCACACGACGTGCTACACATTCTCCTCAAGTTGGCTGGCACAGAGTCATGGCGAACTTTGGAAGACGGATGTGTCGAATATTCGATGTAGTGCCTGTACTTGCCAACTCCAGCTCGCATTTCCCGACTTCAACATCCATCTGTCCGCCTCGTTTTGAGCGGCTGGCCGGCTTCCCTCTCCTTCCTTCCCCTCTCGCTCTGTAGCAACGCTTTACTTTCGTTTCACACGCCAATGCTTGCGGGGCGCTTTGGCCTCACCCTGCAGCACCCCTGCGGTGCAAGACGCAGGCCGAGTTCCGAGCTCCGAACCTCCTCGTGGACCCCACGAGAACCTGGCGCAGATCGGCAATGGCCTCTCTCCTGGCCACAGCGGCCTGGCAGCATCGGTGGGTTGATGATGCCTCCAGGAGGACTCCGCGCGAGCATGCCTCGGGCGCCGCACATGCGACTAGTGGAGCGCGACATGCGGAGCACGTCCAGGGTCTTGGACGAGGGAGAGCAGCGATTCCTGGCTGGCACCTGCCAGGTTTCTCAGGCTCCGCCGCAGGCGAGTGCAGGCCAGACTGGAGCCCGAGTTTCTCGAGCCAGGGCTTTCTCATCGCAGACCGTGGGTGGGGCTGCCTCGGCCCCTTGGGCTGTGCCCGCCAGGCACAGTTTTCTCAGGCGATCACCTCCCTGTTGTGCGCCCTCCTCCCCGCCCTTGCTGCCGATCCCGCTTCGCTCCCTGTCAGAGGGCGCCAGCGGTTTCCTCCTTACACCGGCCCTGGCAAGGCTCATCTTTGGCCAAGGATCAGTGGGCCCGCCCTCCTGGACTGGCCGCCAGGAGGGTGTGACGCCGCATCCTAGGAGGGGGTGGAGGCTGTCTGCCCAACAGACGGCAGGCTTCTTTTGCATCCGTCGCGGGTCCGACGTGGACTCGGAGCAGATGTGGCGCGGATTCCGCGCGGACCAGGCGCGGGCTCGGCGCGAACAGCGGCGACGCGATTGACAGACAGGGACCCCCGAAGGCCGCAACACGAGAGGGCGCTCGTACTGGCCACGGGGGTCGGGGCTGGGCCTGGCTAGGCCCGGCGCGGGCGGACGCCTGGCGCGTGTCCCCCTGTCTTCAGGGGCAGCGTTAGGCAGGGGGTGGGCCCAAGTCGGGCATGTCCCTCTACAGGGGGAATGCTCAAAAATAGTCCAAAAAATAGCCTGGGGACGATTTTTTGATGATTTGTCGGTCATTTTTGATGCTTTTTTGTTGGGGGGGTATTTTTGATTTTTCGCCCAGCATCCGCCTGTAGGGGGACAGGCCCGACCTCAGGGTAGGCTCATGTGGGGATACGCGGTTCGAGGTTCGAGATTTCCGGGCGTTCTCGTCGGTCTCGGCGGTTTCCCAGCCTCGGCATGCTCTCCGGCAGCTGCGCCTCGGCAAGAGCGTGCCACGGGGTGCCAGAAGCGCCCCGCACGGCTGCCAGAGAGTCGAGTTCCTTGGCACGAACGCCAAATTGTCAAATTGGCAACGTGGGGGGGAGACGCACAATCATCGCCGGGTGCCTGATGGCCCAGCCCGCTCAGGAGCGTACGGTCTTGCTGTCGGGGGCCCATCGCCGATCTGACGCCGATCTATCGGCCATGTACCCGTCTATTCCAGGTCGACGCCTCCACCTGAGGCAGTTCCCCTCTGACGTTCCCCCCTCAGATCCTGATCCCCTCGCCCCCTGCATCACCTCGCCAGGGCGCGAAGGTGACGGCCGCCGATCGCGCTTCACTACCTGCGCTGTGTAGACGGGGGAGTTGCTGAGGGATGTCCTAGGAATGTCTCCTCTTCTCCTCCTCCTCCTCCTCCTCCTCCTCCTTCTCCTCCATTCCCTTTCCTCATACATAAGTTGTCCATGCCGCACCCCGGGCGTTTCTCTTGAGACTTCCTCACCATTGATGACCCTGAAGCTTAAACAATGACAGCCTTTTTACAGATGGAGGGCGGGCCGTTTTCATAATATAACTCTGGCCTAAGCGCCGCGCACATTCGCTTTAGAAAATTGCAGGGGTTTCACGGATTGAGGGCGAATCGTTTTCAAAGTGCGGCTGTCGCCTTAGCGCCGCGTGCAGTCGTCTATTTGCAAGAGTTTCACCGATTGTTGGCGGTTATTTTTCGCCTTAGCGCCGCGAACATTAGTTATTTTGTTTAAGCAGTTGAAAACATTGCACGGAATCCCATGATCAGCGTACCAGAAATCGTGTTTAGGAGGGCGTCAGGATTATGAGGGTGCAACAGTTGCGTTCGTTCGCGGTGTTGGAGCCCCTGGAATGGCGTTCTGGTGCGATTCAGGATTGTCAAGACGCAACAGTCAGGTTGATCAGTGGCGGTGGAATCCCGAGAACAATGTTCTGGCAAGCCTCAGGATCTTCAAACGGTTATTTTCCAACGAGGCAGGTCCCTCAGTGGAGATGAACCGTTGCAGGGGCCCATGAAGAGGGAGCTTGGTGGGAGGGTCTATTCCAACATCGTTGGCGGCGCTTTGGTTTACACTGGTCCTCCTCCTCCTCCCCCTCCTCCTCCTCCTCCTCCTCCTCCCCCTCCTCCTCCTCCCCCTCCTCCTCCTCCTCCTCCTCTTCCTCCTCCTCCTCCTCCTCCCCCTCCTCCTCCTCCCCCTCCTCCTCCTCCTCCTCCTCCTCCTCCTCCTCCTCCTCCTCCTCCTCCTCCTCCTCCTCCTCCTCCTCTCCTCCTCCCCTCCCCCTCCTCCTCCTCCTCCTCCTCCTCCTCCTCCTCCTCCTCCTCCTCCTCCTCCCGCCTTCATGGCCGTCCACCACCACCTCCCCTCCTCCTCCTCCTCCTCCTCCTCCTCCTCCTCCTCCTCCTCCCTCCTCCTCCTCCTCCTCCTCCTCCTCCTCCTCCCCCCCCTCCTCCCCCTTCTCCCTCCACGACCTCCAGATTCTCCACTCCTTTTTGCCCCCCGCCCTGGGTAGTGCGTACCCGAGGCGGCCCTCGGGGCGGGGGCGCCGGCCTCGAGCGGTGCCTCGGGAGCCCCCCCTTCGCCCCCCTGCTTGCTCGGGCCCCCTGCGGCTTTTCCTCCGAGGCCTGGTGCAGATCTGGGAGCGAAAATCGCAGGCATGTTTTCCCCTCGGTCCTGGGTCAGAGGCTGCGGCTCGCAGGCCAGAGGGAGCTCAAGGCCCTGGTGATGGCGGTCGCGCGGTCCATCCTGTCATGGGAATCTGTGAAACTCCCTGTTTTTTTTTGGGGGGGGGGAAAGTAAAAAAACGACGTTCATTGGAGTTCCGCTCCGTTCGTTCCCTTCCTGCCGCTTTTGGCCCGAGGCGCCCCCGGCTTCGTGCGCCGTTCTGGAGAGCCCCTTGGTGCACCCCCGGGCCCTCGGCGAAGGGCGCCCTGGCAGAGCTGGGGCCAGCCTGCAGTCGGCCCGAGGAGAAACGGGCCTAGAGGTTGACACCACTACCAATGTCGGCGGTGTGCCTCCACCGGATGAAGAAGATCTCGGTCTCGGTGATGGTGGTAAAATTCTGGCTTCCAGGGTGGAAAAATATGATCACCAGCACCGAAATCTAGGATCATCTTCCCCCTGAGGAGGCAGCCCCCTGTGTTGGTGTTGGTGCCCATTTCCAGGCCTCCAAAGAAGATCGAGATCGGTTCGGGGAGGGTCTCCTAATGGTCGTCGTGTTTGTGGGATGTTCTTTTGTATCCCGGGGGGAGAGTACCCTCGAATGTTCTTGCGTTTGGGATGGCGGAGGATCTCATGTGCTTGAAGGATGTCCTTCTGCAGGGGTGGCGGGGCTGGCGCGAGAGCGCCAAGCCAGGCGCCGAGCCAGACTCGCCGCCCCGCGCATCCGCGCGGCGCGGGTGCGCGAGGCCTGGCGCTCCGGCGCCCCAGCCCCCCCCCCGCTCGTCAGAGGACCAATAGGTCATGATAGCTACGTTTAAGTCGGGCATGTCCGTCCCTCTACAGGGGGAATATTCAAAAAGAGTCCAACAATAATATGGGGACGAATTTCTACTATCGTTGAATTTTTCTTGAGTATTTGTTGACTATTTTTTATGAATCGCCCAGAATCCCCCAGTAGGGGGAGAGGCCCGACCTAAGCTACGTTCCCAGATTGCCCAAGGCTTCCAGGTGTTCCCATAATTCCAAATCTTCCGCATGGGTCGCGAAAGCGACGACCGCTAGATACTTCCTCGGAAATTCTGGGACGCATCCCGAACCAATCGCATCCTGATCTCGGCTCTTACCATCTTGGCTCCGTCCGTGCCGTTTTCCTCCCTCTCCCTCTCTCCTGCTGGCCTCCCTCCCCCTCCTCCTTCCCCTTGCCGCCTCTCGGCTAACAGCCAACAGTCAGCTGAACAGACGCATCCTCATCTCACAGCAGCTTTCGCTTGTGCCAGCGACAACGCGCCAGACGATCCTATAAGCAAACGTGGCTGCGTGCGGAACACGACCTAGATGATGATGATGATGATGATGATGATGATGATGATGCTGATGATGATGATGATGATGATGATGATGATGATGAGGATGAGGATGAGGATGAGGCTGAGGATGAGGATGAGGATGATGATGATGGTGGTGATGATGATGATGACGATGATGATGATGATGATGATTATGATGATGATGATTATGATGATGATGATGATGATGGTGATGGTGATGGTGATGGTGATGGTGATGATGATGATGATGATGATGATGATGATGATGGTGATGGTGATGGTGATGGTGATGATGATGATGATGATGATGATGATGATGATGATGATGATGATGATGATGATGATGATGAAGAAGGAGTGTGCGATTAGGGGGAAAACAACTCCTCCTCCCTCCTCGCTGCACCTTCTCCGGCGGGAAGTGCGACGCGATTCGTTGGGGGAGTGATCTCCCAAGCAGTGGCGAAAGCCTGCTCCAGGTGGGGGCTCCGTCAGCGCGGTTGTCATCCCTCCCTGCCTCCTGCTGCCCCTCCTCCCCGTCCTCGTCCTCCTCCCTTCTCTTCGTCTCGCCAGTGCTTCTTTACTTTTGGGATGGTCGGGAGCCTCGCGACGGGGGTCAATGCAAACGGGGGTCAGCGAGAGCGCCGGATCTTGCAGGATCCTGCAGGGCCAGGGTCGCATTGACCCGGGTTTGGGTGCAGGATCCTGCAGGATCTTGCAGGATCCTTCGCATTGACCTGGGCTTGGGTGCAGAATTTTGCAGGATTCTGCAAGGCCTGACTGACCCGGGTCTGGATTGACCCGGGTCAGCAGGTCTCCGTGGATGTTGCTGTAAATTCAAGTCGGGCTTGTCCCTCCACAGGAGGGATGTTAAAAAATAGTCCAAAAATAGTATGGGGACGGTGTTTCCAGCATTTGTGTGAAAGGTTTGACAATGTTTTTTTGTTCGTCCAAGATCCGCCTGTAGAGGGACAGGCCCGACCTAACCTTATCTGCGTCTCGCCGGTGCTTCTGTACTTTTGGGACGTTGCTGTAAATGGAACCACTGGTCAGTCTCTGCCGCGCATCGCCACGGAGTGCACGGGTCACTCGAGAGCTGCTGCGGCCGCACCCTCCCTCATGCCGCTATTCTCTTCTCCGTAGAAGAAGGTGGCATCATTCTCGCCCTGGCCCCCCGACGACGATGACGGCGACGGCGACGACGAGAATTTCTGGTGCTGTGGGGCTGGCCGAAGACGGGCTCCGGGAGGTGCCCCCTCGCGCGTGGCTCGAGGCGGCCCCCCCCCCCCGCTGGGACGGTGAGGGCATGGCGCGCCGTCCTGGAGGCGCGGTGCTGTTGGCGGCGGCGCTGGCCGCCGTGCTGGCGCTGCTCGCGCAGACGCGGGGCTTCGCGGGGCCCAGGGCGCCCGCTGGCCGGCGGGATGCCCGGAGCGGGGCCACCTCGCTGAACGCTGGCAAGGTCGCCATGTCGGGTCGGACGACAGGAGGAGCTGGCGACAGGAGGGGCACATAATCTGCTCCGCGCAGCTGGTTTCGGCCCCGCCGTTGGGCTCCGTCCGTTTTCGATGCACGAGGCAAGGGCGCCTTTGGTGCTGGGAGGCCCTGGGGAAACAACAGCTGCATGCAGCTCATTCGCTACCCCCCTTTGCTATCCCTCTTTCGTCCGCCCCCGATGCCATGAAGAAAAAGGGGTCCTGGAGGATTCGATGATCAAACACAGTTTTTCTGTTGCTGCCTTTCTTTCTCCTTGCGCCTCCGGAAGGCTTCTCGTCGCCGCGGCTGGATCCCCTTCCGAATTCTGATCAGAACGCATTCCGAGAAAGAGTCGGGAGACGAGTGTTCAGGGTCGCACGAGGAAAAAAGGTATGCTGCAAGATGGGGGCCCGCGCTTCTTCTCGTCGGTTTCTGGGCTCCCGCAGCAATCCCTGGGACCCGGGGCCATGAGAAAACGGCTTGGGCTGAGGAGCTGGTCGCGGGGAGGGGCCCGCGAAGCAGGACCCGTTTCCGCCAGGGCCTTGCCCCCCATGTCACCAAGGCTGGGGCACCGAAGAAGACGCGGCTGTCGCTTGCGGAGGCCATCGAGCGGCAGAAGGAGAACAATGCCGCCCAGATGGACAAGAAGGACCGGAGGGGCTTAAGGTTAGGTTACAACAGCGAAAGACTGCGTCAAGGCGGCGTTCGCCCAGACTGGGCGAACGCAACCTTGACGCGGACTAGAGGCGGTGCGAGAAGCGGACTAGAGGCATCTGCCCTTACCATCCCCCGCCAGATCGATAGTTACCTTTTCGAGCCACTCCGAGGCTGTGGCCAGGAAGACACGGGTGTGCGAGTGGGAAGAGGTTGTTGCCCGTGGTGAGTATACAGCCATGCAGTGGCCGAAGGTAGGAGGAAGGACTGTCGAAGGATCTGCTCAGTGCCCAGTGGTCTGGGACTGTTAATTTGTTCCGAGCTCAATGAAATTCAGAGGCAACGTTAGGTGGGGGATAGGCTCGGGGAGGGGGACGCATCGACCTCCAACCGCCCATTCATCGCCGATAGGGGCTCGATAGCCCACTCCGCCCAGGAACCTGCAGGTTCGCTATCGGGGGCCTACCGCCGATCTGTTGGCGATGTATCGTCCGTTCCAGGCCTATGCTTCCGCTCCTGAGCCCGCTCCCCCTAACGGTGCCCTTCAGGGAATGCCCTTCACTTAGCCGCCCTCAGACCTCCTGGAGTGCAGTCAACCCGCATGGTAAGGATGGGCAACCTTTGCATCCTTGCCTCCTCGGTCCATCCTTGGCCACTTTCGCTGGCCGCGTCCCGCTCGCAAAGTTTCGATATGCCTTCCAAGGCCCTTGCGTCCTTACCGTGCGTCCTTTCGATACAGGCTTGCTGTAAAACCCCTGGGTCGGCACTTCACGAAGTAACCTCTCCATTCAACTTTTCCCTTTCACCGATTCTCGATGTTCAACCGTTGATTGGTCCTGGATCCTCGACCCTGGATCTACGATCTTCCATCGATCCTAAATCGTCGGTCTTCAGACGATCCTCGGACGGATCGGCACTTTTGGGCATCGACTGGGGTGTGTGGCTTGGTTTTCAGCAGGTCACTCGAAATCATCAGTCACGCCCGAATGGGCTGGTGGGATTAACCACGGTGCTGGTTTAATGTAGTTCAGGTTGAGAAAGGCCGGGGTCGTACTGATGTGGTTGACAGCTATGTCATGTTAACCATCGGTGAGCTATCCTGTGTAGGTGTGATGCAAACTATGCTGTGAGCTATGCGATGTGAGCTGTATCGCGTGAGGTGTCTTGTGTGCGATGCGCGGTATGAACAGTGTGGTGAAAACCACGCGGTGTAGGCCAGGTGGGGCAAGCTGTGGCGCTGCGAGTCATGCTGTGCCTGTGCAAGCTCTGTGGTGCATGCTGTGCCGTGCAAGCTGCGTGGCATGAGCGTTCGTGGGCTCTGTGGTGTATGCTTTGCAAGCTCTGCTGTGTGCAAGCTCCGTGGTGAATGCTGTGCCGTGCAAGCTGCGTGGCGTGAGCGCTCGTGGGCTCGGTGGTGTATGCTTTGCAAACTGTGGTGCATGCTTTGCAAACTCTATTGTGACCCTGCGGCCCCGAGCGGCTCTGCCGGCTCGGGGCCGAGAGTCCAGCGGCGTCCTCGAACATCATCGAGACCGAGGACAAACTGGACAGAGAGGCACGCCTGTAGGCGTGCCCCTTTATAATCCTGCGCCCACTGGCGGAGCCGCGTCGGGCAGCGATGCCGGCTGGATTGATACTGATCGGGTCCGGACATGGGCGGCTGATGTACCCATCGCCGAAGTAGACGGCCGCGCGAGCGATGGCGGCTGGGACGCGACGCAGGACCACGCGGACAAGAACGAGAACGGGGAAATTCAAGGATATTATGTCCATGTGACTGGTCATCAGTACATCACGGATCATACCAGAACTTGGCAATGGTTTAGTTTGAGTGACTACAACGACAAATTTAATCGTGGTCGTGCCTTGCCGGAGCCACGGCCACCACCTACGCCGAAGGCGAGGGCGGCGGACAAGGGCCAAGGCAAGGACAAATCAGACAGCTGGAGTTCAAGCAGCAGAGGAGGCAGATATGAAGATCGTCAAAGAAACCAATGCCAGTGGAACTGGCGCAACAGTGATGAGTGGGATGATTCTCGAAGTTGGAGAGATGATTGGCAGAGGTAATCAAGTGCAAGAAGGACCTGTACGACTTCGTCGTTACCGGTCCGACGTTTATTTTGAAGCGGGTGCACCAGGTGCGCATGGGCGTTGTGGCTTGAGCTGACGACATATTAGCTCAGGCGGGGTTCGTCGGGTTGTTTCGGTTTTCCGCCCCCAAGCAACCACCACTGAGCGGTAACAGGTTTTTGGGGGTTGCTCCTGTGGCTGTACATTTGTACAGGCCTGGTGGGTGGAGGGTCGGGGCGACTCTACGCATCCCGCCGCGGGGGGAGTCAACGCACTCCTTCCGCACCGCCACTCTGCTGCCCGTCCTGCTCTCTCGCCTTGCACTGATTGTCTCACTTCATACTGCTTGTGATTTGTATGTTGCCTGAAGCTGTTTGGCTCTAGGGCCCCAGAAAAAGAGCGAGCCTGCGGCGCGCGCGCGTCGGCCGGCGGGCCGGCCTCCTCCCTTCAGGGTTACCCTCTTGCTAGCTTAGCGGCATTATCCTTTCTTCCCATGTCATCGGCGAAACCCGTTGATCATGATATAGCAACAGAATATATGGCAGGAGTTATACATATTCAGGCAAAAGACTAAAAGTGTGCTCCGGATTGAAGACTGAGGCTCAAGGATTGAGCAAGGTGACGCAGGGGCACGGTGGCGGAAAAAAAAGTATAGATGTGCAGTTGCAGCTTTGATGTCGTTGGCTTTGCCAAGCACGCAAGGGCCAGGCGCGCAAGGGCCTGGAGCTTCGATGTAGTGGACAGGCGGGTGGGTCGCACAACTAGATATAGCTGTGTGTGTGCGTGTGTGGGTGTGCAGTTGGGCGCCTCTTTCGCAGCACGTTGTCAAGCGGGCGTCGGGCGGGGGCTAGTGATCCAGCGCAGCAAGCGTGGAACCAGCTGGGCAGCGACGGCCTGCTGTCGAATTCCGTCGGAGCGGCAGCTGAATAGTCGTCGCATGTTCCGACAACAATTGTAATGCCGAAGAGTCCGCCACCCAATCCAGGGTGGCCACTTGAATCATGTTTGGCAGGCGATTGGCAGCTAGTGCAAAGTATTTGTTGACCGCCGCTCTTCCTGTCCCTTCTCCTATTTCGGTCGCTTGACAGGAGGACGCCAAGCTGTCAAAGGAGGTGACGTTCTGGGAGGGCCCGCCTTCCTCGACGGAGGTGCTAGCGCCCGTTTTTGCCTTCCTCCTCCTCCTCCTCCTCCTCCTCTTTTGTATTCTCCCCTTTTCCGTGCCCGCCCTCTCCTCAATCCTCTTACCCTGCCCCTTCTCAATATCCTCATCCTCTTCTATGTTCCTTCCCTCCTTCCCCTCCCATTCCTACTCATCCTTTCCTTTTGTCCTCCTATCCTTGCCCTCCCCCTCCTGCGCTCACCAGTTCTTTCTTTGTAAGTAATTGCTCCTCCCTTTCGCACCACCAGGCGCGCCGCTAGGGTGGGCTTGGCGTTCCGCCGTGGCTCTCCTCGCAATTCATGATTCTTGGATGTTGGGCATTTCCAGCACTTACACCGAGAGGGTGCAGGTGGTCGTCAATGTGCTGCTGTCGTTTAGGCTCCGCGCACACTCGTTCGGGAGCTTTCGGGGCAGTTATATTGATCGAGGGGGCCGTTTTCAAATTGTGGCTACCGCCCTAGCGCTCTGCACATTTGTTGTCAGCGCTTGCAACGGCTACCCGAATACAGGGTGGTTCATGCTCAACATCGGTCTCTTGTTTGCGGCGTTTCCGGACGCTACGGCCCGAAACATGAACGGAGACTAACTTTTGCAAATCGAATTTCCGTTTTGAATGTTGTTGGAAGTCATATCAAAACACAAGTGTGCAACCGTTGCGCGGCCAGATGACGGTTCCTTTTCGAACAGGGTTTGTTGCTTGACATTGGTTCAACCTTCGGATGGAGAGTTGTTCCTTTGCAAAGCGGGGTTGTCGCGTGAATGGCAGGCCCTTGGATTACTCGTCTTTCGAGAGGGGGCGCTTCTCAGTGACGAGGAATTCTTGCTGTGGGCTTTGAGAAAGGGAGCTTTGCACCGGAGGGTGCGTTGCAGCATCCATGATCTATCTTGGGTCTGCTCTGGTCGATCCTCTCTTCCACCCTCCCCCTTTCATCCTGTCCCTCCTCCACCTCCCCCTTGTTTTCTTCTTCCTCTTATTCTTATTATTCTTCTTATTATTATTTTTCTTCTTCTTCTCCTCATTATCATCCTCCTCATCATCATCATCATCATCATCCTCATCATCATCATCATCATCATCCTCCTCATCATCATCATCATCATCATCATCATCATCATCATCATCATCATTATCATCATCCCCCTCCCCTCTCTGCCAGCGGAGGTGTTTGCACCTCTACTGTCTTGCCTGGTGGTCATCGGAATCGTCCCTTTCATCGCCTCGGTGAACAGGCGAGTCCCTGCGAGACGCGAGACCATAGGAGGGAGGGAGGATAACGCAGGCAGAGTTGGCGGAGCGAGCTGCGGGGTTTGGGGAGCGGGGAGGGGGAGGAAGAGCGTGGAGGGAGGAATGATGCGGGGAGGAGGGAGCCGGGGGGAAGGGGAGAGAAGCGGGCAGGGAGTAAGGAGGGAGGGGAAAGGGAGGAGAGGCGGGGGAAGGAGCGAAGAGCGTGGCGTAGGGACTGAGCATAGGGAGGAGGAGGAGGGATGAGGTGAAAAGGAGGGAGGGAGGGGGGAGACGGAGAGGGTAGGGATTGCAGAGGATTGGGGAACCGTAAGACTCGAGATTGGGCCATAACCGGGGCTTTTGCAGCCGCTTTCTGATGCTCCCCAGGGTGAGTTTTGACCGTCTCGTTTTAGTGGTGAGATGTTTTCACCGCGTGAGTTAGCGTCAAATTTCAGACCAGGTCCCGCAATTTGTCTGATGGCCCTGTCAGGCCAACCCGAGCCCTCCCAAACTGGAGCCAGACGTTTCCCTGAGAGGAGGGAGCGGGGATCAAGGAGAACATCAAAGGGAGGGATGGTACTCATTTCTTCGCCATGCTCAGCAGGCAGTTCCGTGTCAAGTACAAGATCACGGACAGGCGGGTGTCAGTGAGCGGCGGTTGGGACGGCAAGGACGTGACCGAGTTTTCCTACCAGGAGATCTACGAGATGAAGTACGGTATGAGGTGGCTGGGCTACTGCGCGGACATGCGCATCAATTTGCGCGACGGGGCCAAGGTGGAGCTCTTTGGGCTGCTGAATTTCTACCAGAACTACGAGTACATATACAACAGGATCGACAAGGAGGCGCGGAAGAGGAGTGACAAGCCTCCAGGTGAGCTGGAGTAGGAGGCAGGACCTACTGTCTGCCTGCGCTCGCCCAGCCTGGTGTCCTCTGCCATTTTTTGTGATATTGCTCCCTTGGTGCAAGCTTACTCTTCCTCCATCCGCTTCAATTGCCTTCAAGTTCCACTTTTCCTGTGGAGCCGCGCCTCCCACGCACACTTTTCGATGCCGGCCGCGGGTCTGGGCGTCTACAGCACGGCTTGGCCTTCGCTGGATGCTCCATTTAAGGAAAACACATCTTCGTATGATCTAGCCAGAGTGGCCCTCCGTGTGGCACGTGTAACCCTCGCGAGTTCACCGGTGTACGTTTTACACGCGCACCCGCAGTATCAGTGAGTGCATGCAGTGCACACGTATTTTGTGTATACGGCACGCGCCACACATGGATGGAAAGAACCTTTTATTCTGAACGCTTCGCGTAACCCCACCAGTCCGTAACCTCCCTCTGGCTCAAGCTGTCTCGGCTCAAGCCCGCCCCTCTCAGGTGCGCGCCCGGGCCGGGGCCATGTCCGCCCTCGGGGCGGCCCTCTCCGGGGCCGCGCTGCCCCGCCGTCAGCGGCTGGTGGCGGCGCGGCGGGACGCCCCGCCGGGGTTTGGCGGCCCTCCGCCGCCGTCGCCTTCGCCGCCGCCGCCGCCGTCGGAGGCGGCCGGCGGCCGCCCCAGCTCGGCCCCCGCGGGCGCCGCCTGCGCCGCCGGCGCCAGTGGTGCCGCGGGCGCGGCTGGCGCCGCGCTGGCCGCTTGCCCCGCCGCTACCGCTGCTGCGCCGCTGCCGGCTCCTCGCCGGCGGCGGCGGCGGCGGCGGCGGCCGCGCGCGCCGGCGGCCGCGGGGCTGCCGCTGCCGCCGGCTTTCCTTCGGCGCGGCGGCGGCGGCCGGCGGCGCCGTGGCCGGCGTCACGGCCGCTTTCATTTCGTGGCGGCCGCTGCAGCGCTGCCGGTGCCGCCGCCGCCGCTGCCGGCTCCCCGCCGGCGCGGCGGCGGCGGAGGGCGCGGTGGCCGGCGCTGCCGCCGCCGCCCCCGCGGCCGCCGGCGCCGCGGCCGCCGCCGCTGTTGCCGCTGCTGCCGCCACCGCTGCTGCCGCCGCCACTTGCTCCCCTCCGGCGGCGGCGGCGGCGGCTGGCGGCGGCGCCGTGGCCGGCGTCTCGGCCGCTTTCGCGGCGGCCGCTGCTGTTGCCGCTGCCGCCGCCGCTGCCGCCGCCGCTGCCGGTTCCTCGCTTGCGGCGGCGGCGGCGGTTGGCGCGGTGGCCGGCGCCGCCGCTGCGGCTCGCGGCCCGCTCCTCGGCCCGCCCCACGGCCAGCCTGGCGGCCCGCCCCCCGACTGCCAGCCCCACGGCCGGCCCCGCGGCTTGCCTGGCGGCCAGCTCCCCGTGCTGCCCGACTGCCAGCCCCGCGGCATGCCCGGTTGCCAGTTCCTCGGCTCGCCGGACGGCCAGCCCGTTGGCCCGCACCGTGGCCAACCTGACTGCCTGCCCCACGGCCGGCCCCGCGGCCCGCACTACGGCCAGCCCCACGGCCAGCCCGACGGCCCGCCCGACTGCCAGCCCCACGGTCAGTCCCACGGCCAGCCTGGCCAGTCCGACGGCCAGCCCGACGGCCAGCCCCGTGGCCAGCCTGGCTGCCAGCCTCGCGGCCAGCCCGACAGCCAGCCCCACGGCCAGCCCGGCTGCAAGCCCCGCGGCCTACACGGCCAACCGGACTGCCAGCCTCGCGGCCAGCCCGACGGCTAGCCCGACTGCCAGCACGACGGCCGGCCCCGTGGCCAGCCCGACAGCCAGCCCGACTGCCAGCCGGCCAGCCCGAATGCCAGCCCCACGACCAGCCCTTCAGCCTGCCCCACGGCCAACCCTACTGCCAGCCCCGCGACCAGTCCGACGGCCAGCCCGACTGCCAGCACGAAGGCCTCCCCGACGGCCAGCCCGACAGCCAGCCCCAAGGCCAGTCCCATGGCCAGCTCTACGACCAACCACACGACCAGTCTGACGCCTCACCCGACACCGCTCCCGGCGCCCAACCTCACGCCCACGGCCAGCTCCTCGGCCAGCCCGACGGCCAACCCGACGGCCTGCCCGACAGTGAAGCCACCCTCCAGACGGCACTAGGAAGTTCCACCGCGCCCACACGCCAGCCTTCCCCTGACGAGCGGGACAACGAAGCCATCCTTCAGCTGGTTTCGAGGAACCCTTACGCCCTATTCGTCCTCCCTCCCCTGCCAGCGACCCGATGCGGGCGGGCGCCTCTACTTGCAGCCACGGGGCAACCCCTGCATCCCTGAAAAGCTCGCCAGGCCCCCCCGCCCTCTCGGGTAGGGGCGCGAGCTCGACCGCCGAGACGGGCCGGCAGCCCAACCAGGGGGCACCCTCGACGCGTCGGACAGGAAGTGGGTGGATGCCCAGGCTGTTCGCCGATCGCCAGCATCCAGAACCACGGGGCTCCCACGTTGGAAGGCCGCTGTATAAAGCCCGGGTCCACGACTTCCAGTGGGGAACCCACGGAGTGTCACCGAACGAGACGATCATGTACCTTCAGGTTACCTTGTGTGCGTCGTTCACAGCCGTCTGGCGCACCTTTGCCGAGCAACACGCTGCCCCTGGCACCGCGCGCGCTTTCGACCCGCGTCGGCACGACCATCGAACCTGCGTCGCCTTCCTGACCTCATTTCACAGCCACAGCTGCGATGCTCAGGCCATGAGCGACTCATTGGGCCTGGGTGTCGACTGTGCGCAGGTGCGTGGACAACGCCTGGGACACCGCGTCGGCGCGAACAGGGAACGCCAGGCAACCCCGCGAGATGGTCGGGATCTCGCGGGCGCCGACACTGGCCGCTCGTTGTAGGGTGGGAGTTCTATCGGGCGAGGTCGGGCCCTTGACGTCGCAGGCGCGGCCGTCTGCCTCCACCCCCGTGTCGACGGCGTCTGCGAGCCGTCAGCGCCCTACCAGAGAATCAGAGCGCCTGGCGTGCGAGTCAGACTACACAGGGTTATGGTGAGCTCTTCCCCCCTCCTCTCACACCGTGTGCCTGGCCTGCACTTCCTCCCCCCCCCTCCTGCGTCCGAATGCTGCAGCGGTTAGCTGCCGCACCGGGGTGCCTACCGTGCCTGGCGTGCACTCCCCCTCCTCCCCTCCTGCATCCTTACCGTGTGCCTGGCGTGCAGTTGTTTCCTTCCCCTCATGCATCTTAATGCTGCAGCGGTTAGCTGCCACACTGGGGTGCCTGCCGCGCTTGGCGTGCACTTCCCCTCCTCTCCTCCTGCATCCTTATGCCACAGCGGTTAGCTGTTGCACCCACACCGTGAGCCTGGCGCGCAGTTCCTCCCCTCCCCTCCTGCATCCTAATGCTGCAGCGGTTAGCTGCCACACCGGGGTGCCTGCCGTGCCTGGCGTGCACTTCCCCTCCCTCCTGCATCCTTATGCCGCAGTGGCCAGCTGTTGCACCGGGGTGCTCCCCCTCCTGTTTCAATGGGCTCTTCCCTGGCGGCTGGGGTTAACTGCCCAATACTGTTTCCTGACGGCGTTCAGGTGGTTTGGAATGTATGCAAGGGCTCGCACAGGGAATGGTGCTGCGTCACATTCGCTGAGGTCAGGTGCCCCCTGGCCTGCTCCTGGCTGGTGTCGGCCCCTACTGATGACCAGACGGTTCCAGTGGGTCTCTTGCTACATTGCCTACCTTACGGTACCTGGACCTCCGGTTAGGCACGCGTGGCTCTGTGCGCTCGTTGGCCGGCGTTCTCCTGCATGGGCTTCGCTTTCGACAAGTGTTACAGGTTTTATTGCCGTTTGCAGTCTTGTCGGTGATGAGGCTGCCCCTCTTCACTCTTGTGCCGACACGGTGTTTTGGCATTTGTGTCGCCTACTTCACGGATGTCGTCTGGGTGTGCCTGTCGGTCTACTTCGTCTCTGATGGTGCTGTTTGTCTGACTCACGCCGATCGGTCGACCTCTTCGTGTATATGGTCGCGTCGCCGCGCCAGTTCGGCTGCGCTTATTTGCGGGTCGCCACCGGGATTTCCAGCGCCACCAGGTTTGGGAGTATCGGTTCTGGCTCTCCTTCTGAATAGTTGCCCGCTCGCTCGCTTCGCTCGCCGTGCTCTGATAGACCGCGCTCGTGGGGCCCGACAGACTAGAAGGGGGGCCCCAGCTTGAAGCCACCCCCCTCCCCCCTTCGCTGTCCGAGCGGGGGGGGGGGGCCCGAGCTACCCCCCCCCCCTCCTCCTCTAATTGAGCCGGAATGAGCCGCCCCCCCCTTTGAAAGGGCGGGGGTCTTCGGAAGCCGCACCCCCCCCTTCTGTTTTCGCGGCCGGAAAAAGGTGGTGGCGGGGGCTTTCAAGCTACCCCCCCCCCCCCCTCCTTCCTCTTAATGGAGCTTGGTGATTCCCCCCACCGCCCCCCCCCCCCCCCCCCCCCCCCCCCCCTTCTCGATTTTTCTATTTCTTTTGACGGGGGGGGGGGGGGGTGCTCTGGAAGCAACCCCCTCCCCTCCCCCCTCCCTTGGCGCAAAAGGGGGGGGGGGACTGAAGCCCCCCCCCCCCTTTGGCCGCCCAGCTCCCGGAGCCGTCGCCTTCTCTTTCGCCTCCATTTACTCCCGCCCCTCCCCCTCCTCCTCTTCTTCCTTTGGCCTCCTCCTCTTCCTCGCCCTCCTCATCCTCCTCGTAGTCATCATCGTCGTCATCATCATTGTACTCCCCCGCGGGTCCTTCCGTTCCGTTCTTCCTCCTCCTCCTCTTCGGTTTTCTTCTCCTCTTCCTCATCCTCCATGTTTCCCTCCTCATCATCACCGTCCTCCTCTTCCTCCTCCTCCTCCTCCTCCTCCTCCTCCTCGTTCTCTTCCTCCTCCGTTTTCCCATCCTGCTTCTCCTCCTCCTCCTCCTCGTCCTCCTCTTCCCCCTCCTCCTCCTCCTCCTCCTCCTCCTCCTCCTCCCCCTTCCTCCTCTTCTTTTTCCTCCCCCCCCCCCCCCCCCTCCTGATCATTCCGCTTCCTTTCTCCTCCTCCTCTTCCTCCTCCTCCTCCCCCTCCCCCCCCCCCTTCCCCCTCTGTAGCCATTTTGGCTCAAGGTGCTTTGTTCCACAGGGGAACGCGCGGATACCGCTAGGCCGCGGCCAGCGCCAGGGCCCCCTAGCCCGACGGTTTTGTTCAACTCATCCCGAGCCTGCTGCCCGCAGGTGAGCACTCTCGGCCCCTCTTGTGAAGCATGGGGGAGAATCAGCAGGAGGCGCGCCGTGCGGCCGAGGGATGCGCCAAGTGCCAGTCGCGCAGCTACGCCTGGAACTTCAGGCGCAACCACTGGTGCTGGAAGTGCGCGAGCCCGCTCAAGCCCCCCCCCCCCCCCTGGCCGCGCGCAGCAGCCAGGGGGCGCGCGGGGGGCGGGCCCTGGCGGCGGCGGCCCCAAGCGCGGCCAGGCCCCACAGGCACCGGCCGACGGGGGCGCCCCACAACCTGCCAGCCCAGGACAGGGTGAGCGTCGTCAAGCCTTTCCTGATGCTCCGTGGGTCTCGCAGGTCGGCGGCAGTGGCGAGCTCGCGCGCCTCCTGGCATGCCCCGACGCGGGGGCCCGCGGCGAGCTCGAGCGCGTCCTCAAGGCGGCGAGGGAGTACAAGCCTGCGCCCCCGCCTCAGGCCGAACGCACCCTGGCGCAGAATTTGCAGTCAGCTACGGACCGACGACTGCATTGGCGGAAGATCCTCGACGAGGCCGCCAACGCGCACACGGAGGCAGAGGACAAGATCGCGGAGGCGACGGAGTGGCGGGACCAGTGTGCTGCGAACTTCGACTCCGCCCAGCGCGAGGAGGCTGAGCTCCTCGTCCTCAGGGCCAAGGAGACGGGCGCTGCGGCCGCGGCCGTCGACCCTTCTCACCAGGTTACCTTCAACTTCGACGCCGAGGGCTTTCAGGATTGGGAGGGCCTGGAGGAGCAGGCGCAGGAGGAGCTCCGCAAACTCTGCGCGGAGGGCAAGGCCATCATGGAGGAGGCGAGGGCCAACTTCGAGGCCAACTGCCGCACGCAGCAGCAGAGGGTCAAGGAGTTCCGCGAGGCCCAGAAGAAGCGCAGGCGCGTGCAGGAGGACCCCGCATCGCCAGCGCCTGGCCCGCCGCCGCACCAGGAGGCCCCTGCTGCTGCTGAGGCGACGGCGGCCACTGGTGCCCAGGCCCCTGAGAGCGCGGCCGAGGCAGCTGCCAAGGCCCGCGCCGACGAGGAGGCAGCGGAGCAGGAGCGCAGCGCCAAGCAGATTGGCGAGGCCGCGTCCATGGCCTGCCGCGCGGCCAAGGCCGCTGCCGCGGCGCAGGCCAAGGCGGCGACTGCCACCGCTGGCGCGGCCCCTGCAGCTGCTTCTCCTGCTGGTGCAGGGCCTGCTGGGGCCCAGCTTTAGCGACGCCCTGGCACAGAGCTCCCACCTGCCCGACTACACGTCGGCCTGGACCTCGCGGTGCGTTGACATGGAGCAATGGCGGCTAGGCATAATGGCAGGCGAGAGCGGGGCTAGACGCATCGAGAGTGTGCCGCGGCCGCGCGGGCGGCCGAGCCCTCACTCCATGCGATCCCCGTCGCCGAAGCCGGCGACGGGCGGGTGGCCGATGCCTTCGGCGACGGGTCGAGCCCCTGCCCCTGCCAGCCTATATTGGCGCCACATGGACCAGGAGGAGGCCGACGCCTTCGCGGACTTGGACGACGAGCCCCACGCGCACGACGAGCATGTGGACGAGCCTTCCGCGCGGAGGTCAGCCACTGGTGCAGCGTGTTCCCAGCGGCCATCGCTCGTCGGGCCGCTCAGGCCGCAGCGACGCACTCCTGACGAGAGGCGTCGACAGAGAACGGAGGGCAAGCAGGCGTCCATCCTGTGTGCCAACATCACTGAGCACGGCCCCCAGGCCGCGCAGTTCCTCGCGGAGAGGGGCAAACGCAAGTGCAAGGCCATCGCCTTCGTGGAGACCCGCGCCACGGCGGAGCAGCTGGCGGCTACCCAAGTGGCCCTGGGCAAGGATGGCTGGAGGGTGGCTGGCACGCCGGCCGCGCCCTCTGGGAAGGCCAAGTCTGGGACTTCTGGAGGGGAGATGTGGTGCCTTGACAAGACCTTGGCGGCGACAACGTACGAGAGCCATCGACATCGCCACCTCTTAGCCACGGGTAGGGAGATCTTCGTCGGCTTCTGTCCTGTGGTCCTCCACCTCAAGGAGGGCACTGTCGTCTTGGTGGCGATGTACCTGCAGCCGGGACTCAAGTTCGGTGGCGTCAACCGCACTCGGCTCTTGGCGGCGGGCAGCCATGTGCCCACCCTGTCCGACCCGTGGGTCCTCCTCGCGGACTGGAACCTCGAGCCTCCTGAGTGGGGCAAGAGCGAGTGGCTTGGTAAGATTGGCGGCGCGGTGGTCACCCCATCGAATGCAAAGACGACCTGTGACAAGGGTCAGGGCCGCATGTACGACTACGCAGTGGCCAAGCAAGGGTGGCATCATCGGCTCCGCCTGCAGGCCATATTCGACGTCCCGTGGAAGACCCGCTGCGCGATCGAGGTCATCATCGAGGGCTCCGACCGTTGATGGCATCGCGACGAGCTCGTCGTTGCCCGCAGCCTCCCCGTCCGAGAGCGGCCGCCCAAGGAGCCAGACCCAGAGAGCAAGACCTCGAGGCGCAAGGCAGAGGCCCCGCAGTCGCGGGCCCGCGCCTTGCCACGGCAGCTCCAGGAGACGTTCCTCGAGATCCACGAGGAGGGCGAGGACCGTCACTCTGAGGATGCGAAGCCTTTCTTCATCACGGAGGATGTTTGGTCCAGCTGTCGCCCTACGCTGGGTGATCCTATCCCGCGAGCTGGCCAGACGGAGTACTTCATCAATGCCAGTCGTCCTGGCGACATCCAGGAGGTCAGCCTTGCGTATGGCAATTGGATCTCCCAGCTTGAGGAGGCCCACGTTGCTGTCGAGCGGGTTCCTCCTGATCAGGCTAGGGCTTGTCGAGGTCGTGCGCATGGGCATTCCATCAAGCGGGTCAAGGCGTGTACTACCCCAGGGAGGGCTCACACGGTGGATCCTGGCGTCGAGCTGTGGAGCACCCTGACGACCTCGGCCATTCGGGCCCGCGCTTTGGTGGCGAACAACTCCGACAGTGACCAGTTGGACTACGTCTTGGGCGACCTCGAGCAGCGGTGTGATACCATCGCGAATGAAGCCCACCGTGCCAAGTATTTCGGTAATGCCCTCAGTGCTGAGTTGGATGAGTGGAGGCATGCGAAGGATGCTCTCCTTGTGGCCATCGGTGATGACTTCCAGCTCATGTCATCCTCTGACCTCATCGGTGTAATTGATCCGTTCATTGAGGTTTCCGAGCGATGGACGAGCAGAGCCTTGGGCAGATCCCATGCCAAGGCACGCCGTGGCTTCATCAAGTGGGCGAAGGAGTCCTGGAAGTCCAAGGCGGGGGCCATCTATAGGCATGTACGCGAGCCGCAGGTACAGCTAGCAGAGGTGCTTCTTCGGGGCACTCCCGGTGCCGACCCGTGCAGCATCATGCGCGTGAGGACTGAAGTTTGGGAGAAGATGTGGTCGGATCCCGAGTTTGATGAGAGCCAGGTCCTACAGGACTTGCGTGATCTCCGTGCGCGAGCTGCTGAGGACCCCCTGGAGCCCATCACCTCGGAGAGGCTGGATGTGGTGCCCTCTCGGACGTCGTCCAAGAAGGCGAAGGGCACCGACAACTTCACGGCTTTGGATATTGCTCGCTGCCCCCCGTCGGCACGGCGGCAGCTGGTTGACCTGCTCAACTTGATCGAGCAGCGGGCCCTCTGGCCATGGCAGCTCACCGCTGCGATCGGTGCTACGGTGCCGAAGCCTGCTGGGGGGGACCGAGTCATCGGCATGTTGGCAACGACGGCCAAGATCTGGTCCAAGGCGAGGTCCGCCGTCTCGGACGATTGGGAGGCCTCCCAGGACCAATGGTGGGACACCGCCATCGACGGCAGCTCTGCCCTCAGGGCGGCCATCGTCCGTGCCTTGGTGGACGAGACGTCGCTGACGATGGGGTTCCACATCGCGACCTTGCCGCTGGACATCCAGAAGTTCTACGACAGCATTGGCTTCTCTCTTCTGCTCCAAGTGGGACTCCGCTTGAGGTTCCCTGCAGTGGTGCTGGCCTTGGAGGCGCAGCTCTTCATGGCCCCAAGGCGCCTCCGCCAGCAGCGGTGGCTGGGGCCTCGCCTAGCGCCGCGGCGCTCGGCGGTGGCGGGCAGCTCCCACGGCAACAAGTGTGCGAAGCTGTTCCTGGCGCCCATCTTGCGGGCCGCCCACCTCGAGTGGGAATATGCGCAGCTGTGGACCTTCGTCGACGACGCGGTGGCGAGGGCGGAGGGCAAGCTTGAGCACGTTCGCTCCACCATCCTTGGCGTGGCGGAGTCCTTCAAGGCAGGCCTCGACGAGAAGCGCTTGCAGGTCTCTGGCAAGACCGTCGTCATCGCCAGCCACCCGCAGATGGCCAAGGACCTCCACCGTGCGCTGGCGCGCAGAGGCGCCCCCTGCGAGGCGACCAACCACGCAGTGGACCTCGGCGTGGACACCACCGCGGGGCGCGTGCGCACGCAGCGCAGGGCGCTCGCCAGGAGGAAGGCGGGGCAGTGCCAGTTCCGCCGTATCTTCAGGATGAGGCGCTACGTCCAGCTCTCCCGTGTGACCGAGGCGCTGTGGTCCACTGCTGCGCTGCCGGGGTCGACGTACGGCCACCAGGCCTTTGGCCTTGCTCCCTCGGCCATCCTCAGGCTGAGGCGGAGCGCAGCACTGTCGGCAGCGGGCAAGGGGCCTGGGAGGTGCCTCGCGAGCCTCCTTGCCACGCTCCACGGCGACAAGGAGCCTGGCCTTGAGCTCAGGCGCCAGCTCCTGGGCGAATGGCTCGACCTCTGGAGGCGGGCCCCGCAGCTCCACAGGCGCATCGAGTGCGCGTGGCCCAGCGTCTTGGCCACGCTGGAGAGTGCAGGGCCCATGCGGAGGTGGCGCGCTGTGCGTGGCCCCATGGCAGCGCTCATGGCGATGCTGCTGGACGCGGGGTGGTCGCCTACTACGGCTCGGTCGTGGACGACAGCCGCTGGCGTCGAATGGCGCCTTCCTGGCCGCGAGGATCTGGACATGGACACGTCGGCGGTGCAGGGCGAGTTCGTGGCGGACCTTAAGCGGGCGATGTGGATCGTGGCCAGCAAGCACCAGCACGGCGGCGACTTGTGCGAGGTTGCTGATGCCACCATCATCGTTCGCGAGCAGCAGCACTACCTCTCCAGAGGCCAGATGGACATGTACTCGCAGAACATCGCGGTCACTTCAGGTGGCCAATGGCCGCGGGCCAGGCAGAGAGATGCGGGCTACGAGCTGTAGTATGTCACTTGCCCCCGCTGCGGCCACGAGGACGAGACTTTGCATCGCCGAATTTGGTCGTGCCCTGCGAACCGAGGGCGCAGGGAGCACGACTCCACCAGCCACCTTGCGGGGCAGGCCAGCGCCCAGCATGGGAGCCAGCCGTCGCTGTGGCTCCGTGGCCACCCCGCGCTGCGCCTCGCGACGCCGCTGCACGACGAGGACTTCACGGGGTGGTCCTTCGAGGTTGGCGACTTCCGAGGGGCCCGAGGAGCTGATGGAGTGCTTCATCTTTTTGGAGACGGCAGTGGGGGGGGGGGCACACTGCGGACCCTCGCCGTCGCCGCTGCGGAGCTGCTTTTTGTTCCGTTTCTTTTAACGAGGGTGCGGGCGCCTGACGCCTCGAGGGGTGCATGCTGGGCGGACTGCCAGCGCGCCAGACTGTCCCACGTGCGGATCTTTTGGCCTTCGCCCTTGCCGTCGAGTCGGCAGAAGGCCCCTGTGTCTTTTACATTGACAACCGCGCCTTGTACCTAGGGTGGCTCTCGGGCAGGCAGACCTCTCTCGGGGTGAACGGGGACCTCTGGGCTCGTGTGAAGCGGGGGTTGGCCTCCAGAGGACCCCGGGGAGCCGCCGAGATTTCTGTTGTGTGGATCCCGTCCCATATGGACGAGCAGGCCCACCTGTTGGTCTCGCCTAGCGTGATCTTCCGTGCGGCTGGAAACGCCCGTGCTGATGCCCTGGCGGGCGTTGCGGCCCAAGAGGCCCTCTCTCGGGGGCTCGTCGGCACTACCCCGCACACGGATGTCTGGTACACCATTGCTGCGCAGGTTAGGACCCGTGCACGGAAGGCCCTGATAGACACGCTCGAGGTTGACGCCTGGGAGGCTGAGAGGCCTCCGAAGATTCGGTCCGCTCCTCAGCCAAAGCTCACCCGAGCCTTGGCGGCGAGCCAGCATGCCTGGACCTCCGTCCAGGGTGGTTGCTGGCTGTGCTCCGCGCGCCGCCTTCTGGTTCCTGGGTCCAGGGTCGAGGAAGCGGCCGAGTCTCCATGCACCCCCGCCCCTGCACCTAGGGTTGGCGGTGGGGTGGGCGTCCCGAGCAGCACTGTTAAGAGCAATTCGTATTCGATCCTCGGGAACCAAGTGGTCCACCCGTCTCATGAGCTGTATCTGTGGCAAGAACACAGTCTGTTTTTTGCAATGTGTGCGGCTCGACGGCCACCCTGAAGCTGGTTGGGCTGGCCGAGCCGTGCCATTGCCCCACCAAGAGGGGGCAACATGACCTCGCGCGGATCAGGCAGGGCAAGGTCCCGAGCTACGCAGGTCTGCCAAAGGGGGCCAAGGATGCCTCCCTGATTGTCCAGTCAGGAGTAGGAGCGGCTCCTGTCGAGGGCTCCAACGAGGGACCTCCTGAGAGCTCTGTCGAGGGCTCCAACGAGGGACCTCCTGAGAGCTCGTAGGGTGGTTGGAGGGACACGGCGTCCCCTTTGTATATCATATCTCATATCCTCCTCCCCCCCCTCCGCCTCCCCCATCCTCCGCTTCCCCCATCCTCCGCCTCCTCCTCCCCCCGCTTGCCGCCGTCTTACACGAGAACTGCCAAACCCGACGGGCTGGCGTTCTCCGGCTTGCACTTCGTGCAACTTTCGGTGGGGGGAACAGTATTTTTCCCAACCCTCCTGCGTTGGGTTCTCGTTTTGAATAGAGCACTGCTCGCGCGAACCTTCCTTTCCACCCCCCCCGTCCCTCTCCCCCCCCCTGCCTTTGACCTCGCCATCCCTGGGGGGCTGCGATCTGTGAAACTGTCGCCACTTTCGAGGCCTGCTGGGGGGCCCAGCACAGTGGGTACTCACCGCAGACCCAAGTTTGACCTCGCCATCCCTGGGGGGCTGCGATCTGTGAAACTGTCGCCACTTTCGAGGCCTGCTGGGGGGCCCAGCACAGTGGGTACACACCGCGGATTCAATTTAGACCTCGCCATCCCTGGGGGGCTGCGATCTGTGAAACTGTCGCCACTTTCGAGGCCTGCTGGGGGGCCCAGCGCAGTGGGTACACACCGCTGCTGGGGGGCCAGCACAGTGGGTACACACCGCGGATTCAAATTAGACCTCGCCATCCCTGGGGGGCTGCGATCTGTGAAACTGTCGCCACTTTCGAGGCCTGCTGGGGGGCCAGCACAGTGGGTACCCACCGCGGAGTCAAATTAGACTTCGCCATCCCTTTCGAGGCCTGCTGGGGGGCCCAGCACAGTGGGCACCCACCGCGGACTCAAATTAGACCTCGCCATCCCTGGGGGGCTGCGATCTGTGAAACTGTCGCCACTTTCGAGGCCTGCTGGGGGGCCCAGCGCAGTGGGCATTCACCGCGGAGTCAAATTATACCTCGCCATCCCTGGGGGGGTGCGATTTGTGAAAGTGTCGCCACTTTCGAGGCCTGCTGGGGGCCCAGCACAGTGGGCATTCACCGCGGACTCAAATTAGACCTCGCCATCCCTTCGGGGCTGCGATCTGTGAAACTGTCGCCACTTTCGAGGCCTGCTGGGGGGCCCAGCACAGTGGGTACTCACCGCAGACCCAAGTTTGACCTCGCCATCCCTGGGGGGCTGCGATCTGTGAAACTGTCGCCACTTTCGAGGCCTGCTGAGGGGTCCAACACAGTGGGTACCCACCGCAGACTCAAACTAGACCTCGCCATCCTTGGGGGGCTGCGATCTGTGAAACTGTCGCCACTTTCGAGGTCTGTTGGGGGGCCCCGCATAGTGACGCCACGGGCGGACCCAAATTAGACCTCGCCATCCCTGGGCGGCTGCGATCTGTGAAACTGTCGCCACTTTCGAGGCCTGCTGGGGGGCCCAGCACAGTGGGTACACACAGCGGACTCAAATTCGACCTCGCCATCCCTGGGGGGCTGCGATCTGTGAAACTGTCGCCACGTTCGAGGGCTGCTGAGGGGCACAGCGCAGTGGGTACCCACCGCAGACTCAAATTAGACGCTGCTTTCGTCCTTGTTCTCCTCCTGCAGTCACCTTCCCTCTGCTGCTGCCGTGCTGATGGTTCGGCTTCCCGCACGTTTTTCTCCTGCTCTGCGTGCCCGACTCCCCATGTCATCTTCGAGCCTGTAGCTGTCGCCCCTCGTTCTTGTATGGTTCTCCTGCGCATCATGCCATAGGCGCGTGTCCCAAGTAGCTTACACATCAAGTTGATTGTCCATGCAAGGTTCGGCCAACTCCTCGTTTCCATTGATACAAATGGGTTGGGTACGTCACAGGGTGATTATTCCCAACCCTCCTTGGTTGGGTATTCGTTTTGAATAGGGCAGTGTGGTCTCCACTTCCTCCTTCCCGTCCCGTCTCCCTCTTGCCTCCTCCTGTCTTGCCTGCGGGGGGCTGCGATCTGTGAAACTGTCGCCACTTTCGAGGCTTGCTGGGGGGCCCAGCACAGTGACGCCACGGGCGGACCCAAATTAGACCTCGCCATCCCTGGGGGGCTGCGATCTGTGAAACTGTCGCCACTTTCGAGGCCTGCTGGGGGGCCCAGCACAGTGACGCCACGGGCGGACCCAAATTAGACCTCGCCATCCCTGGGGGGCTGCGATCTGTGAAACTGTCGCCACTTTCGAGGCCTGCTGGGGGGCCCAGCACAGTGACGCCACGGGCGGACCCAAATTAGACCTCGCCATCCCTGGGGGGCTGCGATCTGTGAAACTGTCGCCACTTTCGAGGCCTGCTGGGGGGCCCAGCACAGTGACGCCACGGGCGGACCCAAATTAGACCTCGCCATCCCTGGGGGGCTGCGATCTGTGAAACTGTCGCCACTTTCGAGGCCTGCTGGGGGGCCCAGCACAGTGACGCCACGCGCGGACCCAAATTAGACCTCGCCATCCCTGGGGGGCTGCGATCTGTGAAACTGTCGCCACTTTCGAGGCCTGCTGGGGGGCCCAGCACAGTGACGCCACGGGCGGACCCAAATTAGACCTCGCCATCCCTGGGGGGCTGCGATCTGTGAAACTGTCGCCACTTTCGAGGCCTGCTGGGGGGCCCAGCACAGTGACGCCACGGCGGACCCAAATTAGACCTCGCCATCCCTGGGGGGCTGCGATCTGTGAAACTGTCGCCACTTTCGAGGCCTGCTGGGGGGCCCAGCACGCACGGGCCACGCCAACCGAAAGACCCTCGCCATCCCTGGGGGCTGCGATCTGTGAAACTGTCGCCACTTTCGAGGCCTGCTGGGGGGCCAGCGCAGTGACGCCACGGGCAGACCCAAATTAGACCTCGCATCCTGGGGGGCTGCGATCTGTGAAACTGTCGCCACTTTCGAGGGGCTGGGGGCCCAGCACAGTGACGCACGGGCGGACCCAAATTAGACCTCGCCATCCCTGGGGGGCTGCGATCTGTGAAACTGTCGCCACTTTCGAGGCCTGCTGGGGGCCCAGCACAGTGACGCCACGGGCGGACCCAATTAGACCTTATTCAAACTGTCGCCACTCGAGCCTGCTGCAGCACAGTCGCCTTAGGCCATCCCTGGGGGGCTGCGATCTGTGAAACTGTCGCCACTTTCGAGGCCTGCTGGGGGGCCCAGCACAGTGACGCCACGGGCGGACCCAAATTAGACCTCGCCATCCCTGGGGGGCTGCGATCTGTGAAACTGTCGCCACTTTCGAGGCCTGTTGGCGGGCCCAGCGCAGGGACGCCACGGGTGGACCCAAATTAGACCTCGCCATCCCCGGGGGGGCTGCGATCTGTGAAACTGTCGCCACTTTCGAGGCCTGCTGGGGGGCCCAGCACAGTGACGCCACGGGCGGACCCAAATTAGACCTCGCCATCCCTGGGGGGCTGCGATCTGTGAAACTGTCGCCACTTTCGAGGCCTGCTGGGGGGCCCAGCACAGTGACGCCACGGGCGGATTCAAATTAGACCTCGCCATCCCTGGGGGGCTGCGATCTGTGAAACTGTCGCCACTTTCGAGGCCTGCTGGGGGGCCCAGCACAGTGACGCCACGGGCGGACCCAAATTAGACCTCGCCATCCCTGGGGGGCTGCGATCTGTGAAACTGTCGCCACTTTCGAGGCCTGTTGGGGGGCCCAGCACAGTGACGCCACGGGCGGACCCAAATTAGACCTCGCCATCCTGGGGGGCTGCGATCTGTGAAACTGTCGCCACTTTCGAGGCCTGCTGGGGGGCCCAGCACAGTGACGCCACGGGCGGACCCAAATTAGACCTCGCCATCCCTGGGGGGCTGCGATCTGTGAAACTGTCGCCACTTTCGAGGCCTGCTGGGGGCCCAGCACAGCGACGCCACGGGCGGACCCAAATTAGACCTCGCCATCCCTGGGGGGCTGCGATCTGTGAAACTGTCGCCACTTTCGAGGCTTGCTGGGGGCCCAGCATAGTGACGCCACGCGCGGACCCAAATTAGATCTCGCCATCCCCGGGGGGGCTGCGATCTGTGAAACTGTCGCCACTTTCGAGGCATGCTGGGGGGCCCAGCACAGCGACGCCACGCGCGGACCCAAATTAGACCTCGCCATCCCTGGGGGGCTGCGATCTGAGATCCCCGCTTTCGAAGTGGGTAGGGTTGCTCAGGGATTGCAACTAATCAGCTTTATCTAGTCCTTGTCCTGAAGCCAGTGTCCTGCGAGTCTCCCGAATTCCGTCTGCAGACATATGTAACCTTCGCTCCGTCATCGCCCCCCTTATAAAGTGTCCTAAACTATTTGCGCCCCGCGTTTGCGCAGGGGTTGGGTACGTCGCCAGGGTAATTTTTCGTTCCCGGGCGTTGGCACGGGACGAGTTGAATGATACACTTGCGTTGCAATCG